>OX371179.1:32452130-32978234 GCA_947310635.1 Leptodirus hochenwartii | reverse complement strand
CGCGGAATTCGTCGAAAACAAGTGAAGGCTATACTATGGAAAAATCGTCGATTTTTCGCGATGGATTAAAAAATGCCGAAAATAGGCTAGAACGACTATAATTGGTCCTAGCTAACGTTTTTACTGAGTTGCGGTTCAATCGGAGAAAGTCGCGGAATTCGTCGAAAACAAGTTGAAGGCTATACTATGGAAAAATCGTCGATTTTCGCGATGGATTAAAAAATGCCGAAAATAGGCTAGAACGACTATAAATGGTCCTAGCTAACGTTTTTACTGAGTTGCGGTTCAATCGGAGAAAGTCGCGGAATTCGTCGAAAACAAGTTGAAGGCTATACTATGGAAAAATCGTCGATTTTCGCGATGATTAAAAAATGCCGAAAATAGGCTAGAACGACTATAAATGGTCCTAGCTAACGTTTTTACTGAGTTGCGGTTCAATCGGAGAAAGTCGCGGAATTCGTCGAAAACAAGTTGAAGGCTATACTATGGAAAAATCGTCGATTTTCGCGATGGATTAAAAAATGCCGAAAATAGGCTAGAACGACTATAATTGGTCCTAGCTAACGTTTTTACTGAGTTGCGGTTCAATCGGAGAAAGTCGCGGAATTCGTCGAAAACAAGTTGAAGGCTATACTATGGAAAAATCGTCGATTTTCGCGATGGATTAAAAAATGCCGAAAATAGGCTAGAACGACTATAATTGGTCCTAGCTAACGTTTTTACTGAGTTGCGGTTCAATCGAGAAAGTCGCGGAATTCGTCGAAAACAAGTTGAAGGCTATACTATGGAAAAATCGTCGATTTTCGCGATGGATTAAAAAATGCCGAAAATAGGCTAGAACGACTATAATTGGTCCTAGCTAACGTTTTTACTGAGTTGCGGTTCAATCGGAGAAAGTCGCGGAATTCGTCGAAAACAAGTTGAAGGCTATACTATGGAAAAATCGTCGATTTTCGCGATGGATTAAAAAATGCCGAAAATAGGCTAGAACGACTATAATGGTCCTAGCTAACGTTTTTACTGAGTTGCGGTTCAATCGGAGAAAGTCGCGGAATTCGTCGAAAACAAGTTGAAGGCTATACTATGGAAAAATCGTCGATTTTCGCGATGGATTAAAAAATGCCGAAAATAGGCTAGAACGACTATAAATGGTCCTAGCTAACGTTTTTACTGAGTTGCGGTTCAATCGGAGAAAGTCGCGGAATTCGTCGAAAACAAGTTGAAGGCTATACTATGGAAAAATCGTCGATTTTCGCGATGGATTAAAAAATGCCGAAAATAGGCTAGAACGACTATAATTGGTCCTAGCTAACGTTTTTACTGAGTTGCGGTTCAATCGGAGAAAGTCGCGGAATTCGTCGAAAACAAGTTGAAGGCTATACTATGGAAAAATCGTCGATTTTCGCGATGTATTAAAAAATGCCGAAAATAGGCTAGAACGATTATAATTGGTCCTAGCTAACGTTTTTACTGAGTTGCGGTTCAATCGGAGAAAGTCGCGGAATTCGTCGAAAACAAGTTGAAGGCTATACTATGGAAAAATCGTCGATTTTCGCGATGTATTAAAAAATGCCGAAAATAGGCTAGAACGATTATAATTGGTCCTAGCTAACGTTTTTACTGAGTTGCGGTTCAATCGGAGAAAGTCGCGGAATTCGTCGAAAACAAGTTGACGGCTATACTATGGTAAAATCGTCGATTTTCGCGATGGATTAAAAAATGCCGAAAATAGGCTAGAACGACTATAAATGGTCCTAGCTAACGTTTTTACTGAGTTGCGGTTCAATCGGAGAAAGTCGCGGAATTCGTCGAAAACAAGTTGAAGGCTATACTATGGAAAAATCGTCGATTTTCGCGATGTATTAAAAAATGCCGAAAATAGGCTAGAACGATTATAATTGGTCCTAGCTAACGTTTTTACTGAGTTGCGGTTCAATCGGAGAAAGTCGCGGAATTCGTCGAAAACAAGTTGACGGCTATACTATGGTAAAATCGTCGATTTTCGCGATGGATTAAAAAATGCCGAAAATAGGCTAGAACGACTATAAATGGTCCTAGCTAACGTTTTTACTGAGTTGCGGTTCAATCGGAGAAAGTCGCGGAATTCGTCGAAAACAAGTTGAAGGCTATACTATGGAAAAATCGTCGATTTTCGCGATGGATTAAAAAATGCCGAAAATAGGCTAGAACGACTATAATTGGTCCTAGCTAACGTTTTTACTGAGTTGCGGTTCAATCGGAGAAAGTCGCGGAATTCGTCGAAAACAAGTTGAAGGCTATACTATGGAAAAATCGTCGATTTTCGCGATGGATTAAAAAATGCCGAAAATAGGCTAGAACGACTATAATTGGTCCTAGCTAACGTTTTTACTGAGTTGCGGTTCAATCGGAGAAAGTCGCGGAATTCGTCGAAAACAAGTTGAAGGCTATACTATGGAAAAATCGTCGATTTTCGAGATGGATTAAAAAATGCCGAAAATAGGCTAGAACGACTATAAATGGTCCTAGCTAACGTTTTTACTGAGTTGCGGTTCAATCGGAGAAAGTCGCGGAATTCGTCGAAAACAAGTTGAAGGCTATACTATGGAAAAATCGTCGATTTTCGCGATGGATTAAAAAATGCCGAAAATAGGCTAGAACGACTATAAATGGTCCTAGCTAACGTTTTTACTGAGTTGTGGTTCAATCGGAGAAAGTCGCGGAATTCGTCGAAAACAAGTTGAAGGCTATACTATGGAAAAATCGTCGATTTTCGCGATGGATTAAAAAATGCCGAAAATAGGCTAGAACGACTATAAATGGTCCTAGCTAACGTTTTTACTGAGTTGCGGTTCAATCGGAGAAAGTCGCGGAATTCGTCGAAAACAAGTTGAAGGCTATACTATGGAAAAATCGTCGATTTTCGCGATGGATTAAAAAATGCCGAAAATAGGCTAGAACGACTATAAATGGTCCTAGCTAACGTTTTTACTGAGTTGTGGTTCAATCGGAGAAAGTCGCGGAATTCGTCGAAAACAAGTTGAAGGCTATACTATGGAAAAATCGTCGATTTTCGCGATGGATTAAAAAATGCCGAAAATAGGCTAGAACGACTATAAATGGTCCTAGCTAACGTTTTTACTGAGTTGCGGTTCAATCGGAGAAAGTCGCGGAATTCGTCGAAAACAAGTTGAAGGCTATACTATGGAAAAATCGTCGATTTTCGCGATGGATTAAAAAATGCCGAAAATAGGCTAGAACGACTATAATTGGTCCTAGCTAACGTTTTTACTGAGTTGCGGTTCAATCGGAGAAAGTCGCGGAATTCGTCGAAAACAAGTTGAAGGCTATACTATGGAAAAATCGTCGATTTTCGCGATGGATTAAAAAATGCCGAAAATAGGCTAGAACGACTATAATTGGTCCTAGCTAACGTTTTTACTGAGTTGCGGTTCAATCGGAGAAAGTCGCGGAATTCGTCGAAAACAAGTTGAAGGCTATACTATGGAAAAATCGTCGATTTTCGAGATGGATTAAAAAATGCCGAAAATAGGCTAGAACGACTATAAATGGTCCTAGCTAACGTTTTTACTGAGTTGCGGTTCAATCGGAGAAAGTCGCGGAATTCGTCGAAAACAAGTTGAAGGCTATACTATGGAAAAATCGTCGATTTTCGCGATGGATTAAAAAATGCCGAAAATAGGCTAGAACGACTATAATTGGTCCTAGCTAACGTTTTTACTGAGTTGCGGTTCAATCGGAGAAAGTCGCGGAATTCGTCGAAAACAAGTTGAAGGCTATACTATGGAAAAATCGTCGATTTTCGCGATGGATTAAAAAATGCCGAAAATAGGCTAGAACGACTATAAATGGTCCTAGCTAACGTTTTTACTGAGTTGTGGTTCAATCGGAGAAAGTCGCGGAATTCGTCGAAAACAAGTTGAAGGCTATACTATGGAAAAATCGTCGATTTTCGCGATGGATTAAAAAATGCCGAAAATAGGCTAGAACGACTATAAATGGTCCTAGCTAACGTTTTTACTGAGTTGCGGTTCAATCGGAGAAAGTCGCGGAATTCGTCGAAAACAAGTTGAAGGCTATACTATGGAAAAATCGTCGATTTTCGCGATGGATTAAAAAATGCCGAAAATAGGCTAGAACGACTATAAATGGTCCTAGCTAACGTTTTTACTGAGTTGTGGTTCAATCGGAGAAAGTCGCGGAATTCGTCGAAAACAAGTTGAAGGCTATACTATGGAAAAATCGTCGATTTTCGCGATGGATTAAAAAATGCCGAAAATAGGCTAGAACGACTATAAATGGTCCTAGCTAACGTTTTTACTGAGTTGCGGTTCAATCGGAGAAAGTCGCGGAATTCGTCGAAAACAAGTTGAAGGCTATACTATGGAAAAATCGTCGATTTTCGCGATGGATTAAAAAATGCCGAAAATAGGCTAGAACGACTATAATTGGTCCTAGCTAACGTTTTTACTGAGTTGCGGTTCAATCGGAGAAAGTCGCGGAATTCGTCGAAAACAAGTTGAAGGCTATACTATGGAAAAATCGTCGATTTTCGCGATGGATTAAAAAATGCCGAAAATAGGCTAGAACGACTATAATTGGTCCTAGCTAACGTTTTTACTGAGTTGCGGTTCAATCGGAGAAAGTCGCGGAATTCGTCGAAAACAAGTTGAAGGCTATACTATGGAAAAATCGTCGATTTTCGAGATGGATTAAAAAATGCCGAAAATAGGCTAGAACGACTATAAATGGTCCTAGCTAACGTTTTTACTGAGTTGCGGTTCAATCGGAGAAAGTCGCGGAATTCGTCGAAAACAAGTTGAAGGCTATACTATGGAAAAATCGTCGATTTTCGCGATGGATTAAAAAATGCCGAAAATAGGCTAGAACGACTATAAATGGTCCTAGCTAACGTTTTTACTGAGTTGTGGTTCAATCGGAGAAAGTCGCGGAATTCGTCGAAAACAAGTTGAAGGCTATACTATGGAAAAATCGTCGATTTTCGCGATGGATTAAAAAATGCCGAAAATAGGCTAGAACGACTATAAATGGTCCTAGCTAACGTTTTTACTGAGTTGCGGTTCAATCGGAGAAAGTCGCGGAATTCGTCGAAAACAAGTTGAAGGCTATACTATGGAAAAATCGTCGATTTTCGCGATGGATTAAAGAATGCGGAAAATAGGCTAGAACGACTATAAATGGTCCTAGCTAACGTTTTTACTGAGTTGCGGTTCAATCGGAGAAAGTCGCGGAATTCGTCGAAAACAAGTTGAAGGCTATACTATGGAAAAATCGTCGATTTTCGCGATGGATTAAAAAATGCCGAAAATAGGCTAGAACGACTATAAATGGTCCTAGCTAACGTTTTTACTGAGTTGTGGTTCAATCGGAGAAAGTCGCGGAATTCGTCGAAAACAAGTTGAAGGCTATACTATGGAAAAATCGTCGATTTTCGCGATGGATTAAAAAATGCCGAAAATAGGCTAGAACGACTATAAATGGTCCTAGCTAACGTTTTTACTGAGTTGTGGTTCAATCGGAGAAAGTCGCGGAATTCGTCGAAAACAAGTTGAAGGCTATACTATGGAAAAATCGTCGATTTTCGCGATGGATTAAAAAATGCCGAAAATAGGCTAGAACGACTATAAATGGTCCTAGCTAACGTTTTTACTGAGTTGTGGTTCAATCGGAGAAAGTCGCGGAATTCGTCGAAAACAAGTTGAAGGCTATACTATGGAAAAATCGTCGATTTTCGCGATGGATTAAAAAATGCGGAAAATAGGCTAGAACGACTATAAATGGTCCTAGCTAACGTTTTTACTGAGTTGCGGTTCAATCGGAGAAAGTCGCGGAATTCGTCGAAAACAAGTTGAAGGCTATACTATGGAAAAATCGTCGATTTTCGCGATGGATTAAAAAATGCCGAAAATAGGCTAGAACGACTATAAATGGTCCTAGCTAACGTTTTTACTGAGTTGTGGTTCAATCGGAGAAAGTCGCGGAATTCGTCGAAAACAAGTTGAAGGCTATACTATGGAAAAATCGTCGATTTTCGCGATGGATTAAAAAATGCCGAAAATAGGCTAGAACGACTATAAATGGTCCTAGCTAACGTTTTTACTGAGTTGCGGTTCAATCGGAGAAAGTCGCGGAATTCGTCGAAAACAAGTTGAAGGCTATACTATGGAAAAATCGTCGATTTTCGCGATGGATTAAAAAATGCCGAAAATAGGCTAGAACGACTATAAATGGTCCTAGCTAACGTTTTTACTGAGTTGCGGTTCAATCGGAGAAAGTCGCGGAATTCGTCGAAAACAAGTTGAAGGCTATACTATGGAAAAATCGTCGATTTTCGCGATGGATTAAAAAATGCGGAAAATAGGCTAGAACGACTATAAATGGTCCTAGCTAACGTTTTTACTGAGTTGCGGTTCAATCGGAGAAAGTCGCGGAATTCGTCGAAAACAAGTTGAAGGCTATACTATGGAAAAATCGTCGATTTTTGCGATGGATTAAAAAATGCCGAAAATAGGCTAGAACGACTATAAATGGTCCTAGCTAACGTTTTTACTGAGTTGCGGTTCAATCGGAGAAAGTCGCGGAATTCGTCGAAAACAATATTTAAATAACAATATATAAATATATTAATAAATATATAAATAACGAAAATACATTTAAAGTCAAAGTCAATATTCGAATGATAGTAAATCAGTAATCGCAAAATAAATATTTGAATTTTTGTACTATGAATCACATAACGTTCTAAATTTTTCTAAATGACTTCTAATTCTGTTTTTAATCTGGTTTTATTCAAAAATGGATATGCATGACACACGGTTTCCAAAAGGTCCACTGGAAATTGTTTAGAAAATGTTGCCATCGATTTCGTATTAAATAACTCAGCGGCTTGTAGATGGCCACGATATGAGAATTTGTCCTTCATCTGTTGTATAATTTTTTTTGGTAAATGTTTCTTGTAAAACGCCGCGTAAATGTCCGGTTTTGAACACTCCTTGCACAAATTTGCGATAAATTTAAATCAGGCAATGGCCTACTTAATTCTTTAGTTTTACTTTGTCCTCAAGAGAAAGTCTACAAAACTCTATTTTCAATAAAAAACTAACACTATTCATTTTTATTAAATTATTTCTATTAAATATATTCTTGGAGAAACACGTGGCAAAATCGTACATATGTACATATCGTACAAACACAGAACAAATGCTACTGTCTAATCTGGCTATTCTATATCAATTTATATACATATATATATATATACTCTCTGTATATTATATATATATATATACTACTCTCTCTTCTCTCTGAACTTCTCTAAGTCGTTAAAGAAGCGCGACATCCAATAGATCGGTCGCCTGCACTCTATGATACACTCATCTCATTGCATATGTACTGTATATATGTATTTAACTTGTACTGGCAATGGATAGCCGCTGGGAATCTGTGACATATATTAGACAATGAAGCAAGGATTGAACCAAAGAAATAGAAGACATACGGCATACGGTCGCTCTCACCGATTGCTTGCATTAGAGTGAGATGAGTGTATATGCATTTAACATGTACTGGGTGGCGCTGATACGCAGCGGCACCAAATTAGCGATATATCTATACCACGTGAACGATAGATACAGATAGATACAGCATCGGTCGCTGCTGTGACTCGCAACGGATGCCACAACGAACGCCACAACGAACGTTGTGTTGATTGTTATCGCGGCGCAAGCTTTATCTTTTAGGAAAAATAATGCCAAGATAAAATATCGCAATACAATTATATATCTACGGTGATGCGCTCAATGTTCAGGAGGGGCGCGCGGCCCTGCGGCCTGCATAAGGAACCGCCACTGGGACATAGCCTTCGAAATGCGCATCTAGCGTTGTTTGTGTGATATTCTATACTATTATATATATAGTAATAAAAAATATTGCGTTTTATGTTTTTATGTAAAAGAAGGACGTTGACATCGAGCGAAACAAGAATCATTTCGCATATTTTTATAGCCTGCATCGACCACAGTGTATATTTCTTTGAGGAAATCGGGTGCTGGCCGTTGATATTGTCGCCGTCTTCTTAGTCGTCGGTACAGAGAAAATGCCGGTGGTGTTTTAAATCTTGTCTTGTAGCGCTGTGGCAGCCGGTGCGGCGTCGAGCATGCGTTTCAACATCGGCGTCGCGACGGCCTCGGCCTCGACGTCCGTGCCGCATTCAGCAGAACACGCTGGGCTGTTCGTAATCGCGCACACAGGTGCCCATCCAGACGCCGCATACAAGCGTCGCGTCTTCGAGTAAATGATTTCGCCGGAGCTTCCTTCACTTACTTAACTTAACTAAGGGCAAACTTCAATTCACTTCTCGTGTCGTGTATATACGCGCTCCGTGCTTCGATGAGATTGAATTTTTAAAGGGTTGTTGCGGCGTAGTACTTCTTAAAAAGGCAAGCTGTATTTCGGAGACTGATTTTTATAATAAACCGGTGGTATGTATGACTTTTATCGCGCTTTGTGTGACATATTTAAATAACTGTATTTTGAGTAAACGTACAAAGTGATTAATTCCGTTGGTGAGTATTCACGAACATTTTATTTAATTACATTTTTCATGTGATGGATATACCACCTTTGTCACGATTAAATATATTATTAATTAGGTTAATTGTATTATCTGGTGACGAGTAATAGCAAAATGAATCTTACTGGAGCAATAGTATTTTTTTCCTGTACCAATCTCATTGATTTAAATCAAGACAGAATTTTACGGCCCGTTTTTAAAACGACAGCTTTTCGCATAAAGCGTTTCGATAAATAACTCGGACATATATAAAATATGTGGAATAGTATATAATAATAAAACGTATGGTAGAGTAATAAAAGTATCTGGTTTTAATATCATGAAAAAATAATTTATTGGCACGACTACTTTCGAGCAAAGCTCTTAATCATTATCAAATGCTTTGCTCGAAACTGGTCGTGTTAATAAATTATTTTTCGCGATATTAAAACAAAGACTTTATTACCCATTTCATTTAATACGATTTATCAAAAAATAAGTCAATTATTTGTGTGGAAGAGAATAGAATAGAATGGAACTAGCAAAATACAACAATATTTTCGATAAAATTGAAAAAAGGACGATTAAAAAAAGTTCAACGTACCTTATAGGAAATGGTACATAGGGATTTCGATTTTAAAAAATATTTTGATGTATATACTTTGATAACATATAAACTATAATATATAATCATATGTTCTATAAAAATCAAAACTACATACGAATATAAATCTAAACACTAAATATTTGAACTTATAAACATTTTGTCTTTCAAGTTGTTTAGTTTTCATCGAAATTAGAAGAAATTCATATATGAAAATTTATATTTCGATAAAAGCTGCTTTATAAAACGCACAAAAATAAATTTTTGCTCCACCTTGAATCGTTTGTATTATTTTTATTCTGGAAAATGTGATTTAGTTACAAAGAAATGAATGTTAGATTTTTTCCACAATGTAGCAAAATGAACAAAGCTGGGTTTCGTGTTCCAAGGCTTGTATTTTGTAATCAACTGATTCGAATCACATCTCGGGGAAAATTAGCACATAGGAAGAATGAAAAATCACGGCACCTAATGATTAATCATCAGCTTGTGTAAATGTTGCAGATTTTCCTCGTTTTAAAAGCTGCGCCTAAGAATAAATATATGTATATATCGTACGGGGAATTAAACTCCCGTACGTTACGCCAAAATTTATGATAAATCTTCGTAATCAAAATGTAAATATGCGTAATATATAATTAATATCGTTTAAAATTTCCCTTCGTATGTTTGCGTATGTATAATACATTGCTAGCTGTAAAGTTAGATTTATTAAAAGTGGGGAAATTTTCATCCATATATTTTATATCCCTATTTTCAGGGTCTTTACCTTTACCTATTCAGGGTCTTTTCAGTACCTTTCGAATTTTTTTTTATAGTAACTTTCGAAGAAATTATATTTTTAAACACTTTATTCATTTTGTGAATACTTCTAATATTTAATAACAAGTATTTTGTAAGTGGTACGTATGTACATATAAATGCAGTATAAAAAAAAAATATTTTTTTTTTTCATTTTTTCATCAAATTCATTTTTTATTGATTATTATTTTATCGGTGCAATTTTTTCCTTTGGCTAGTTATTACAGCTTAAGTTATTACACCCCGATAGTTTATTATAAATTTATTTTGGCACCACATTTCAAAGTTTGGATGTTTTTGTAATTGTATTTCTTAAATATCAAAAATTTTATAATTAGCGAAATTTTAAATGATATATGGTTTGAATTAAAAAATATTTCATTATTTATTTAAATGAACAGTTTTAATACTACATCAAACATGCAATAATTTTTGTAGAAATTAACATATGTTTAAATAAATAACGTAAGTAATTTATTTTTGCTTATTTTAGGTTTAATGTTGAACAAATGAACGATGAAACAAAGCAAACTATCATAGAAGTTTAAATAATGTTTTGGTAAAATGTATAAATATTTTCAGAATGTTTGTATTTGGTTATTTTTTGGAAAATAAATTAATATGACAATAAATACATATATCGATATATATTAAAAAAACGTTTTATTGATATACAATAAACAAATTGTTTAAATGTGTTTAGAATTGTTTCGAATGATTTAGAAGTAATCATAAATCAAACGAAAAATTGTCTATTTAATTTATTTAGTAATAGCGAATTTTAATTTTGGTTTAACAATCCCTCCTTAATGTACAGAGGAACGTTAAAATATTTTAAATTAGACGTTAATATTGATAAATAAACGTAGATAGAATCAACGAGGCATGAAAGTACATTTTCCAAGGAATTTAGAATTTTGATATTTTATAATCTTTCATTTCCCGAACTCCCGAAAATCGAAATTTATTTTATATTTACACTTTATAAGGGCGTCGGGTGTTAGAATTCACCCATTAAATTTACAAGGGAAAGCGATAGGATATTACCATATCTGTGTATGCAGGTTTTTTTTTTTTAATGTAGGTTTTTGTTTGGATAGAATCATTGCGAATGAATAATTTCGCTATTAAACTACTCGTCATAAAAAAAAACCTTGTAGTACAATTTTATTGTAGAGCCAAAAAAGTGTTGAAGCTTTTGTTCAGTAGCGTTACAAAAAGAGAAAAACAGAATGTCAATTATTACGTTGTCATATCGAAAGGTGATGTATGAATTTCGTTTTATTTGAGTTTAGTATGAAGATGTAATCATTTAGGGAAGAAGATTAAATAACATGTAATATGTAAATAATATAAACAATATGAAAAATTTAATTTTGTAGCAATTGGCATGGAAAGTAATTCTCATCTGTATATGAATTTCAAATTTGACATCGAATTCCCATATGAAATTTTAATTAAAAGTAATGGTGACCAAAATTAGGCACTGACAAGATAGTTTCATACTAGGAATATAAAATAGGGCCTACCATAATAAAGATAATAAGCCATAAATAAATCATATACTCTTCAATCTAAGGAATCTACTCTCTTAAGTAGTGGCGGCTCGTGCCATTTCAATCTGGGGGGGGCGCATTTCTTAAAAAATAACATAATAGTGAGAAATCTTACCTAAAATGGATGCAAAATGATTAAATTCAATCATTTCTTGAAAGTGAATTCCACTCTTCTTAGTTAAAGAGTCCGCAATCCTAAAGATTGGTTGGAAACAGCACGCCATGCCGATCTATCCTGAGCTAATCCCTTCATCTCCCTATAGCTATTCATCTCAACGTCTTCAACTATCTGACTCACATACTCCAATCTAGGTCTACCTACCCCTCTCTTTCCCTCCACTCTACCTTCTATGATCAATTGCATAATCCCCCCATGCCTAAGAATATGCCCTACTAATCTGTCTCTCCTACGCTGTAACACTCTCCAAATACTTCTCTTCTCCCCTACTAACTCTAGTACAGCTTCATTTGTTACTTTATCTTCCCAACCAATCCTCATCATCCTCCTATAACACCACATTTCGAATGCTTGTAATCTACGCTTCTCTTCCTTTCCTATAGTCCACGCCTCACACCCGTACAGTGCTACACTCCAAACATATACCTTCAGTAATCTTTTTCTAATACCCAAGTCAATATTTGATCTTAAAATCTGTTCCTTTTCTACGAATGCCTTCCTACCCTGTGCTATCCTACACTTTATATCTACCTTGCTTCGATTATCTTTTGTGATTCTACTGCCTAAATAACAAAAATCTGACACTTCTTCGATTCTATTATCTCCTATTGTGATCCTCATTTTTCTACTGCATTCCTTTTTGTCACACCTCATCACTTTAGTTTTACCTATATTTATTTTCATGTTAAAATCCCTAGTCAATACTGCCTGCATACCATTCAATACCCTTTCTAAATTCTTTTCGCTTTCTTCCAATATAGCTATAACGTCGGCGAATCTCAACATATATATTTTCTCTCCCTGTACATTCACACCTACACTATACTCTTCTTTTACTTTGTTTATTGCATCTTCTATATATATCTTTTATTGATATAAACTTTTCCAAAACTTTTTCGGTAAAATTGTAAATATCTCGCACCACATTTTTATTAATACACATAGTCTTGATTCTTTTAAGTGTTGAAAAACAACGCTCTGATTCAGCAGTGGTCACCGGGGTTGTTAAAATAATTTTAAGTATTTTTATAGTTTCCGGGAAAGTATAACTGAGATTATTTTGTAGCAATAATGAAAGAAAATGTGTGGCTCCAATTATTTGATAAAAATCCGGACGCGAGTAAATGACTTCTAATTCTGTTTTTAATCTGGTTTTATTCAGAAATTGATATGCATGACACACGGTTTCCAAAAGGTCCACTCGAAATTGTTTAGAAAATGTTGGCATCGATTTCGTGTTAAATAACTCAGCGGCTTGTTGATGGCCACGATATGAGAATCTGTCCTTCATCTGTGTTATAATTTTTTTTTGGATTTTTTTGTATTTTTTTTAATGTCCGGTTTTGAGCACCCCTTGAACAAGTTTGCGATCAATTTAAATTAGGCAATGGCCTACCTAATTCTTTAATTTTTACTTTGTCCACAAGGGAAAGTCTACAAAACTCTATTTTCAATAAAGAACTAACACTATTCATTTTTAATTAAATTATTTCTATTAAATATATTCTTGGAGAAACACGTGGAAAAATCCTATCTACGTACATATCGTACATACACAGAACAAATGCTACTGTCTTATCTGACTATTCTATATCAATTTATATACATATATATATAATCTCTGTATATATATACTACTCTCTGTTCTCTCTGAACTTCTCTAGGACGTTAAAGACGCGCGACATCCAATAGATCGATCGCCTGCACTCTATGATACACTCATCTCATTGCATATGTACTGTATATATGTATTTAACTTGTACTGGCATTGGATAGCCGCTGGGAATGAGTGACACATATTAGACGATGAAGAAAGGAGAGAACCGAAGAAACAAAAGATATACGGCATACGGTCGCTCTCACATATTGCTTGCAATAGAGTGGGATGAGTGCATATGAATTTAACCTGTACTATGTCGCTGGGTGGCGCTGGAAACCCAGCGACACCAAATTAGCGATATATCTATACCACGCGAAGGATATATACAGATAGATACAGCATCGGTCGCTGCTGTGACTCGCAACGGATTCCACAACGAACGCCACAACGAACGTTGTGTTGATTGTTATCGCGGCGCAAGCTTTATCTTTTAGGAAAAATAATGCCGAGATAAAATATCGCAATACAATTATATATCTACGGTGATGCGCTCAATGTTCAGGAGGGGCGCGCGGCCCTATGGCCTGCATAAGGAACCGCCACTGCTTTTAAGCCAACTCCTTCATTTCCATCTATAGCTAGTTATTTATCTAAACGTCTTCCACTCCACTATTTGACTTATATACTCTAATACGGATCTACAAATCCTTCTTTTCCTTCTACGCTACCTTCTATAACAGATTGCATAAGTCTATCTCTTCTATAATAAATGAACACTTTAGTAAAATCGTATTTCAGGGTTATATAAAATTAAAAATTACGGTATTGCGGTGCTGTTACCACACGATTTTCATATAGATAATTCTTTTTCGTTTTGTTTTCAAATGGTCACTGGAAAAGTGGGAAACGAAGTTGTTTTCCATAGATGGTCGTTTCAAACACAATTATACATATGCAAGTATAAGCAAAATTATTCTCAGGGTAAATATAGGCAACATATTACTTAATTACGAGTATGATATAAAATTTAGAATCATGTTTTGAATAATTTTGACAATTCGCATTAATAAACTATTGATTTATTGCAGGCTTTCATATTAAATGATATAGGTAATAAAATTACTTTGTTTTCGTGATATTAAAACAAAATTGTTTTATTACCCATTTCATTTGGTATCCCATATTACAAACAAATCGTACATATATACAAATATTATTCATAGGAGTTTTATCTTTCAAATATAAATAAAATATATAAAATAAATATAAATGTAAAAGGCTGAAGGACCTTAGGTCGATGGCCAATTGGGGTATACGAAGAAACATTTTCTGTTACTATATATTATATTTTAATCTCTTTGACTTTCTTCAATAAACTACATATATATATATATATATAAATGTAAATTCTATTATGATATAAAATTAACGTTAATTTAACGTCAAAATGAAAACACAATAGAATTTTCAATTTTTTTATATTTACAGACAACAAAACATCATCATCGAATATTGCAGATTGAAGAATAAAAATTTAAGTTTGAAAATTCAATCAGAGGAAATGATTAGAAAATATTATACGAGCTTTTAGATTTTCAACGTTTGCTGTAAAAACTACAGTTTTTTTCACGGTTTTTGATCGAGCGAAAACATAATTTGTATCGAGCTTGCTTAGTTTAAGATTAGTACTTATTACAAATTTATCTACGACAATTTGAGCGCACTGGTCGAACGATTTGTTTTATTACAGAGTTTATTATGGCAGTTTTGCATTCATTCATTACGATTAGATAGGTAACGTTACACCTTTGTTATATGGCGATATATTGAATAACGCGCAGAGGTATATTGATTTATCGTGTATACCGGATGTTCGTTATGTCGCCTTCGAACAACCCCCATCATCATACGTTCGTCCTGTTGCTGCTGGTAACGGTTGCTTCATCGGTGCCTCACCAGCAACAGCCACCCACCTGAATAAATCTGCATACGTATTTCAGATTCAATATTGCAGATTTCGCGATGTTACGCAATTTAGGGAATTGTAACTGGAAGGGTCGCTGTATTACTTATACATATGAATCGTTACATCTGCAAATGCAGACGTGGAGTTTTTGGTGAAAAATTATTTGATTAACTTTTCTTTTCCGAATATTTAACACTACTGGTTGTTTTACATAATATTTGTATTGAAAAGCCAATTTTGGACCTCAAGACAATATGGTACATATATTATGAATGTTTGGTTATAGTGACTTAAAAATGACCCAAATCAATAATAGATAATATGTAAGGATTATTAAGGATACCTTATATCTCAGAACCACTTATACTGCCAATGTTAACTACATGTTAACATTGTAACATTGTTAATTAACTACAATCGTTCGATCAATGAAAATTAATACAACTCTAAGTCATTCTATTCCACACACAAGTATAAAGATTTTTTTTTTCAAATTCTTTAATAGTCGATTTTATATATATGTTAGTGACAATGTGTATAATTACGCATTCTGTAGGCAATATGTACACATAATCCAATATTTAGTTGAATTTGCTTCCATTTTCAATAACGTGATTGTAAAATCGTCACTAAATAATTGTGTAAAACATCACCTACAAAACCAAAATTGTGTTTAACAAAAATTTGTGTTACAGTTTTTGGATGATATTTTATACAATAACTTTATGATTAAATTAACATTTTCTTCTATTTGCACATTTTTTTGCTCTAAAATTGTGGAATTTTCTTAATGCCTATATTGTTTTGCCAAAAAAATATAAAAAATATAAAAAATGAGTCCGTTGTTGAATATTATCACAATATCTTGTTGAAACTGCGAGAAAACCAAGTTTTAATAATCAATTTTTTGAAATATTTACTTCTAATTGGGGATTTTCCGTAACATTGTCTACTAAGACGAGGAAGAAGTACCACACACTACCAGCGTGGTTTAATAGTGAGAGTTACGAAGACTGTACGAGCTAGTTCTTGTGCGAATTATAGTAGGACCATGCATCAAAGATATTGTTAAAGAGGTTAGAAAATAAAACGAATAGAGAAAGGATCATATCGGTTTTCGGAACAACAATGGCGGCTCGTGCCATTTCAATCTGGGGGGACGCATTTCTTAAAAAATAACATAATAGTGAGAAATCTTACCGAAAATGGTTGCAAAATGATTAAATTCAATCATTTCTTGAAAGTGAATTCCACTCTTCTATCTTTTATTGATATAAACTTTTCCAAAACTTTTTCGTTAAAATTATAAATATCTCTCACCACATTTTTATTAATACACATCATCGCCAACGCGTTTAAACGATCATTACTCATAGCATTTCGCAAAAAAGTCTTGATTCTTTTAAGTGTTGAAAAACAACGCTCTGATTCAGCAGTGGTCATCGGGGTTATTAAAATAATTTTAAGTATTTTTATAGTTTCCGAGAAAGTTTCACTCAAATTATTTTGTAGCAATAACGAAAGAAAATTTGTCGCTCCAATTATTTGATAAAAATCCGACGCGAGTAAATGACTTCTAATTCTGTTTTCAATCTGGTTTTATTCAAAAATGAATATGCATGACACACGGTTTCCAAAAGTTCCACTAGAAATTGTTTAGAAAATATTGCCATCGATTTCGTGTTAAATAACTCAGCGGCTTGTAGATGGCCATGATATGAGAATCTGTCCTTCATCTGTGTTATAATTTTTTTTGTAAATGTCTCTTGTAAAACGCCGCGTAAATCTCCGGTTTTGAGCACTCCTTGCACAAGTTTGCGATAAATTTAGATCAGGCAATAGCCTACCTAATTCTTTAATTTTTACTTTGTCCACAAGAAAAAGTCTACAAAACTCTATTTTCAATAAATAACTAACACTATTCATTTTTATTAAATTATTTCTATTAAATATATTCTTGGAGAACACGTGGCAAAATCGTACATATGCAACCCACAGAACAATGCAACTATATCTATATCAATTTTACTGTATACTAGGCTTCTCTGTTAGAACGCTAAAGAATCGTAGCCCAGAATATCATAAACAACGATATATATTCTCGCTGTACAAGCAGCGTGACGTCACGTTGCTATGACTCATCCAAAGCCGCTGGAATGTTGCACACTAGTCGTTATACAGTACAAGCGGACCAAAGAAATAGAGAAGATATACGACATACGGTCGCTCTCACCTATTGCTTGCAATAGAGTGAGATGAGTGCATATGTATTTAACCTGTACTGTGTGGCTGGATGGCGCTCGAATTTGTACTACATATTAACGATATAGCTAGATTGCGAAGTATATGCAGTATAGCTATATAGCTGTACTCCATACGGTCACTCTAACTCTAGCGCTTCCAACAGATAGGGCATATGCATTTGACTGGTACTTGCTAGCTGCCATATCGTGTTGAGTCATGAGTGTTAGGTATGTTGGCGGCGCAAGCTTTATCTTTTTGGAAAAATAATGCCGAGATAAAATATCGCAATACAATTATATATCTACGGTGATGCGCTCAATGTTCAGGGGGGGCGCGCGGCCCTGAGGCCTGCATAAGGAACCGCCACTGGACAAGAAGGGGGGATTATAACATGAAAATAAACATAACCATAATGATGAGGTGTGATAAGAATGCAAGCAGGCGAATGATAAACATTAGTAATATAAGATAATAGAACTGAAGAAATATCGGATTTCTGTTAGTTAAGAAGAAGAATTTTAGAATTATTTTTGACGTTTCCAACCAATCTTAGGATCGAGGACTAACTAATTGTTTGATGTTTTCCACTTAGTAGTTTAAATCGAACCGCTATTATAGTTTCAAATATCAGCTGTACGACTACATTTTATATGCCCATGGCATTCTAACTTCACTAAATTTTGCGATATTTTTCCAACGTATTTTGAATACAAGACGGTAAATATTCACATCTCGGAAACCGTTGCTCACCTCAAAGAGGTGCAAATATAATTGCTAGTACATATGTCTACATTATCGATTTTGCATATCGTATATCGATAACAATTTCAGTATTAAAAAAATCATTACTTTTTTAAAGTTACACTATATTTTATTATTTTATTAACGTCTTTTAATTATAGTGGAAATAAGAAAGCGCGTTAATCGCAACATCGCACTTAAGAATCATTTAATAATAATGCTGTAAAACTGAACCCAGAAAATTACATCAATACATGTTGGGAATAATCGATAATTTCATTTATCTATATAAAAACCATCCATCCATATTAGAAGTATTTTATATTTTTGCCCAAAGTACAAGTTTCTCATAATTTTCCACATATTTTCTGATGTGTCCTTATTTTATACGCATTTCATTATTTTGCGCCACGAGCTTTTTAGCTAATTTCATTGCATTTTGTTCTTATAAATTTATTAATTTTTTTCTATGTGCAAAAACGTCTATATTCGGAAAAAATACAGCATGGAAAAATAATTTAATGTCCTTGTTGGTTCTTTTTAATTTCCGCGCTGCCTTCTTTATTCGCAATTGCTGCTCATTAAAAAATTGGAGAATGCAATCTAACTTGCAAATTGATTAATGTAATTATTTTTAAGCGAAAAATTTTCACAACTTGCATTGGCGATTTTTTTTTCTTCGTTATTTGCAAACAACAGATTACTCTCTATATACTAACTTTATTCGGAAAATGTGAAAGAAGTATTTTTCGTAACTATTTACGAACAGGAGGTGTATTTATAATTAATGCATAAAGCTGAAATGTCTGAAAACATTATTGAAGAGAATTTTTAAATTGTCTCAAATGTTTCAAAATGCCTTTTAAAGTGAGTAGATAACTATATTAGTTTTAGACCATCTAAAATTTTTATTAATAGACTCAGTTTATTTGAAAATTTAAATAGTCTCTTACTTTTTATAGAAAAATATAGTTTTCTCCCGAAATTTTTTAACATTGTTTATTGCATCTTCTATACATAGATTAATCAATAATGACTAAATCTAAATATAATAAAAAAGAATTGAAATATTAAGATTATTGATTATTGAAAGATTATTGAAATATGGAGGAAAATTCTATCAAATATTGTAGTTTATGAGGATTATTTTATATCATAGATTTTTTTAATGAAGTAGAAATGTTTATTAAAAAATATGTGGAGCGTTGATGATATTTTTACTGTATCATAAAAATAAACAAAATCAATTGGTTAAAGTGTCAGGCATAATTAAGAATTCTGGTTTGAAAAGATAGGAATATTTTCAATTTTGAAATTAATTAGTAATATGCATTATTATTAACAAAATTACGTACAATATTAATTTAAACTTAAGTAGTTTTATTAGACCATCTAAAATGTTTATTAATAGACTCTTAGATTATTTGAAAATTTAAAAAAGTCTTACTTTTTATAGAAAAATATAGTTTTCTCCCGAATTTTTTTTAATACTCTTCTTTAACATTGTTTATTGCATCTTCTATGCATAGATTAATCAATAACGACTAAATCTAAATATAATAAAGAAGAATTGTTTATAAAATATTACAATCACTCCAACTAATATTTATTTTAAGACATTACGTTATTAAATATATGGGAAAGTATGTACAACATTGATTTTTCCACTTTTAAATCCATCGACCTTGCTTATTTATAAGCATATACAATATTTATATGTATGCTGGAAAAGCGGCACAATTCCTCCACAATAACTGCTTTCCACATTATTATGTAAGTATATACAGAGTGGATGATTTGCTGATTTTCCAAGTCTCTTAATTTGTTTCCAACAATCACTACAACAAGAGATTTCACAATTTTAAAAAACGAAAAGTATTATCGCAATAATTGAGTGCCGCCTATATATTTTAATAATGATGAATATCTGTCACTTTGAAATCATTTTCTTTCTTAGTAATCACAATTGGTATTATCACATTTAGTGCGTTTTAATCAAAATTGGTAATAAATGAATGTTATTATTTTGCTTTAGTCATTTTTTTGCCGCACTATTTTATTTTCTTAATTAAATAACATTTGAACTAAAGAATGGAAGCAACAATTCTTGAATTCATATTTCAAATCGGTACATTTTTTTACTTAGCGTTTTGCCGTACCTAATTAGGGTTAGCCAACATTTCAACAGATCGAAATTAACAAATTTTAAATAAATGATCATTTTCTTTGGCACCCCGGATTCTACTCCGCTGAGGTTACCACCCACAACTACACATCCTTCTGTAATCGTATGTTCGTATATTTTAATTAAGTCGCGAAAAACGGTGGAAAAATATTATTAATATTTTAGTAATAAAAAATATATAAATGAATAATTCTATGCAATTATTTTCATATAATTGTAATTACTTAGTTTCGAGCACGAAATACCCGAAATTATACTTTGTACGAAATTTTTGGTACACCCTATAAGACATGTAATTTTCACGTAATTATCAAGATAGCAGTGTTTTAATCGACCATCGGGTGGCGCAGGGAAGCCGCATATATTGCGTTATTTTAATGTAAGTGAAGCGGTTAAGCTGAGACCGTTTCACAAATGAATATGCAAAATTCAGCTTGAACTTAGGGATTAATCTTTAGTGCTATGTATTGCAAATAAACGGATTGCTATATTCAGATTTAGCGTTAGATTAATTCGCTTAATTTTAAGCACTAATTAACTAAATAAATTACGTAAAAATATGGATCTTTTATGTAATTTACGTTATTTTTGGCGTAACATACAGCGAAATATATTAGCGTGAAAGTATTCAGCAATATAAAAAAATATCTAACAATGCTAAATTTATCTAGTAGTTTAGTATTTAAGCTACAAAAAAAAATAGAATACGAATTTTCTGATTATTCTAATTATTGGCTATTTGGTGATGAATTTTTTCACTTTTTCAATCGTTTAGAAACTAGAGATTTATTATAATAAATTATATTATCAGTATACAAAAAAATTCACTTTATACAAGAAGAATACCTTATCAATAAATTTAAACCATCGGCAATATTATATTCTTCGATTTGTTTGCATTAAAAAATATTTTCGTCCTTAAAAAAAAACTCGAGTAATGTGGATTTCGTGCTCCAATATTTCGCTATAGCGTCCGTATTAAGGAATTTATACCATCATATATACAAATTGACGGTAGATATCTAAGAAATCATTTTAATATTCGAGTGTTCTAACTTCAAACTGCAAATACATGCATTTTAATTCAAAATTGAACCGATTTGTCAATAAGAATTTAATTAAACCGCACTATTTGCTCGTTGCTTCTACTTGATTACGTATTGACTTTAACTGTACAAACTAAATACGCGAATTACAACAATAATGAAATGTATCAAGGTAATTTTAACTATTCTCATGATTTTCAAATTAAATTAACTTTGATTTGCAAAATTTAATTTCAATATTTGATACTGATGTTGCTAGTTATTTCGATACTATGTAACGTTAATAAAATTTAAATTAATTTTCAAAATATTTAATGAGTACATTATAAATGTACATCTACAATAACTGCCTATTAAATTTTTCATTAGCAAACAAAAATCTGCTCAAAAATTATGTATCATAGGTGAATATAAATTAAATTTATTATTATTTTTCGTTTTCAGATCCGAGTTTCCGAGTTTCATTGCAAAATATCATATTTTCTAAATACAATTTTTTTTTTTGATGACACAACGTTTAGTTTCTTCACTAGAAAGAATAGTAGTTCATAAATGCATACAAAAAAAATCAAAATGTAATTTGTGTTAAATCACTCTTTTGTACCTATCTGAAATATGTTTGCTTGTTGGAGATAGGCGCAAAGTGATCTTTGACATATATAACCTTCAAATTAGTTATTACTCAACGCTACATTATTCAAAACGCTATTAATTTCGTATAGATGATATATTAAGGGCATATGTACGTATCGAATATCTGCATAAGAGCAGACGGCATCAAATTAATTAGCTCAACGTAAAGACGATCATAAACTAAAACCAATCAACATACTGAACAACTGAGATATATAAATTGGGTAATAAAACATTCTACAATATCATTTTAGTAGCTATATTCATATTATATATATGGTGAATCGAGAATTTTGATTTTTGTATTTTGATTCTAAATACTTTTTGCATGATTTGGTTTATCAACGAGCTTAATTAAATGTTTTTATATTATTTAAAATAAATTATATATTGAAGTGCGAAATAATATTTTATAAAAAAATCTACTCAATTTTGTATGTGCGAATAAGTTTGCAATTATTAATACCAAATTTTATTATTAAATCGTTTTAGTATCTTCAAAAACAAATTCATGTTCTCTCATATTTTGATAAAGAGGTCTTTTATAATCAAATTACATTTTATAAAAGTATCAAAAATCTGAGAAAAAATTTAATCACTCCATTGAGTAAATTAAAACGTATTTTAGTTAGTTTTTGTATAATTATTATTTACCAAAACAACAGGTCCGAAGTAAGCTGCAATTGGTTTTTGATCGCGCGTACAGAAATAATTGATGATGGTATTTTTAGAGTATTATAAAAATAAACAAAATCAATTGGTTAAAGTGTTGGGCATAGTTAAGAATTCTGGTTCAAAAGATAGAAATATTTTCAATTTTGAAATTAATTAGTATAATATGCATTATTATTTGCAAAATTACATACAATATAAATTTAAAGTTAAGTAGTTTTAGACCATCTAAAAATTTTATTAATAGACTCTTAGATTATTTGAAAAATTAAAAAAGTCTCTTACTTTTTATAGAAAAATATGGTTTTGTCCCGAAATTTATTAAATATTCTTTTTTAACATGGTTTATTGCATCTTTTATATATAGATTAATTAATAACGACTGAATTTAAATATAATAAAGAAGAATTGTTTATAAAATATTACAATCATTCCAATATATATTACCATATATATTGAAGTGCGAAAATAATATTTTATAAAAAAATCTACTCAATTTTGTATGTGCAAATAAGTTCGCAATTATTAATACCAAATTTTATTATTAAATCGTTTTAGTATCTTCAAAAACAAATTCATGTTCTCTCATATTTTGGTAAAGAGGTCTTCTATAATCAAATTATATTTTATAAAAGTATCAAAAATCTTTGAAAAATTTTAATCAATCCATTGAGTAAATTAAAACGTATTTTAGTTAGTTTTTGTATAATTATTATTTACCAAAACAACAGGTCCGAAGTAAGCTGCAATTGGTTTTCGATCGCGCGTACAGAAATAATTGATGATGATATTTTTACATTATTATAAAAATAAACAAAATCAATTGGTTAAAGTGTCGGGTATAATTAAGAATTCTGGTTTCAAAAGATAGAAATATTTTTAATTTTGAAATTAATTAGTAAGATGCATTATTATTAGCAAAATTACGTTCAATATTAATATAAAGTTAAGTAGTTTTAGACCATCTAAAAGTTTTATTAGTAGACTCTAAGATTATTTCAAAATTTAAAAAAGTCTCTTACTTTTTATAGAAAAATATAGTTTTGTCCCGAAATTTTTTAAATACTCTGCTTTAACATTGTTTATTGCATCTTCTATATATAGATTAATTAATAATGACTGAATTTAAATATAATAAAGAAGAATTGTTTATAAAATATTACAATCATTCCAATATATATTGAAGTGCGAAAATAATATTTTATAAAAAAATCTACTCAATTTTGTATGTGCAAATAAGTTCGCAATTATTAATACCAAATTTTATTATTAAATCGTTTTAGTATCTTCAAAAACAAATTCATGTTCTCTCATATTTTGATAAAGAGGTCTTTTATAATTAAATTACATTTTATAAAAGTATCAAAAAATTTAATCAACCCATTGAGTAAATTAAAACTATTTTAGCACTCCGTATTTTAGTTAGTTTTTGTATCATTATTTACCAAATCAATAGGTCCGAAGTAAGCTTTTTAAATATTAAAAAGGATACTTTGAAAATTAAATTAAAAAACCATGTAATATTAACATTATTTATTAGACAGATCTGAGTGTGAAAATATTAATAAAATTGTGTTGCAATTTCGACTGAAGTGCATATATGTAACGTTGCTTTAGAATGTTCACTATTGAAATTCAAAGTTTTACAATTTCGGTATTTTGTGAACAATTTATTGCAGCTTGCATCGTTGTATTTGGGCATGAGGATAATCTGGTTGGATTTAGTTTGTTGGATGTAGCCAGTGGATTACAAATGCGAAGCAACTTCAACAACAGAAGGAATCGCATAGATGAGGCATGGTATTATATTCAAATAACTTTATCGTGCAGGTATACGCAAAATGCAGATGCATCGCAGTTCTGGCCTAAATTGACCACCTGTATGAGCTCTGCGCGGTAATAAAATTACAAATTCATTTCAACAAACTACCAATTTATTATAAATTAAAATAACGATCGCTTAGGCATCCTTCGCATTCAATTATAGTCATCGTAGTTTTTGGACGTTTATGTTGCAACAACTAAATATATTATTATCAAGTAGATTACGTTCTTCTTCTTCTTCGAATTTTCGAAAAATATTGTAAACAAAGAGATCTAAAACGTTTATAAATGCATCAACATTTTTGTTCACGTTAGACATTTTAAACCTTCATCTTTAAAATCTATGATATATACATATATGTTTATAGGAGCGATTTATAAAACCATTATATTTTAATGGTACTTTTTCTAGTTGGAATTGCATTTTTCTTTTATTAAAACTGGGTCAAGTATTTAACTTTTCCTATTGTGAGGTGCAAAATCTGCACTTTAAACAGGAAAAATTTCAGTGATAATTTTGAGAAAACGACTTAGAGTTTTTTTTAATAATATTTGACAGCTATATTGCCAATATATGTTTCTAGGGATTGTACGGCTCACTTTTCAAAAAAGAAAATTTTCAATTTTTTTTTTAAAGAAACAATTTATTTATTTTTGAAATTAGTTTTTTAAGAATTGGTTTTATTTTTGTTTGAACATTTTAAAGTAGTTTGCGTTCTTTTAACTGGGCAGCAGTAAGATAGATCATTATTGTATCTTATATCATTATCTTTTAAAATAAGGGAGATATTATCCCTTAAAGTTAACATGGTAATATTTCAGAGATAACAATTTTGAGAAAACTACTGGGAATATGCCAATAATATTTTGTGGCTATATATCCAATTATGGTACCTAGGGAATAGGCAGCTCACTTTCTTGAAAAAAAAAAAATTATTATTATTTATTTTTTGAAAATACATTTTTAAAATATTTAATAAAATTTTAATAAACGAGGGAACTTGGTAATTATTCACAAAGTCGTTATTTTCTTACAACTCAGAAATATCTCTACAAATGAGGGAGATATTATCTTTCAAAATTAATTCACCAAGTTCACCTTAACAAAAATAAACACGCTGCATACTACAGAACATTATTTTACTAACATTTCAGGTTAAAAACTTGCATTTGAGTACAGAAGTGTGAGAATATGTTTTACCACAAAAGACCATATATATACTGATCATATCTAACAGAAATAAAACGTAGAATACAGAGTATCAATTTATCTATGAAAAAGTGTATTTGTATTGTTGCTGTTCATTAAATTAGTTTGCATTACTTTTCAAGATGATATAAAATATGTTTTTTTTAAGAAAAAGGACTAGATTGGAATTGTTTTTGTTAATAATGGAAAGTTTGGAACTGAAGTATCAACGAAATCCAATTTGTTTCTATTTGCCAGGATATAAAATATTCTGCAATAATGAAAGTGCCTAATATTTTTTATTTATAAGTGAACGCCTGGAAAAATCATCTCCAGTAAGAATTAGTACATTATTACAGTTGTTGATATTCTATAAGATAATGAATAAATTTCTCTTTCATTATTAATTCTGTAATTAATTATTTAATTTGTTTCTGATCCCAAAAGCGCTAAATAAAGCGTATATTCAGACTAATGATTCATATTTCCTTGAAAAAGGTATTATTTTTTATTATCTTTGAGATGCTTAGAAATAAACGATATATATTTTTTTTTATCGTCATTTTTTGGAGTAACTTATGAAATGAAATTTTTAGTTCTGCCCCTGCTTTTTTAACAATTGCAATATATAAAAATAGCTCGCTATTGAAATGTTTTGGCATCTCTGGTTCAGGTATTTAAATAAATTTAAAAACCGCAACTTATTATGATTGGTGATAATGTAACGTATTTATTACCACATTGTAATTATAGAATTCATCATAAATAAAAATATATATATTTTTACGAATTTCCAACTTTAATGGGATTAGACTTTTAAAGTGTCTTCAAAGTATCCTGTATAATGTGTTAAAAGGTTACACCACGAAATGTTGTTTGCCACAAAATTCGACAAGAAAGAAAAAACTTGTGCGAAAAGTTTACGTCAGGATTTCCATCGCTGCTCTCGCTTTAGCTTTCCATTTATACATGAAACGCTATAGCATATAAAAACTGATTTAAGTTCGCAGTGGACAGAGGTAGGCTTATGTTGTTGAGAACAAATGGAAAATGCACGCATTTTACCCGCCCTTTCTAAAAATAAAGAATCGCGTGGTAGTGAAGAAGCTACAAAAAACGCAAACTATACTCAAAGTAATCTAGGTCACGTAATATCATTAAATAGCAGTTACGAATAGCGCTCACTATTTGAAATGAGATCTAAAATGGATGGAAAGTTTTTCAGTGTTGATAAAGTATCGCTAAGACGTCCGTGATGACGCAAATGGTAAAGACACTTTATAATATGCCGTGCGTATTTTATCGCGGAATAATAGGCAGCCAAACATTTTCTTTTCTTTTCACAATCGGCACTTCATTGTTGGAGTTCGTTATAATAGAACTCTTTTCTATACTCTCATAAAAATTATAAATCCGCTTTTTTGAATAAAATAAAAATTATGGGTATATGATTGAAGAAAGGATAAAAAATCAATTCAAAATTAGTAAAATATGTAATGGGTAAAATTGTACGCAATAATATGTTTATTTTTAACATAAATGAAGACAAAATGAATATCCCCACCGACTGTTAAATGTTACTTTGCGATACTCAAAACAATATTCAGAACTGAACCTTTCTAGATAATGCACTATTACAATAACAACTACAATTTTCGATTCTTTGATATTTTGCGAAATCTTTGGCAAATCTCCACAATGAAATATTTCAAGTATGACCGCCTGGTCGAATTTGTATTGTACCGTTTAAACTTACGTCAGCCACAAACCACCACAAGATTAATTTTCAGCATTTTAGAGTAACTATATATTACTACCGCATATATAATTTACCTACCTCAAAGGTGAAACTAATTGAAAACAATATCTAAAGTTTAAATTGGTGCTGCGCAATTAGTGCACAGAACAAACTGATAATCGAAAATTCAAATAAGCTGCTAATATTAAAGCAAGTTTCAAATACTTCTAATATTTAATGAATTTGTTCAATAAGGACTAATTTTAATTTTAATTTCGATTATTTTATATTTGACCACCCATTATTTATTGTTTGTTTCGTTAATCGTTAATTTGTATTGTACAAAAATTTATATGTCCTGATTGTCATATGACATATTATTTTTATTTGTAAAAATCTGAACGGATTGTATTTTTTTCACATTTTTCATTGTCGACATTAGTTAGTTAAAGAGTCCTCAATCCTAAAGATTGGTTGGAAACAGCACGCCATGCCGATCTATCCTGAGCTAATCCCTTCACCTCCCTATAGCTATTCATCTCAACGTCTTCAACTATCTGACTCACATACTCCAATCTAGGCCTACCTACCCCTCTCTTTCCCTCCACTCTACCTTCTATGATCAATTGCATAATCCCCCCATGCCTAAGAATATGCCCTACTAATCTTTCTCTCCTACGCTGTAACACTCTCCAAATACTTCTCTTCTCCCCTACTAACTCTAGTACAGCTTCATTTGTTACTTTATCTTCCCAACCAATCCTCATCATCCTCCTATAACACCACATTTCAAGTGCTTCTAATCTACGCTTCTCTTCCTTTCCTATAGTCCACGCCTCACACCCGTACAGTGCTACACTCCAAACATATACCTTCAGTAATCTTTTTCTAATACCCAAGTCAATATTTGATCTTAAAATCTGTTCTTTTTCTACGAATGCCTTCCTACCCTGTGCTATCCTACACTTTATATCTACCTTGCTTCGATTATCTTTTGTGATTCTACTGCCTAAATAACAAAAATCTGACACTTCTTCGATTCTATTATCTCCTATTGTGATCCTCATTTTTCTACTGCATTCCTTTTTGTCACACCTCATCACTTTAGTTTTACCTATATTTATTTTCATTAATTTTCATTGTCGACATTAACTAATTTTAAATTATATAGGACTACGAGGCATTATTATTATGGCAGATCAAATCGAATGCGATATTTCTTGTTATTTACGATCTATATTGCTGCTCTTCATGTTGTTTATATACTGTGCGTGTGAAAATACAGGGAAGTTTATAAAATGGAAAGTTTTCACGCGAAACACAGCTAAGTAACAGATAATAACCGACTGGTAACTTATTAAAAAGTTCCGAGTTTGCGGCACATAAAGGGATTAAAAGCGCTTATTCTTATATTAAGTACTATTGCTCGTGGAGTAGGTTTATCAGAGGCGTACCGCGCTTTTTTTTTCAATTTTAGAACTGACAACATTTTTAGCCAGTGGAGGTTCCTTATGGAGGCCGCAGGACCGCACGCCCCTCCTGAACATTGAGCGCATCACCGTAGATATATAATTGTATTTCGACATTTTATCTCGGCATTATTTTTCCACAAAGATCAAGCTTGCGCCGCGAACATACCTAACACTCATGACTCAACACGATATGGCAGCTAGCAAGTACCAGTCAAATGCATATGCCCTATCTGTTGGAAGCGCTAGAGTTAGAGCGACGGTATGCAGTATAGCTATACTGCATATACTTCGCAATATAGTACAGGTTAAATGCATATGCACTCATCTCACTCTATTGCAAGCAATAGGTGAGAGCGACCGTATGCAGTATGTCTTCTCTATTTCTTCGGTCCGCTTGAAACTATATTACGACTCATGTACATAAATTCCAGCAGCTTTGTAGAGTCATAGCAACGTGACGTCACGCTGCTTGTACAGCGAGAATATATATCGTTATCGGGCTACGATTCTTTAGCGTCCTAACAGAGATGCCTAGTATACAGTAAAATTGATATAGATATAGTTGTATTGTTCTGTGAGTTACGTATGTACTATTTTGCCACGTGTTTCTCCCAGAATATATTTAGTAAAAATGAATAGTGTTCGTTTTTTATTGAAAATAGAGTTTTGTAGACTTTCTCTTGTGGACAAAGTAAAAATTAAAGAATTAGGTAGGCCATTGCCTGATTTAAATTTATCGCAAACTTGTGCAAGGAGTGCTCAAAACCGGACATTTACGCGGCGTTTTACAAGAGACATTTACAAAAAAAATTATAACACAGATGAAGGACAGATTCTCGTATCGTGGCCATCTACAAGCCCCGCTGAGTTATTTAACACGAAATCGATGCCAACATTTTCTAAACAATTTCCAGTGGACCTTTTGGAAACTGTGTGTCATGCATATCCATTTTTGAATAAAACCAGATTAAAAACAGAATTAGAAGTCATTTACTCGCGTCCGGATTTTTATCAAATAATTGGAGCCACAAATTTTCTTTCATTATTGTTACAAAATAATCTCGAAACTTTCCCGGAAACTATAAAAATACTTAAAATTATTTTAACAACCCCGATGACCACTGCTGAATCAGAGCGTTGTTTTTCAACACTTAAAAGAATCAAAACTTTTTTGCAAAATGCTATGGGTAGTGATCGTTTAAACGCGTTGGCGATGATGTGTATTAATAAAAATGTCGTGGGGGATATTTACAATTTTAACGAAAAAGTTATGGAAAAGTTTATATCAATGAAAGATAGAAGAGTGGAATTCACTTTCAAGAAATGATTGAATTTAATCATTTTGCATCCATTTTAGGTAAGATTTCTCACTATTATGTTATTTTTTAAGAAATGCGCCCCCCAGATTGAAATGGCACGAGCCGCCACTGTTTGCAGCGTAAATTCAATTTATAATTCCACAAAAAAAAAATCGAGCTGGTACAAAGTACTACATATAATTCGCTTAGCAGGTAATTAAACAGTAAAAATATTGAAACAAACTAAGAATATATGCGGTTCATGCTTCGTTTAATTAGAAAAAATATGCAATAAAAAGAGCAATACACACAAAGAAAAGATTACTCGTACCAAAGTAAATTACTTTGATCCGAGCAAATATTTACTGTTATATACGCAAGTAAATATATATTTTTTGATTAAATAAATTCCATAATTCTCACTATGAGCTATAAAATTATTTAAACAATGAAATGCGCTTTATAGCTTCATTAGAACAAATTATAGCGCTAATTATTATTTATATTTAAGTTAAGTCAATTAATACCTAATTCAAAATAATGAGATATTTGTGTTGAAATATTAAAAGCTTGCGTGAAGTTTTTTCTTCTTAGATTGAAATAAAAAAAAATCATTAAATCCAGATTATATAATTTAAGTTAAGAAATAATACACTCAATTCAAGTCAAACATATTATAGAACATAATTATTATTGCATCAAAAATATTTAGATTCACCTTCAAACATTTATTTTCAAGAATTTCATTTGCTTAGCTCAGACGTTTACAGTCTTGTAAAAATTAATTTACGTACTTGTGTCAAGTAAAAAATTTTCTGTATAATCCTTTTTCAGTGTGCAGCCTTAAATATATTTTATCATAATGAAAGTTCTTATGTATTTCGTTAATAATAAATAGTATCTTTTAATAAAAGTTGACGATTTTTTCATGTTATTTTGTTTACTCGATTCTGTCTAAGTCGGGCTACATCCAAGTCATATCAAAATTTAATTATTTCAATTTCAAGCGCAGCTCGACAAAATGTTGAGATTGAACAATGAGAAGCTATTACGATGATCAATTTGTTTTTTTAAGCCTGAAAATCATATATATGTGCTTTGGCAGTATTTTGCCATAGTTAAAGGACTCGCTGTGCTTTTATAGAATTTCCTAGCATGAGAAAAATAGATTATTTATACAGCTGAGCAATTTTAGTGTCATTAGTATAAATTCCTTCCATTATCCATATATACGACTTTTAAAACCAATCAATATTATTCAGAGTGGCTTTAATCTATTCAATATGCACGTAGTCTAAGTATCTAAATCCAGTTGGTAATTTAGGCTTGATTGCGTGTTTGTGTTCCATGCAATTTCTATAATTCACTCGGACAATTTCTAATATCGACCGTCAATACGTAATAATACTATTAATTACACTAAACATGTTTCTATATCGATTTAGTTAGAAAACGTTTCGAAATTATTGTGCAAACGCGCTTGACCATGGCTTAAAGTTCAAAATTTACAATCAAGTATGCTTATATGTATATGGTGTTTTTTTTCTTTCGTTTTCGCATACAATTTGTAATTTTATATAATTTTTTTTCAACGATTACTTATGATCAAATTTCATATACAGGTTTGGGCAGTTCTAACGAATTGGAATCCCCTGCCCAAACTAATTCAAATAGAAATGCAAAAAATTGCAATCTTATATGGAATTACGAGTTTCACACGCTAAAATTAATTTCAAGTATACAGGATGAACCATAAAAGCAAAATTAAAACTGGTATTATTTTTTTAAATGGAACACTATGTATATTTGATCCCATTTTATAGCGGACATTCAAGTACTTGTGAGCACGTAAATTGCAATTTATTAGAATGCGGCGTTGCCAAGATATTAGTAATTTTGTAAAAAATTGGTTCATTGCAAGCCAAATTTCAAAAAATTATAACTTACTTAGGTAGCGAATTTAAGTAGCACAGATTTAAATCTGAGTAACCACTAACATGGCATTATTTTTTGTAAATCTGTTTTTCTCCCTGAAACATACAGGCGCATGTAAGAGTCATGTTCAATTGGGGCATTTTCCTTGAAAGGTAAGTCCGATTTTTTAAATGGAACACCCCATATATTATTATTCTGAAAGATAATTCGATTATAATATAACCATTTCCATTAAATATGTCCTATACCTAAAACTAGTAGTTTCTGACATATTGACATATTTTGACGACTTTTTTAAAAATTATCACTCAGGTGTTAAATAATTGAAATTAGATTTAAGAAGCATTTAGCTCATTTCAGATTAAATAGAGCCCTTGAAATGTACACCTAGCTACTTAATGCTTATTACGGTATATGTAAAATTTGTAATAGACTATTTTGTAATAATTTTTCAGAAAATATATAATTTTAACCATGAGATTCGTGAATAATATAATAGTAACTGAAATGTAAGGACCTTTTAGAAATCACATTTAATCAAAAAATTCAGATATTACGAGTACATCAAAATTAAATTAAAAATTGCTAAAGTCGAACGTTTAATGATTTCTAAATCAAAATATTTTCGATTTAGAAATTTAATTGTTAAAACGTGTGATGCCATTTATGTAGATATTCTTTTAATATCAGCAAATATTTCCAGTACATTGCAATTGGATGGAAAATTAGTTTATCGTATGGAAATACTTTCACGTTTCCCATAAACATTCTTTTGCTTTTATATCGTCAGATATTGCTACTCGATATTGTGTGTGTGTGTGTGTGTGTGTGTGTGTGTATTGAAAAGGAGCAAGATATATATCTTTATATACATATAAGAGAGCGACTAAAGGAAAATTGGGAAATATAGCGCGTATATATCTATATGAACTTTGCAATCTTTGATTTACTACGATGGAATAGAGACTAATGTTCAATAGCTATCGATATATGTGATCTGAACTACCCCTTAAATAAATACATCATTGCCAAATCTCGACGCCAATGTGATTCATCCTCCACTATATCTACTTTTTCTTTCAGTCGTTTGCTTTATTTGGAATCCATGTCTGCACATATGTAGCTCGGTAACGAATCTTCTAGTAATTTTGTGGCAAATTTAACATCAAATATAAAACGTGTTAGTTTAATTATAAGTGATAATAATTTAACAAAAGTATCCACTAGCTAGCCGATGTTTCTTGTACAAATACCTTCAACTAAAAAAAAATACAAATTAAAAATCCAAACGAATTATGTTATACTTTTATATATCTTATATTAATTTTAAATCGTTATATTCTGTAAACCTTTGTTAGGTATCGCAATACTAATAAATCTACCATCTAATTCAATCCATTTGTTTCAGGAAAACATATTTCTTTTTAAGGTGCGCACATTTCCATTTCGTAAAGCTTATATTACAGACTGAACATATATTTGCAAACATATGTAACCCATTAGGGAGACAAGACAGGAAGGCATTTCCAATTGCGCCTTCGGTATGGAACGTTTAACATCGCATATCTTTGACAACGTGATGTAAGTTGAATAGCTGCGTCGAGCCAACCGAAACGTGATAAGTGATTGTGCTTATACGCCAAAAAATGTCAATATAGATGATATTCCATATCATATAGTAGGTGAAATTTGTAAATTGTCGCCATTTTTCGGCTTAATGTATTGTGGAAAATATCTGTAGATTCTTTGACTTTGCCTGATGTTGAAAGTTATCTCTTCTAGATTTACAAAATCTCAATTAATAGATTAAACAAATGATAGCACTGTTATTCAAAAGATAGAGACTTTATGTGGTCAAGTCTTTATGGAGGTATATTAAAACTAATTAGGCTTAATAATCTTGAATGTCCTCCAACAATTTATGTAATAAAGGTCCTTTTTCTATCATAAAACTGAGATTTTGTAAATTGTCGCCATTTTTAGGTTTTAATGTATTGTGGAAAATATCTGTAGATTCTTTGACTTTGATTGATGTTGGAAGTTATCTCCTCTAGATTTACAAAATCTCAATTAAAAGATTAAACAAATGATAGCACTGTTATTCAAAAGATAGAGATTTGTATGTGGTCAAGTCTTTATGTAGGTATATTAAAACTAATTAGGCTTAATAATCTTGAATGTCCTCCAACAATTTATGTAATAAAGGTCCTTTTTCTATCATAAAACTAAGATTTTGTAAATTGTTGCCCTTTTTAGGTTTTAATGTATTGTGGAAAATATCTGTAGATTCTTTGACTTTGACTGATGTTGGAAGTTATCTCCTCTAGATTTACAAAATCTCAATTAAAAGATTAAACAAATGATAGCACTGTTATTCAAAAGATAGAGACTTTATGTGGTCAAGTCTTTATGTAGGTATATTAAAACTAATTAGGCTTAATAATCTTGAATGTCCTCCAACAATTTATGTAATAAAGGTCCTTTTTCTATCATAAAACTGAGATTTTGTAAATTGTCGCCATTTTTAGGTTTTAATGTATTGTGGAAAATATCTGTAGATTCTGTGACTTTGACTGATATTGGAAGTTATCTCCTCTAGATTTACAAAATCTCAATTAAAAGATTAAACAAATGATAGCACTGTTATTCAAAAGATAGAGATTGTATGTGGTCAAGTCTTTATGTAGGTATATTAAAACTAATTAGGCTTAATAATCTTGAATGTCCTCCAACAATTTATGTAATAAAGGTCCTTTTTCTATCATAAAACTGAGATTTTGTAAATTGTCGCCATTTTTAGATTTTAATGTATTGTGGAAAATATCTGTAGATTCTTTGACTTTGACTGATGTTGAAAGTTATCTCCTCTAGATTTACAAAATCTCAATTAATAGATTAAACAAATGATAGCACTGTTATTCAAAAGATAGAGAATTTATGTGGACAAGTTTTTATGTAGGTATAATAGGACTAATTACGTTTAATAATCTTGATTGTCCTGCAACAATTTACGTAATAAAGGTCCTTTTTCTATCATTAAACTAAAATTTTGTAAATTATTGCCCTTTTTAGATTTTAATGTATTGTGGAAAATATCTGTAGATTCTTTGACTTTGACTGATGTTGAATGTTATCTCCTCTAGATTTACAAAATCTCAATTAATAGAATCAAATATTAAAGGAATGATAGCACTGTTATTCAAAATATAGAGACTCTATGTGGTCAAGTCTTTATGTAGGTATATTAAAACTAATTACGCTTAATAATCTTGATTGTGCTCCAACAATTTATGTCTTTTATAAGAAATATTTTAAATAAATTGAAAATCTGACACGATATACGTACACTTGAAGTAACGGTATATAGAGCGTATTTCCTTTACGTAACTAAAATTTTCATTTATAGACATTAAATAGAAGATTTGTCGGTATATTCTTCCCTACTACCTTGTACATATAAATTGCAGCGCAGCTGATGTTTTCACATCCTTAACGAGCACGTAGAGGGCGAAACGTCGCCGTCATCCTTGTCGTCTTGCGCTTTAACAAACCCATATATTCTGTATCAGATAGGAGATGCCACACGTGCTACTGTAAATATTTATATTTTCAGTGATTCGCGAATTAAAATATTGTATGAAAATAATTGCGTGAATTAAAAAATAGAATTCCCAATGTTAGCTGAACCATCCAAAAGTTTGTATGATATTAAGGAAAGTTAAAAACCAAAAATATCTTTGTAAGCTAAATTAAAAACATTTTCAACATATTTAAATATTGAAATGAGTTTATTCGAAATACTCGAACTTTTGATATTTTACTAATTTTTGATCATTTTATTACATGTGCCATCGCAACGTATTAAAAATATATATATTAGTATGGTGAAGGACTAAAAAGAATCATAATTCATCATCATATTTTATTTTATTTTATTCGGTAGTAATTTAGAAATAGAAATTTGCTGCTCTGCGATATTTTTATAAAAACGGATTTAATGAAGATTGTAATATATAAATCATTTGAAGATGAGTCTAATATCTCAATATGTTGATATAAAATAAATAAATAAAAATACACTTTCAAATTGTATTCAAATTTAACTTTGCATCTTTATCATCATTTTTTTATAAATTTATTCTCTAACACAGCTCACAAAAAATAGCAATTTGTCAGTTTAAAACGTCTCGCTTACATTTTATAAATTGCACAAAAAGTTATAAATAAAATTAAATAAATAAAATTAAATCCACATTTTTTCAAGCAGTGTCGTACATATTTACATATAGTTCTAAGTCGAAAGACATTTTTTTAATTTATAAGGAAGGGAGCGGCGCAGCTTCGTATTAATTAATAAAAAAATCGCATATTCCGCCTCGATGGTCGGTAATTCAAAATCAAGAGAATTTCAATGTGTGTTCTTTTTTTCATCGACAATACGAAATATTATTGAAGATCAACCAATTTCCCGTTATTAACCATAACATGGATATATTCGAACTGAAGCATCAGTGTGCATAGTTTGAGCACTTCCATAAGAAGGAAACGCAAGGACCTCGCTACATAACACGCACACAGACACACGCACACTTTGACACAGACATGGCAAGTTGAATGACTGAATTCCATATACATACAACGATTATTGTTGGAAGTAAATCAGCGTCAACTGGATTCGCCTGTTTGGCTGACTGCTGGCTAGATAATGATACAGTAACGATCAGAACTATAGGACCTCTTCAATCGCAGAACCGTACGTAGTCTTATGCAATGCAGAAAAAAGTTTTTCTCACATTTTGCCATTTAAAACAAATCGTACGATTAAGAATTCACACTATCAGGTTAGAAATACAATTTTTTATTTATTTTTTTCCTAGGTGATTATTAAAATTTTTAATATTTCAAATAAGTGATTTATATGACACAACAATTTGTAAATTTGATATTTAGTGGCAATGTGTATAATTCCGCATTTTGTAGAATTCCTAGGCATTATGTACAATAACTTACATTATTAGGTATAACGAGAAATGAGATATTTGGGATGTTTGCTAAAATGCGATATTTTCCAATAGAAAATGTATATTTCAAAGATTACGGATTTTTGTAATGAGTATTAGAAATATTTTTATAACATTTTCAAATCTCAGCATTTTAAATTTATAAGTTATTTTTATTTTGGTCTAATAGTTTGGACGATATCGTCAAAAAACTGAAAATTGAAAAATGAGAAAGGTTTAAATTTAGTTTAAAGTTTAAATGAAAATTTAAACCCCCCTTAAATATTTTTGGTCAAATTTTCACATTTTGGAAAGTCTGCTTATGCTGTTTTCTAATAAAAAAATTTGAAACTAGAATTTAGAATCTACAAGTGATTTTTCTGGGAAATGTATATGTCAAAGGATACAGATTTTTGAAATGAGCATTTCGAAATATTTTTATATGTAAGTCCCATGTAAAAATTTTCAATTTTAAAATCACGCAGTAATGTGACTAAATGACATATTTTCTGATATAAAATTATTCTAAATCTGCAAGTCTTCTATTGCTTTTAACAACGTTTAATTTCATTTATGTTATCGCGTTTTCCCTAATTTCGAGATACGGTACTGCCTCTGCAATACTCGAGTATATGTTTTAACATTGAATGGGTTGACAAGATAGAACCATATTATAGGCCTTATGAATAGTTTAGATTTATTATTACAGATGAGGGAATATAGTTTTATATAGCTACTATAATTCCGGTATGCTGAAATAAGATACAAGTTAGATGATGGCAATTGAGAAGGGTTGAGTTGATGATTTTTGCAAAATATGACATGGGGAAATTAACGAATATATGGATCCTATAATTAAGAGAGAAAATTGAAACTTTTGGAAATCTTGTGTAGGGTTTCGGGCTGCATATTCCTAAAATAAATTTAGGATGATTTGTAACGAATTATGTATATGAATTTGAAAAAATTGCTATTTTGTTTTGAAAAGAGGAATTTTAAAAATACTTCTAACTTTACGTACAAACAAATCACATATTTAATAATATGAAATTTAATTATATTGGTCTAACATTAAAAAATAAGTTGTATTAAAATTTGTAGGTATATGGTTTTGAAAGTGTAATGGAAAATATTTTTAGAAGATGCATCACAAAAATTTATATAATATTCCCATTTTTTAAAAATATCTATGTCACTTATTCAAGACACAAGACGTCATCAGTGAACCACCCTTTGTATACCTTGCTAATAAATAAAAGTATATATTTATAAATATATGCTAAATTTTAGCTAATGATATTATATCAGATATGTAAAATGTACGAAAATCAAAAAGTCTCTAAAATGAATACCCTGGAGTTTGTTAGGGACTCGATCGTAGACACGCTTTTATCCTTTTATATTGATATATTTAGATTAAACAGCAAATTTACCAAAATTATGATTTTTATAAATATTTTGACGCTTAAAAGTAGCACAATAAATAAAAATACCGGATTTTATACTTTCCACAAAAACATGGAATAAAGAAGCCGAAGAGAAAATTGATTCGTATTGAATTATGTGAAGTTTTATGATAGAATGGACGTGGCATTGTATATGAGTTATTTCGCGACATGGACGAAGAAGTACAATAACACAGTTTGTCACTTACATGACAGTTGAAAATTCGAAACAATAGTTGAACCTGTATTTTGTTTGTAAAAGTACTTAATCAAAAGTTTTGCACACCATTAAACGCCGCTATTAATTTTCATTGTAAAATTTATAGCACTTTTCAATTAGTTTATAAAAAATTATATCCTTAATTATTAAATCTAACGTTTGTAAAAATATCAGTTCAGTAAAATCATTATTATTTAATATTTTTATTTAATAAATTTATGTAATCCCCTAAAAAAGACACGAGTTTATTTAAAAAAACTAAATTTTAAACACAGAAAATGATTTCATTTTAAACAATCAAATCGGATGCTGAGCCCTGATTTATATTCCCACATTTAGTCCCGACTCTCTTAGAGTGTACATTGTGAAATGCAAATATATTCAATTTGTTCAGAAATAATTGAAGTGCACTTACATTTGACAGCTCGAAAGATTAAATCGCATGTTGAGATATCTCGCTGCCTCTGTTCAAAGAAAATATAATGATAAAATCGTGAGACCGACTGGTAAAAATAATAGCCAAAATTAATACATTCAACGCCTTTGTTATAGTCAGGACCATGTATTTTGGAACAATGGAACTTTATATAACTACGTCACATAATGTTTGAATCCTTTATTAAATTCTTTATGCCTAAAATGAATATAGAGCGCTCAACTCCACCTTGTTCTTTGATAATACCTAAGACATTAGCAGTTTTATTATATAAGACGTTTCATTATTTCGAGATGAAAAGATCTGCTTCGTTCGTTCATATTTTATACTAATTTTTAATTGCAACTAATTATATTATTACGTTTCAGAGACATCCTTCTATTGCATTAATTAATTCTACTGAACATGACTCTAAGAAGTCATCGAGATATATATAAATATATATAAATAGCGAAGAAAAATCGTAGTCAATTAGTCTATATTCGATTACACCTAAACCACAACGTAGAAGATAAAATAACGTTCGAAGAGATGATTAAATCTGATTACAAAAACTTTTATTACGAAAACATTGTTAAAGGCATATGTGTGGAGTGTAGCATTGTACGGTTGTGAGGCGTGGATAATAATAAGATATTAACTGTAATATTGAAGATTTTCCAATTCTAAGCTATTTGATGAAGGTGATGAGACTTTGGTGGGTAAATAGAATTTAAAAAATGAAGATGTGCTTGGAATTAGTAGACACATTTTAATGTTAACATATATATGCATGAGATAGAAGATGTAGACTAATAGGATTTATTTTTAGGCACGGGGTTTAATGTAATTCGTTTTAGAATGTAAAGAAGAATGAAAAGTAGGCAAATTAAGATTAAAATAAACAAGTCAAATTGGACAGAATTGTAAAAGAATTAGGAGCAGTAGGAACAATTTGAAACTACTTTTGTTCTACTCAAAGAATCGAGAAAATGGTATTAGTGTTTGATAACCAAAATACAAGAAGACAATTTGGGAGTTTTTAATTTACAAAATTTGAAAAGTGAAATGATATATTGCAACTGAGAAAACAATCAAATACGATTTAAGTGCACGTCGAGTTCAGTCCCTTTAAACCATTATTTACATGTAATGTATTATTGCAAATGACAATTTTATTGGTACATCTGTTCATGTTGATACACTGCTGTATTATCCATCCCAGCTGTCCCGGCCGTTATTCGATCCTCCTATAGGAAGGACAGTTATTACAAGATTTATGGTAAATATCAGCGTACTGGAAACACGGAACCGTCTATAATGGCTAAGGAGTCCATCAAATCTGATTTCGATGCACCTGTGAAATCAATTTCTAAAATTGCACGTTGTGATCTATCTATACACGTGATGTAATCCAGGTAATCCCAAAGGAGTCGAAGGAATTTTGAAAGTAGTCGATGGAACTCGATCGGTGCCCATTATGGGGGGATAGATCAGTTAGGTACTTGATGTATTGTGTAACGAAAATATAGAATAATTTTCTAATAAGTATAGCAGTGGCGGCACGTGCCATTTCAATCTGGGGGGGCGCATTTCTTAAAAAATAACATAATAGTGAGAAATCTTACCTAAAATGGATGCAAAATGATTAAATTCAATCATTATTTGAAAGTGAATTCCACTCTTCTATCTTTCATTGATATAAACTTTTCCAAAACTTTTTCGTTAAAATTGTAAATATCTCGCACCACATTTTTATTAATACACATCATCGCCACGCGTTTAAACGATCACTTCCCATAGCATTTCGCAAAAAAGTCTTGATTCTTTCAAGTGTTGAAAAACAACGCTCTGATTCAGCAGTGGTCATCGGGGTTGTTAAAATAATTTTAAGTATTTTTATAGTTTCCGGGAAAGTTTCACTGAGATTATTTTGTAGCAATAATGAAATAAAATTTGTGGCTCCAATTATTTGATAAAAATCCGGCCGCGAGTAAATGATTTCTAATTCTGTTTTTAATCTGGTTTTATTCAAAAATTGATTGCATGACACATGGTTTCCAAAAGGTCCACTGGAAATTGTTTAGAAAATGTTGGCATCGATTTCGTGTTAAATAACTCAGCGGCTTTTAGATGGCCACGATACGAGAATCTGTCTTTCATCTGTGTTATATATATTTTTGTAAATGTTTCTTGTAAAACGCCGTGTGAATGTCCGGTTTTGAGCACTCCTTGCACAAGTTTGCGATAAATTTAAATCAGGCAATGGCCTACCTAATTCTTCAATTTTTACTTTGTCCACAAGAGAAAGTATACAAAACTCTATTTTCAATAATGAACTAACACTAATCATTTTTATTAAATTATTTCTATGAAATATATTCTTGGAGAAACACGTGGCAAAATCGTACATACGTAACTCACAGAACAATGCAACTATATCTATATCAATTTTACTGTATACTAGGCTTCTCTGTTAGAACGCTAAAGAATCGTAGCCCAGAATAGCATAAACAACGATATATATTCTTGCTGTACAAGCAGCGTGACGTCACGTTGCTATGACTCATCCAAAGCCGCTGGAATGTTGCACACTAGTCGTAATATAGTTTCACGCGAACCGAAGAAATAGAGAAGACATACTGCATACGGTCGCTCTCACCTATTGCTTGCAATAGAGTGAGATGAGTGCATATGCATTTAACCTGTACTGTGTGGCTGGGTGGCGCTTGAATTTGTACAACATATTAACGATAAAGCTATATTGCGAAGTATATGCAGTATAGCTATATTGCTACACTGTATACCGTCGCTCTAACTCTAGCGCTTCCAACAGATAGAGGCATATAGAGGCCGATATAGGCAGAGGCATTTGACTGGTACTAGCTAGCTGCCATATCGTGTGAGTCATGAGTGTTAGGTATGTTCGCGGCGCAAGCTTTATCTTTTAGGAAAAATAATGCCGAGATAAAATATCGCAATACAATTATATATCCACGGTGATGCGCTCAATGTTCAAGAGGGGCGCGCGGCCCTGCGGCCTGCATAAGGAACCGCCACTGAAGTATATTTATTCTAATAATTTTGTGAAATTATTACTGCAGCGTTAAATAATTGTATAAAATACCATCCAAAAGGTCGTCTCACCAAAATATGCGCATGCTTCGTTTAAAAGCTTTGCTGCAATGAAAGAAACTTATTTGAAACCGAAGCCATAGCAAATAGAATAAAGTTACAGTACTGTATTTATTGATGTCTTTAATATGATGCCATCTGTTTTGTTTGTCCAGCTGTCTACGTATTTACCTACATCTATTATTTAAATCTTCCATAATAATTTTTGTACCACTATTTTGTCTAATCTCAGAATATGACCCATTCGTTTATTTGTGCTCATTAGCGATGTGTAGTTCACTCGCGAACCGTTCACTCTGAACGGTTCAATCAAATGACGGGCTACTGTGACGATGTTTTGCAACGACCTATAGGTCACTATGAGCTAGTTCGTGAACTATGAACTACATAGTGCACGGTGTACGTATTGATGTACTTGTACTATATATATACTTGCAGTATAGTATACATTACATATACAGTACTAACATTTATTTAGTGATAAAGTGTGTTGGTGAACGGAACGAAATAGGAAACTCGATGCAATATTTATATGTTGGTATCAGATTTCATTTGGAATAATATAATTAATATATTCGCAAGATTAAATATGTTCTTAAATATGTCATGCCATAGAAATTTTTTGCAATAATATAAAATATAAATTATAACGCTAAACAAAACGATTCTATCTAGTTCATTTTATTATAGTTTGTACATTTAATTTTCAAGTGTTAGTAAAGTAGTAAACATTTTCTTCAGTAACTACCAATAAGTATTTTAGAACTTCATATAAATAATCGTGAGTACCCAGAGAAGATTATATTTCTTTATATATATGTTTTGTATAAATTAAAAACACTGTTGTCTTTTCTTCCTCATTCTTAACTGAAAATAAGTATTGTAATATTTCAATTTATTTATTTTTTACCATTTAATATTTTTATATTGCGAAAAAAGAGATTATTTTCAGTATGTGCATGTATTTCATATAGGTAGTGAACTAGTTCATTTTAAAAAAAAATGTAGTAGTTCACGACCTATAGTTCGTGAACGGTACATTGAAACGAACTACGAACTATGAACTAGGTCCTCAAAGTGACCTACAGTTTGCCATCGCTAGTGCTCAACGTGAATTATTTATATGAGATTATAAAATAAAGTAAAAGGAAACCTGGCAGAGGATCAGTTCGGTTTTAGGAAGAACAGATGGAGGCTATTTTAATGCTAAGAATCGGTAGTAGAAAATACAAAGCGCTTTGATTGCTAGTGTGTAGAGTGTTGCATTGTACGGGTATGAGGCGTGGAAAGAAAGAGAAACGTGTTGAAACATATATCGCATTTATTTCAAAACTTGACAGAGTATAAATTTTATCATGTGCTGTTCTAACCTTCTTCTTCTACCTGGAATCTTTATACATTAGTATAATCGAATTTTATACAATTCCAGCCAAAAAAAATGTTTTAAAAATCAACTAATCTAAAAAACAAATAAATACTTTAGTGAAAAACAAAATCTCGATGCCATGAATATGTTCTGTTGCACTAAATATATTTTCGATTTATTTCTTCAATAGTATAATTCATTCGCTTTGATATATAGATATGGCCTCTGGATAAACTATTGATTTACGGCACTTTTTTTCTATTTTGCTTTATATCGCCATGTTCTTCGATTGCATTTCCACTGATTGGATTCACAAAATCGGGTCATTCTCATAAATATTCGATTTGTTCAATCTGATTGAATTCTTTAATACCTATTGTACATATTTAATGTATTTCGTATATAAATTGGATTGCAATTTATAGTAAATATAAGGAACTTGTTAATTTTAACTATTCAAGCTCGTACATTGTTAGCACTATTAAAATGTCGAAAATAGTTGCCTATTCTTATTTTTATTTTGTTAAATGAAACCAAACTGTTTCTTTATGCATAAATGAATCGTGTGCATTTATTGAACATACCAAATTTTATAAAGAACGAAAACGAATCTTCCTTCAATCACTCCTTAATATAACTACTACATAAAAAAGAACATTTTAACATTTAAGTTGTTGTCGTGAGGTTTGGTGTTATAAGAACAACTTCTGAATTTTTAACAAGGTGAATGTAATCCAGTTTTTCTATATTTTTCATTTTATTGGATCTTTTTGTTTTATAAGGATAAAAAAGGGAGTAAAGCAGGGATATACACTTTTGCGGGTATTATTTAATATATACGTATATCGAAAATGCAATTAACAAGGTTAAAGAAGATTATAGTGTAGGTGTATAAATTTGGAGAGAAGAAAGGTCCTTTTTTTAAATTTGGTATGTTCTTCGATAATTATAGAACGGTCTCAAAGCTGCAAGGTAAGATCATGTCAGTACTGGTGAAAAGATGAAGATGAAGAGGATTGACTAAAATATGTTAGAAAAAAAACCTGTTATTTTATTAATATCGTTTAAAAATTTATTTCAGTATTTTTCTATATATTTTGTCAGTCCCAATTTATTTTGAATAATTACCTTGATTTGAAATGTATATAAATATATTAGTATATATTAGTAATTAGTATATATTAGTATACATTTTAAATCATGGTAATTCTTCAAAATAAAATGGGACTGACAAAACATATGGCCATTTGTGTTCATTACAACATTTTCGTGTGTCAACATTTGTGCATCTTTCATAATTACGTCAATCTACGGCTGAAATATCATTTTAATGAAGCTATTACAGTCTGGCTATAAACGACAAAGAAATCGATATAATGTGGAATAAATACAACATGCTACTCCTTTACATATGGAATATCTATCTCTTCTTCACACACAAATATATTTTTAATAAAATATCCTACTATTAATACTTAAATCGTATAAGTTGTACACGTTTGTATTTCACAATTTTTTTTACTAAATTGATTTTCTTCATTGCTACAATTTACGCTGCAGCTCTGGAGGATTTAGCAAGGATTGGTAGACATGTAATACGTTTTTACGCTTGCTACATTTGGGATTTAAAGCTACATCTCAACTGAATCAATGATTTGTTAATCGGTTAATAAAATCCCACAATTTACGATTTGTAAGTTTATTGCGCTATTAGTTCACTGTTCAATTTGAACTATTTTATCTAAATCGTCAGTAATTTGGAGAAAATATTCGCCCCGGAGTTCAATAATTGTGTCTTAACTTCCTGTAAGAAGTTCAGCGTGGTAAAAAAGGCTAACGTATATGTGGCACAAAAAACGATTCTCAATTTTCTTCTGTATGCACGACTATATTTTAGAAAGCAATTCAAGCTCGGCTTACGATCATCGTCTTTAAAAATACATTTCCCGAGGAGAAAAAGAACGATGCATGGCACAACATGCTTCTTTTTTTTACCACACATATGCAGATTTTCCAACAGTATGTCGCTTTTTACAAGAGTAAGCTGCAAACATGATTGGCATAAAAACTCGTGGAATATTCGCATTTAATTGCCCCTTTTAAATAGATTTAAAAAATAAAAGTAAATACAACTTTTTTTGTAATCAAACATCATGGTGAATATTTCATTATTTTAAATTGTGTACGATTTTGTGAGATCCAAAGTTTGCTTAAAGGACGAGGGATTAAGGGATTATTTACGAATTCAATTCCAGAAGTTTGAATGTAATCAACGAAACTGAATTATGTTATCGGCGGCATCTTTAATTTCCATGTAAATTATAAATGATAATGCCGAATTTAAAGCACTCTTCGAGCAACTTTATATAAGTATACATTCGTGTATCATCCATTCGTGAAAAGAATTATTCGTGCAGAAGAAAATGCAATTTTAAAACCAACTGGAATTAGTAGATAATTACATCTTCGAAATTATTATCATGTAATTATGATACGGAAACTTTTAGAGCAAATCAAAAATTTACAAGAGATGAAAACGGAAGATGTGGAGCGAGGAAGTTGGTGAAATCAGATCTCTTCTTCTCGGTTTTATTTATATAAACGCTTCGTTCAGTATTGTTGAGAAGTAACGGTTTATTAGTCACGAAAACGAGAATTTCTTTTTTTAAACTACATCTAAAATATTGTAGAATCCAAAAATATATGTACCAAGTAAATAGATTAATATAAGCAGATTTTTAAGTAATTTTGGTAGAAATGATGTTTGAAATCTACTGGAAGTTCAATATTTCAACAAATCATTTATTGGTAATGTAGAAAGATAAAAAATATTTATATAATCTAAGGTCTAGGAAAATTATATAAGGTTAGTTGCATTAATTTGCAATCTCTTACTGATTATGACTATTTTAATAATAAGAAGTTACAATGAAAAATGAATAGATAATAGATAATGTGGGATCATATGGAAATTTTAAGATTTTAAAAAATTGGCATAATATCATAATTCTGACATATAGAGTATGGATTAGAATAAATGTCAAGTCTACTGCAAGAGACACACATAAGGGAAATATATTGAGGAAAGACAATAATGTTAAAATATTTTTAGAAATGAAAACTCATTGGTCCAACTGTTAGTTAAATTACAAAACATTTAAAATTTGTGATCTAGAAATCATTGTATATGGAAAATGCAACTGCAAATAAAACTAAACATGGTAAAAATGTGTAATAAAAATAATTCCAATTCGAATTACGAAACTAATTTCATTTACGGTTGAACTAAAAATCGTATTAAAAAATTAATCTTGTGATATATTGACAGCGGCGATATGAATATATACAAACTTGATATAACAAAACATAATAATTATTTCTACCCTTATCGAGAAATATTACGACTACAAACTTTGCTCAAAATTGAAGGGTACCGCAATCTATTGGAAACTAATAACATTTTTTTTGTAAGTGAAACTTCTATAGGCACGGTAGGACAAATTGGCTTGAAAACGTCACGAAAAGTGAAACGCTTCCGTCACGAAAAGTGAAACACGCCACGCGCATGCGCCGCGTGTACTTTGCATATACGTAGCATAAGGCAACCAGTAGACGCTTGCGTATTTTATTATATATTACACAAACACAGCTTAATCTTTTAGCTAAGAATTTCCATTGTGTGAAAAGTGAAATGGAGAAAAAGACAAGTACAGACAGAGTGCGAGCCTGTAGAGAACGGAAGAAAGCGAATAAACCGCCAAGAAATGTGCCAACAAGTACCTTGGAAAGAAGTAGAGAGTATCGGGCCAGGCAAAGGGCGTTAAAGAAACACGGTGGACAATATAACCTTCCAACGACCTCAAATACACTGGATGAATCGATACCGTGGTTAAGTGAGGACACAGTGAGTGGTATAGAGAATTTGAATGCCACTGATTCAGGCGTGCCGTCTACACGTGAAGATATAACACGTGGTGTGAGAGATCAACGAAATGAATCTGATACAGCTGAGCGAGCCATCGACAAATAGAAATGCACCCACTAGTGCATCATACACAAAATTTACATTGTTTCAACCTGCTCATCGCGAATTTGATAAACAATTTTTCAATAATCCACTAGGTACAGTGTGTTCCATATAAAATAACTATAAAAATGTGGCTAAAATATTTAATCCAAACTGCTCTTTATAGACTGTACGACATTACAGTTAATAATGCTTTCTTTGATGATCAGAGTGTCAATCAAAATCAATCAAAATCAAATCGTTAACAAATGCATAAAAAGCAATGCATAAAATCAACTTTTGCTAGGAGCTAAGAAGTTTCACTTCTACCGCACGAGAGTCTCACGCATTTTATTTTTATTTCTTACTCCGAAGGTACTTATTAGGATATAAATAATATTTCCTCAACTTTCAAAGCAAATATGAAATGGACGGACCTCTCAATCAAATCATTAATAACTAAATATATGGCACATCCAGCTTCTTAGATATTTAATTTATTCCACTTGAGAATGCTTAAGATAACACTTGGCCAACTATTATTTAAGATATCATGACATTTGATAGAGAGCTTTGTGCATTCTTTTGGAGTGTTTGGAGGGTCTTTGAGGATATTGTATCGTGTCTAACATAATTATTCACACGAAGAGGTCATATTCCATCCGCCAAAACACCATCGTAGAAAATTTTATTTAATATTGTAAAATTTAATTATAAGTTGACGTTTCGTAAGGTTTCACGCGATTACAATTCTAATTAACAAAATACAGAAAGTGAAAAGAAATTTTGCAATTTATCGCAAATTGTAATTTTAATTAACCCTTGACAGTTCATTCATAATGAACTCAAAATATTGATTTATAAAGTATGATTAATCATCACAATATTATACAACTTCTACCACTTAAATCTTTATGTGCTTTTAAAATTGAGCTCTAGAAATGATCTTCAATGCAAATTTTGAAAGGATTTTTTTTTAAAGGACATTTTTATGATATGCAGACCTTATAATATAATTTATAAACCCTAACTAGTTGGCTTATACAAACCATTTATGAATTACCATTATTTTATTGACGAAGTGCACTAACAATTAATATTGATGACAATTGACATGAAATAAGTAATTTGAAGGAAGATAGCATTCAAATTTCTACTAATTAACAATCAACAAAGAAAAATAAATGTAAATTTCGATTGTTCATTAGTGAGTGTATATACGTTATATATAGGAAATCAATTAGTTCGTATTGCAATTAAAAAAATCATAAATTATAATATTCACGTGTATATAGAAGCATATAAAAATTCCGTAAAATAATAATTCAATTTTTCTACATATGTAAGGTAATTCTTTTGAGATGTAGATGTAAATCTTTGTAGCCGAATAAAATTTTAATTACCAAGAGTATTAATTACAAATCTTCCGTTTAATATTCTGTCGCAGATTATATTTTTAATAAACATAATGCACTAAAGAAACGAAAAGCAATTAAAATCGACCATTACAAAGTGAATTTAGATATTAAAGCTGGTAGAAACTTATACGAAAACTGCAGTAGTAATTAGTAGTAAAGTTTGCATGAAATGCAACCACCAAATGAATGTCTTGTGCATGCAGAAACCGTAGACATTTTCGAAAAAGCAAAGCCGACGTGGCTTTAATGAGACTTACAACATATATATATATATATATAAACGCATAAAGAGAAAGACTTTACAAGGATTTATTCTATTGTAAACGTGGGCACAGATATCTTTTTTGTGTAATTTTCCCTAGTTTCAAATATATCCACACGAATGAGCTTTCCTTTCAAAAAGCAGTTGGAGTACATCTCACATTATATATAGCTTCCTGTCTCGCTTTATCAGTCTGGAAATAGAAGAGCTGCTTAAGAAGTTTAACGAATAAGGGTTAATCTATACTGGATGGACCATATAGATTGTTCACTATTAATATCCCGGCTTTAGATAAGGACTAACTATATCATTTAACACTAAGAAATTGTCTTGTAAATTCATTTTAATATTTAAAAAAATAGTTGAATCGTGAAAAAAACAATACTTGTCCTCTGGATTGATTGACCAATATAAAAAATCAGATTATATAATTTAACATATCCATTTATTATTGCATCCACAGAATTGTGCCTTTTTTTGTTAGTTGTACCATTTTTATACTATATTTTAATAAAAGAAATGTGTATTTATTTCATTTCGATGTGTAAATCTAATATTTCAAGAAGTACAATTAGATAGGATAATCGATGTAAAAAATGTAGAATAGCGCAGGATTAGAAAGAACAATGCAACATTGATGGCATTATTAAAAATATGTTAATCTTAAGGCATAAAATGAACGTGGATATTAAGATTAGCTTAAATTGTTTGCACGATTTAAATGCTTAATATTAGCAACAATTTGCCATGGCAATATTTTACCTGCAAAATATATTTAACGATTGTATCAAAAATTTTGAAATGTTGGTGTTATTCTATTGTTTAAACACATAGAAACAATGTAAGCAGTTTGTTTTGTCATTTTGTATATATTATCATCGTGCAAATTATGTAAATAATTAATTTAAATGGTCCATATCTTTATATCTCAATTTGAAGTCAAATATACAATCTAAGACAATAGTAATGATTTGGTATAGTAATTCCGTGCAGTATTGGCAAAGGAAGTTGTAAAGTACCTCTTCTGCTGCTGCATTATTATCATCTTCAATAGTACAGTCAATTAACAATTTAAAATATTAGAACCTGTACCAATTTTATAACACTTTGGATAAAGTACATTGCCATTGCCAATACATTATATTAGGTTCATATGGAAACATAGATATACTTAGATAGTATTTCTACGTAGATATAGAAAGAATGTATTTTAGTAAACCAACACCATCTATTATAAATTTCTTACACTACGCTCTACAAAAAGTGGCACAATTCAATTAATTTCATGATTTATAGGCTGGATTGCAAGGGTTTACTAATATTTGCCCAGCTATTAAACGAAAGCAAATAAAATTACACAATTTTTACCGATTGCAGATGAGATATATAGCTATGGAATGGTCAAACTTTTTTCTAATTTTTTAACTAGCTTCCTCGATAAAACTACGTCTGAAAAATCATCTTTTTTTTAAATGAAAGTTATGATTTTTTTTCGACATGTTATTGCAAATCTAAAAATATAATAAATATACCGGGCAAGAGCCACATCATTTCTCTAAATATATTGTATAGAAATAATCAAAATTGCCGAAATGCTAGACACTCTGCCGAACCCTTGCCATTTAGATTGCAAGGGTTCACTAACATTAGCCCAACTAATCAAAGCAAAGCAAATCAAATCCAATCAATTTAAATCAAAGCAAATTAAATTATACAATTTTTACTAATTACAGAAAAGATGTCCAACTATGAAACAATGAAACTTTTTTCCAATTTTTTCACTAGCTTCCTCGATAAAACAACATCAGAAAAATAATATTTTTTAAAAATGAAAGTTATGATTTTTTTTCGACATGTTATTGCAAATTTAAAAATATAAGAAATATACTGTTTAATAGCCACATCATTTAGCAACATTCTCTAAAAATATTGTATAGAAATAGTCAAAATTGCGGAAATTCTAGTCACACTGCTGAACCCTTGCTTTTCGTTTGAGAAGACGCTGGCCTTAAAGGACCTTATTGAATCGTTTAATTTGTATACCATTACCGTTTTCTGCAGCTCTTACGATATGCCAGATCGGTAATATGGTATTTGAATTACTCTATATGTGTACATGTACACTAGTTTCACCGATTCTCTTCAGTACACGATCTATTAAAAACATTCACAACACTGAAATAACGGGGTAGATAAAAGATAAATGCAAGAGTCAAATGTATTTTGCAGTTCCGCCGAAGAGGAAATTTTTCCTGTCACGAATAAACACAGATTTTAAAAAGGCAACTTTCGCTTATCAACCTGCGGTCGTAAATATAGAATTTGCATATTGAATGTCCTTTTATGTTCGCAGATCTTTAATGCTTGCAAATGAGTGCTTAGGTACAGTGAAATTATGTAAAAGTGGTTTTAATTTGGGGGTATCGTAATGTAATTAGTAAGCCTATTAGTCGATGTTGTACATTGCACGCATATATGCGGTGAGCTCTTACGATTTGCATTACCTCTTTCAATCCTTGTAAAATCTACCATTTAACATGCGCAGAAAAATCATTAACTGTGGCATGCTATTTGTTTTACCTTACCTATTTCGATTATCATTTTTATTGTTTTCTTAACAAAAAACTTGTATTTTTGGTACGTGAATTAAGTGGAAACAAAAATTTTAAAAACCTATTTGCTTGTCATGAAAAAGAAAAATTATTTGTATATATAAATTTTAAATTACAAGGAAAGTTTTTTCGATAATTAAATTATAGTTTTAACACAACAAATATACTAGTTAGATAAATATGTCAAACATTGTAGATAACACAATAATATAATTAATTAGCTGATGTAATTAATAATCCAATGCGGATGAAATGATCAACAATAATACAAAATAAACATATATTTATAAGAATCTTAGAAACCATACACTTCATTCTTAAGACAGTAAAATCATATAAGAAATATTTTGAAAAATCGAATAAGATCACAACTTTTCTCTTTTATCAATCACTGATGACGTAAGTATAAAAAGTATAAAAGGATTAAAAAATATATGTGGTAAATAATCATATTCGTAATATTAAGCTATTATTCATAAGATAATATGTATAAAATTGATATTTGTCTTTTATTCTACCTGTTGTATAATTATATTTTATTGTATAAATTGTAGCGCGTTAATATTTGCTATATTGATTTGTTACAGATTTTTGCAATGTTGTGGAATGAGGTACTAATAGTGATATTAGGCACCTTCGGCAGCATCTTCGGAAGTCGACTGAGAAGAAGAGATATCTTCGCTCGGAGTATCCAGGATATTGTAACAACAGTAAGTGAAAATGTAAAAAAATACATAGCTATTATTTATATAAAACGTAGATGAAGATTTTTCAAGATTTGATTACAGCAGACGGGGTGACATTTCTTAAAATTCAGATTATATTAATCCCATTCCGTGACATATAATATTTTAGAAATGTTTTCAGAAACAAATCTATATTTTGCAAATATTAGGTATAATATACAAAGTCTCGTGTTTAATGTCTACTCACGGGTGATTATAATATTTAGTCTTGTGAGAAAAAAATTATAAAAAAAATTAATAACATAAAAATTTATTCCCAATATGCACAATAGAAATATATTAAAATGTTGACGAAAATAATTATTGTTTTATGTATCGGTTTATGCTCAACAGACCGAAATAATGAAAGTATTTTGCGACTCATTTGAAACACACAATATTATTTTCGTATACAGTTCGCAAAAAAACATTTTTTTTCAAGTGGTCTTTATATTCTCTTCGTTTTTTTTTAAAACAGAAATTTGGGTTGTGTGTAAATATGCATCTTATCTTATCGTAACGAAATGCAAGTTATCAATTATTAAAATAATGAATCTAGTATATAGCGCATGCAAGTTACGTTCAGGCTAATTAGCTGCATCCTTTCACGATCCTTTTAAACTCTGGCCTATTCTTCGGTAAATACAATTGCGCATAACAGCGTGCATTGAATGCGATATCTTCAGCACCTGCTAGTTGGTTCATTGTACGTTATAATACGTCCCTTATCGTTTCACCTACTTTAGATTATAATAGCTGACTCCTTTGATGAAATATATTGCGGCCTACCGATGAAACAATTTGTAGGATTTGTTCGTTCCACTGCCTAATTTTTGTACCAAATTCAGAAAGCTGTTGTATTTTTTTCGTAAAACATATGAATATTATGTATAAATTATAAATTATACAGGTTAGTTTGTAAAATATATGAGAAGGGAGAAGTACCACAGGATTTTCAGCGTAGTAGAATAGTAACAATGCCGAAGAAAATAGGAGCTAATTTTTGTGAGAACTATAGGACCATTAGTCTACTATCACATGCATCGAAGATATTGTTAAAGATTATTTATAGGAGATTAGAAAATAAAGTAGAGGAAAGGCTAGGAGAAGATCAGTTTGGTTTTAGGAAAAACAGAGGGACGAGGGAGGCGATTCTAGCACTAAGAACGGTAGTAGAAAAAAGAAAGAGGGTAGGAAAGGTAACTTGCATAGCTTTTGTAGATTTAGAAAAGGCATTTGATAATGTAGATTGGGACATAATGTTTAGAATTTTAAAAGAAACGGGTATAGATTATAAGGATAGGAGAATAATTTTTAATTTATATAAACACCAAACTGCCTTAGTTAGAATTGAGGGGGAAGAAGAGGTAGCAAAAATAGGGAAGGGAGTTCGGCAGGGATGTACACTTTCACCGTTATTATTTAATCTATATATAGAAGATGCAATAAACAAAGTAAAACAAGAGTATAGTGTAGGTGTGAATGTACAGGGAGAGAAAATATATATGTTGAGATTCGCCGACGATATAGCTATATTGGAAGAAAGCGAAAAGAATTTAGAAAGGGTATTGAATGGTATGCAGGCAGTATTGACTAGGGATTTTAACATGAAAATAAATATAGGTAAAACTAAAGTGATGAGGTGTGACAAAAAGGAATGCAGTAGAAAAATGAGGATCACAATAGGAGATAATAGAATCGAAGAAGTGTCAGATTTTTGTTATTTAGGCAGTAGAATCACAAAATATAATCGAAGCAAGGTAGATATAAAGTGTAGGATAGCACAGGGTAGGAAGGCATTCGTAGAAAAGGAACAGATTTTAAGATCAAATATTGACTTGGGTATTAGAAAAAGATTACTGAATGTATATGTTTGGAGTGTAGCACTGTACAGGTGTGAGGCGTGGACTATAGGAAAGGAAGAGAAGCGTAGATTACAAGCATTCGAAATGTGGTGTTATAGGAGGATGATGAGGATTGGTTGGGAAGATAAAGTAACAAATGAAGCTGTACTAGAGTTAGTAAGGGAGAAGAGAAGTATTTGGAGAGTGTTACAGCGTAGGAGAGACAGATTAGTAGGGCATATCCTTAGGCATGGGGGGATTATACAATTGATCATAGAAGGTAGAGTGGAGGGAAAGAGAGGGGTAGGTAGGCCTAAATTAGAGTATGTGAGTCAGATAGTTGAAGACGTTGAGATGAATAGCTATAGGGAGATGAAGGGATTAGCTCAGGATAGATCGGCATGGCGTGCTGTTTCCAACCAATCTTTAGGATTGCGGACTCTTTAACTTAACATATGAATTTGTCCAGCGCTGAGGTTATAAAATTCGACGATAATAATTTAATTGGTATTAGTTTTCTTGTTTTTAATTTTGTGTTGTCGCGTTTTTTTTTTAATTATTTTTGTGGTAGCTGTGATAGGATACGTTCTGGTTGGGACGAATGATTGTGTGATTGATTTTTTTGCGCAAATGTTTATTGTAATTTTTAATCTTATTTCATATATTTAAACTCGCGATCGAGTCGATTGAATAAACGGCATTGTTGAGTTTTGAAACTGAATATAAGATAATACTGTTTCGCAAAATATGAAAATTTGTTACATTCGAAAATGTGTAAAATTTGCGAACAATTGTCACACTTGGAATCTGTTCAAATTCCGTTTTTTTTCGCGATATTTGAAGTTTGATTGTGCTTTGTATCATCGTGAAATTTCGAACGGTCACCATCATCATCGACATTATTACCATCACCATATCCTACGGAAATTGTATACGCTAAATACGTGTTCGTCTGATTGCAGCAGCAAGAGAAATGCCCGTTCCCGTGCACGTGTCCCACGCAGGCCGTGTGCGATGATTGCTTAGAGTGTCCGAAGCAATTAGGGGAGCCGTGTAACAGGACCTCACCCTGTGACCGTCACCGCGGCCTCGTCTGCCGGTACCTCCACGACGGCGACACCGACGGCATATGCAGAGGTAGGCTGATTCACACACAAGTTAGTGGATAGACCGCATGAGTCGTTAGTTAGTTGAATAGTCCTCAATCTTAAGTTGGAAAAAGCACGCCATGTGTCGATCTATCCTCAGCTAACTCCTCCATCCCCTATAGCTATTCATCCCCACTATCTGATCCACATATTTCACCTATCCCTTGCTTTCCCTCTACTCTACAATCTATAACTAATTGTATAATACCCCCGTGTCTAAGTAAGATTTCCACAAAGGACATATACGATGATATATTCTTAGCCTACTATAGAAGCAATTTAATTTCAAAACTCGAAATATTTTATTATTCAACCTAATCTCTTCTTAAACTAACACACTTATTACATCGAACTGGCAAGGCTTCTAAACCTTTTAAAAAATATATTTCGTCTTGGTCTGCAAATCAGCTCTCAACAACTTATATAACCTCTTGGTTAGAGGAAAATGTACGGCCTTTCAAGGTCTTTTTCAATTGAGGGAATAGAAAATAGTCCGAGGGAGCTAGATCTGGTGAATAAGGAGGGTGTTCAAGCAATTGAAACCCTAGATCATGAATATTATTCATGACAATGCGCGATTTGTATGCAGGTGCATTGTCCTGCGAAAACAAGAACCCTTTGGCCAACATTTCACGTCTCTTCTCCACAAAATTTTCACAGTAACGTAGAATAATAATTTCCGTTTATTGTTCTACCCTTATCGAGGTAATCGATTATTAGTATCCCACGGCTAACCCAAATAAACTGAGGCAAGAACTTTTCCGACAGATTTCTGAACGCGAAATTTCTTTGGTCTTGGAGAACTAGAGTGCTTCAATTCCATGGATTGTTGTTTGATTTCTCGTTCTTAGAAATATACCCAAGTCTCATCCATAGTAACAATACGGTTTATGAAGGTAGAATCTTCTTCAAAACTTGCACAGATTGAGCGCGACGCTTTCACCCTTGTTCGCTTCTGATCAACGTTCAAGCATTTAGGGATCCATTTTGCAGAAATTTTTTTCACATCTAAATCAGCGTAAACAATATGATGAACGCATTCGTATGAAATATTTAGTGTCTCAGCTATACGTTTAAGTCTAATTCGTCGGTCTGATAAAATCATGTCATGAACTGGATCGATATTATCAGGTGTGGACACAGAAATTGTTCTTCCCGGTCTCTTCTCATCAGCAACGAAAAATTGACCTCTTTTAAAACACACAACCCAATTTTTCACTATTGCGTATGAAGGACATTGATCACCAACAGTGTTGAACATATCTTCGTGAATCTGCTTACCATTGAAGCCCTTTAAAAATAGGTACTTAATGATTACTCGATACTCAAACTTATCGATTTTCTCAATCGGGACTAACGTGCTTTTTTTTTTAAAAAAATTACACAATAAGGCTTCAACGTTCTCAAGTGAATTTTTATAGTGACGTTTCTAATAAGTCATTGTTTATTTTCAATGTTACGGGATTCATTTTTATGCATGAGAAATGGCCTAGCCTAACTAGATATCAATGCACCCTCGTAGTTGTACGATTTGATCTAATTTACATCTTGAATTATATTTGATACTCAACTTATCAAGTTTGCGCATGCATTTAAATAGTTCTATTACAAGAGTAGATTGTGAGATTCGGTCCCGGTAAATTGCTCCCCGGCAAGTTGTTCCCCGATAACTTTGAAATATGATAATATGAAAAGAAACATCAGAAACGCCAGATCTGGGGAATTAATCTGGGGAACAAGATAAATTCTCGGGGTTAGGTCAGGTCAGGTCATGTCAGGTCAGTTCAGGTCAGGTCGGGTCAGGTCGGGTCAGGTCAGGTCAGGTCTGGTCAGGTCGGGATAAATAAAAACAATTTATCTGGGAACAACTTGCCGGGGAACAATTTACCTGGGGAACAATTCACCTGGGAACAATTTACCCCAAACCTATAAGATTGTTTAATAATATAAAAATAACGATGTGACTCTTACTTATGTATTCTAATATGGACCTAGCTACGTGTTTATTTATCTGATTCTCTACCTCATATTTTAATAGTTTGGGTTACATTTAAAGTCTCTAAAATTACAGTCATACAAAAATACATTTAATACTTAATAAGAAAAATACATTTGTGAGATGTTTGCGAGCCTGCATGTTTACTTATACATCTGCCTTTCCTTGGAACGTACCTTCTATAGCTATTTGTATAATAGTACCGTGTTAAAATATGACCAATTATAATTATTTATCTCTCCTAAGTCGTAACATCTTCCAATTGCTCCTTTTTTCTTTAATTAACACAAACGCATTTCAAAAGCTAATCTCCAATTGACTACGCCTCACCGCCGTACAATGCTACACTCCATAAAAATATGCTTACAATAATCTTTTCCTAATTCCAATTATAGACTTCAAAACATGCCATTTTTCAACTAATGCTTTTCTACCTTTCTACGTTTTCTACCTAACTCTACTTATATATAAAAAAATCTAATATACTTAATATTCTATGATATCCCGCATTAATTTTTTTTTTTACAATTTTATTTCTTCAGATTTGGTGTAATGAAGAAAGTAGTCCTCCGCAATCTATTAATCGCAACGAATTATGTGTTATTACACTTTATGCATATAATTTAAGTTTAAATGTTGTTTTAATTCTTGATAGTTAGCAGACATTATAGTGAGAAGTACATCTCTCAAAAGTGTTGAATTGTTGTTTCTAAGTTCTTGGTATATGCATACAAACGACTATAACGGTAGCAAGTACAGAGTGTACTTGCTTGTACTTTCTTAGACCTCAAGTTCTTGTGCTCTATTAATTATATGTGGTTGGTCAATATATTGAAAGCAGCAGTAGGTAGCTGTTGCTACTAAATTATGTGCGAAAGTAAATGTAGTGAAAGGTGCATGGTTTATAACGAGTATAACTAGCGAAAATATTGAAATTTTATGTTGTTTAATTTTAATTTTAATAATTTATGTTCCTTCCTTGCTCTGTGAAAGCGCAATCAGCCAGAAAAAGCATTTTATCAAATTGTAACACATTTTAATAAAATTGCTATACATATAAATCCTATAACTAAAAATTTTACAATTTTTTTACGACCATACATGGTTTACTACAAGAACGGTTTATCAACTGGATTTTTATATAATAATTATGAGGACCTAATTTATTTTTACGGCCTATAATATGCCACTTACATTGCCGTGCTTTTTGTACTTTTAAATGAGAAAAAAAGTTTCTTTCCCTTAAGTCATTGGGACTTTTACTGCTAATTAAGTAATTAATGCACAGGCGTCAAGCTATAAAAAAGTAATTTGCTCTCCAATACAACTAACGAGGAAACAGAAAAGGCCGTGGCCATTACTTATTCAATATTCAAGATACTAGATTGTCTTTTTTCGTAAATTTCTAATTTTATTATATCCGGCTGTAAAAGCTAACAAATTTTATTTAAAACGATCATTATTCGCGATTTTTAGAACATAGGTTTTTTAAAAAATACTTATGTAAATATAATTTTAATATAACAAACTTTCTGAATTCCTTGCTAATGTAATATATTTTAATGTACATAAATTTACTGCATACGGCCCTGCTATGCACACAATGAAGAAACAACAAGTTTATTCCCATGTTTTAGATTAGTACATTTGACTGGAAAAGAATTTTACTTCTAACTACAACAAGAAAAGAGAGTATAAAAGCATATAAATTAAAATTAATAGTTTCATTAAAGAAACTCGATTATGGATATTAAAAGTACACTAGTACTACCCTGATATATTTCGCCAGATAGATCCTCGAGTTCGTTATATATTCTGTCAAGTAAAAACTGGTCAAATACAATTTGTACCCCTACAAATTTGTAGGGGTACAAAAAGATGCGCTAATATGTTTTTTGAATGATTTTTTATGTATTAAAACCATTGACATTTGTAATATAAATATTTATGAAATTTTATTAGATTTCAAAATCCGTTGGGGTTTCTTTAATTCCTTATAAATTTCGCTGAATAATGTATATGCCAGATTTGAAAATAATTTAAAATTACGTTTAAAAAAAAATATTTTTAACGTAACTTACTCGAGTAAGTTTTATTTAATTTCTCGAAAATCATAATCTGCTTATTAAAACTACTCGATTTAAGTGATAACTTTATTTATATCAACAGCTATTTTAGTAAAACATATTTACTAGATAATTAATTACTATTAATTTCGTATTTTCGAAATTATTGGTATAATAAATAGTCCAGTCATCCATTTTACTGTCATCGACATATGTCAGTATTAAGAATGCTATTAAAAAACCACCGTAAAATAATATCATTTTATAAATAGTCTAACATTCAATTCAGGGGATTATCAGCAGAATTTACGTTCCATCGATTTCAGATCCGCATTAAGCCAACGTACGACAAAAAAATGGAAGTTTTACAATGGCAGATAAATATTGCGGATGCATTGGACTTTTTCTGAGCTTTATTCGTCCATTCTTCAGAACGATTCCGATATATACTTTAAAAAAACATATATACAGTTTATTGTACGTAGCAAAATTTAATAAATAACATAGAATGAAAAATTGTTCTATAATAGTGACATTTGCGGCAATATATTGGTAAATATGCAAATGAAATAAATCGAATTTTCTTAACATTATATATCTGTTAATTATAGTTTTACGGTGGTATTTATATATGCTTACCATGTGCTAAATTGGGGACGACGAAATGAAATAAACAATTTCGTCGAAAAAGAATATGAGCAATGCGAAATGGTTAGTAGAAAAATATTTCGATAATCCTCGTGAATGGATCGATTTCAAGAGACAATTTAAATTACAATAATATCCATTGCGGAATTTATTTTGCTGTTAGAAATATGATATTAAAGACTATTTCTTCTTAATATTAACATTGCTAACTAGTTTCAGATAGAAAGCGATCTATAAAGCGAAATTAAGTATTTTCAAATTTATTGTAACCAGTTTTTTTATATTTTATTGTACATTTACTAAGTTTAGTTATTTAATAAATGGATTTTAATGTACCATTTTTCTTAAATTATCTTAGAAATTAAATTAAATTCGACGAATAATTGATATTATGTCAAAAATGATTTGGACTCGTTTCGATATATAAAATTTTTAATATTGAAGAAAATATATATCTCTTGGATTTTTCTCAACACCTTATAATGTGGATTATGTAAGATATAAATACATGGAAAGTTGTCTGTAAAAAAATATTTAGAATTTAGTTTCGTTTAGAAAAAAAGAAAAGAAATAGAAATATATTGGTCCAGCATATTTGAAATATCTATTTCAAAAATGTAACGATCAAAAATGGTCAAAAAACAAATTTTAAAGAAAATTTAACTAATATTAAAACAAACTCGAAAAGCCCAATAAAGCTCGATTAAAATATAATATAAATTTAGTTAAAGAGTCCGCAATCCTAAGATTGGTTGGAAACAGCACGCCATGCCGATCTATCCTGAGCTAATCCCTTCATCTCCCTATAGCTATTTATCTCAACGTCTTCAACTATCTGACTCACATACTCCAATCTAGGCCTACCTACCCCTCTCTTTCCCTCCACTCTACCTTCTATGATCAATTGCATAATCCCCCCATGCCTAAGGATATGCCCTACTAATCTGTCTCTCCTACGCTGTAACACTCTCCAGATACTTCTCTTCTCCCCTACTAACTCTAGTACAGCTTCATTTGTTACTTTATCTTCCCAACCAATCCTCATCATCCTCCTATAACACCATATTTCGAATGCTTGTAATCTACGCTTCTCTTCCTTTCCTATAGTCCACGCCTCACACCCGTACAGTGCTACACTCCAAACATATACCTTCAGTAATCTTTTTCTAATACCCAAGTCAATATTTGATCTTAAAATCTGTTCCTTTTCTACGAATGCCTTCCTACCCTGTGCTATCCTACACTTTATATCTACCTTGCTTCGATTATCTTTTGTGATTCTACTGCCTAAATAACAAAAATCTGACACTTCTTCGATTCTATTATCTCCTATTGTGATCCTCATTTTTCTACTGCATTCCTTTTTGTCACACCTCATCACTTTAGTTTTACCTATATTTATTTTCATGTTAAAATCCCTAGTCAATACTGCCTGCATACCATTCAATACCCTTTCTAAATTCTTTTCGCTTTCTTCCAATATAGCTATATCGTCGGCGAATCTCAACATATATATTTTCTCTCCCTGTACATTCACACCTACACTATACTCTTCTTTTACTTTGTTTATTGCATCTTCTATATATAGATTAAATAATAACGGTGAAAGTGTACATCCCTGCCGAACTCCCTTCCCTATTTTTGCTACCTCTTCTTCCCCCTCAATTCTAACTAAGGCAGTTTGGTGTTTATATAAATTAAAAATTATTCTCCTATCCTTATAATCTATACCCGTTTCTTTTAAAATTCTAAACATTATGTCCCAATCTACATTATCAAATGCCTTTTCTAAATCTACAAAAGCTATGCAAGTTACCTTTCCTACCCTCTTTCTTTTTTCTACTACCGTTCTTAGTGCTAGAATCGCCTCCCTCGTCCCTCTGTTTTTCCTAAAACCAAACTGATCTTCTCCTAGCCTTTCCTCTACTTTATTTTCTAATCTCCTATAAATAATCTTTAGCAATATCTTCGATGCATGTGATAGTAGACTAATGGTCCTATAGTTCTCACACAAATTAGCTCCTATTTTCTTCGGCATTGTTACTATTCTACTACGCTGAAAATCCTGTGGTACTTCTCCCTTCTCATATATTTTACAAACTAATATAAATATAATATGTATAACAATGTAAACACAACTAAACCTAAAGGGCTGTTTTTTAATATATCAGTTTTTCAATTCTATAAAATAACCCTTTAAAATCTAAAACAACCTTATAAATTATTAGTAATATGGTCAAATTTGTGTAAAATAAATTAAATACTTGCCATTATATATTTTTTATTTATATTCTACTAGTTTCATTTTTATTAAAACATCTTCAGTAGAAAATTGTGAATTACAGCGTTTTGTTGAATTTTTTGTATATCTTAATTATCACATTTTAATGTCTATTGTTTTCTATGTTAATGATGTACATAACAATTTAATTTTACTTTTTTAGTACGATGTTGGTTTATTTTCTTTTTTTCGTGGCAAATCAAGATATAAATTATTAGTATCAAATATAGTATTACCATGAAATTATTATTCGGTTCTTATTTCTATAAAATCCGCATAGATTTTTGTTTGATTGACACAATCTTAAAAAAAATGGTATGAAACTTTGGTCCATGTGCAAAAAATGCGCACGTACGGATCAGCCATTAGGAGGAAATGGAATTGCGAAACGTTTCGCCAATTTAATACCTCCAAATGAATAGAAGCGGAGCCTTTTTTCACGTTCAGTCAAGGAAAGATTCCGCGCAATAATCTTTAGCAATAAGAACTTGACTTATTGTTCGCGATTATTAGCTACAAAAATATCGAATATAATAGACGAATATTATATTGTCAAATATATAGTTTGAAACGATTCCAATTTTGGGAAATTAGATTTCAGGATAAATAAATCTGTTTGTATGACACTTTCGTGATTTTCATTTATCTTATATATTTCTATTAATGGACGTGTTAATAGAAATTAAGTTAATATAACGTTTGTCAAATTATGTGATTTAGTAAACAATGCACGCATTGTGCTTTTGTACAAATTTGAAATAGCCGAATTAAACAGTTTTTTTCAATATTTATTATTTCTAGGTACTTTTACAGAACCACAAAGTTTAATATTTAGTTTAATATTTTACTTCGATTACGAACGGACAATGATATATTTAATAATAAATAGCTTTACTATAAACGTGTGCAAAAAAAATTTGAATTTGTATTATGTATATAATTTTTTATGTCTATACCTTTTTTCAGCAAAAATTAATAAAAAAATGCATACTTGAAATATTTTTTATGTGAATAAACTTGTGGTTGAATTAATAAAGTAAAAATAGATTTTAAAAAACGATTTCCTTGAATTTCCCAAATGTTTCTTTAGTTCTATTTTCGATTTTCATCTATGTTGAATTTGGATGATTTTGAAATATATTTTTTTTAGATTCTTTAGATTGTTTAAAAATTTATTACATCCTTAAGTGGTCAGGAAAATCGATCCATTAAGCGCAAAAGTATATTTTACACAAGCAATTACGAATACTATTCTCATCACTTATTAAATTAAATTTAATGTCTAATTAAGGACCTTAATTCCGCACCCTTTCTGGGCAAAGGTAGTTATTGTATTCAACCATCCTTAGCCTCTAAAACATGTATTTTAACAGACAGGAAGATTATATTATAACCTTATTACATATTGCATATATACAAAAATATAAAACACTACACCATAAATAGTTAGAATAGATACCTTAATTAAAAGATAAAATGAGGGCATATTTGGAATATGCAATCAGAAATTTTAAAAAAAAAATTAATCGTGCAATGTACAATTTTTTATTAGCGAAAATGTCCAAATAAGAAGTATATTTATTAATGCCCTATAGAAAAAACGATAAGCCAATACATTGCATCTTTTAAATTATATTGTAAAATTTTGAGAAATTATATTGTAAAAGCTCTATGGCTCATATTTTGAACCTTTTTGATAATAAAAAAAATAAAATTTGTTCTGGGCCTATTGCCGTTACGTTAAAGAAACTCCATAAAAAATTCAACGAGTTATATTTAATAAAATATGTCGGCTCGTCATAACCCTTCGTACCAGAAAATTCCATATGTTATTTTGAGATTTGATATAAAATTAAATGGAACATCAATTCAATGTGCGCATTGCCCAAAAGGAATAATCGAAAATCGTTATATATGTTAAGTGTTTGTATTTATGACGGTCTGGTCACCTCTTTTAGAAATGTAAATTATGACTGAAAAATAATTGTATTGAAAATTTCAGATTTGCAATGTAATTATTGCAGCAGCTTCAATTAAACTGATTATAAATGACAAAATACAACTGAAGTATCGTCAAATGCAAAAGCAGTTTGTATTTTATATTTCTTCGATTTTATATAAATCGAAGTTTTATTATAAATTATTATAAATCAAACTTATTTACGGCCCTCTTCATTTAACAAAAATATTAATACGATATAAAACTGATAGGTGGAAAAACGGAATAATAAAAAATGCGCAAAATATATAAAATATGATTATAACTATTTCAATAGATAATGTAAAAAATTGCACATAGGAAAAAAATATGGCAACGAAAAATATGGCAACCACTTTTCCATTTATAGTTAGGGATGTGATAACTGATCTGTTATATTAACCCCAATTCCTTTATTAAATACGCGACTGACGTCAATAAAATACCTACTGCTATTTATACATAATCTTGTCATATCGATGCTCAAATGTTATATTTCCATCTTACGCTTTTCAATATCATCGGGGAAGAAAATGTGACATTTTATAACCGCGCTATATATACATTTATTTGGCGATATTGCAATGGGATTTGTGCTGCTGTGGTGCGAGAATAACTGAGTGATATTTACGTGAGTGTTCTATTTCCAGAAGACAACGGAATTCCGTGTGTCGTCTACAATAAAACATATCATCACGGGGAAACATTCACCGTGGACTGTCGAACTCAATGCGTCTGTCAGGTGAGAGAAACTAGTGACTATACGTCCTCATCCTATATATGAATCATTTCGTGAAAATTGGCCGATTTGGTCTTTATTTATATATTGCATCGATGAGTATGATATTGAATTCGATTGTTCTCCTCTTTTGCTTCTACACAAATAAAAAAAACTGCGTAATTACCAGTGGTGGTTCCTTATGCAGACCGCAGGGCCGCGCGCCCCTCCTGAACATTGAGCGCAGGACCGTAGATATATAATTGTATTGCGATATTTTATCTCGGCATTAGTTTTCCTAAAAGATAAAGCTTGCGCTACGATAACAATCAACACAACGTTCGTTGTGGCGTTCGTTGTGGTATCTATTACAAGTCAAAGCTGCGACCGATGCTGTATCTATCTGTATCTATCGTTCGCGTGGTATAGATATATCGCTAATTTGGTGCCGCTGCGTGTTCAGCACCACCCAGCCACACAATACAGGTTATACCGTATGCAGTATATCTTCTGTTTCTTCAGTTCACTCCTTGCTTTATCGTCTAATAAGTGTCACAGATTCCCAGCGGGTATCCAAGGCCACTACAAGTTAAATACATATATACAGTACATAAGCAATGAGATGAGTGTATCATAGAGTGCAGGCGACCGATGTAGTATATCATCTATTGGATGTCGCGCTTCTTTAACGTCCTAGAGAAGTTCAGAGAGAACAGAGAATAGTATATATATACAGAGAGTATATATATATATATGCATATAAATTGATATAGAATAGCCAGATTAGACAGTAGCATTTGTTCTGTGTATGTACGATATGTACGTATGAACGATTTTGCCATGTGTTTCTCCAAGAATATATTTAATAGAAATAATTTAATAAAAATGAATAGTGTTAGTTCTTTATTGAAAATAGAGTTTTGTAGACTTTCTCTTGTGGACAAAGTAAAAATTAAATAATTAGGTAGGCATTTGCCTGATTTAACTTTATCGCTAATTTGTGCAAGGAGTGGTCAAAACCGGACATTTACACGGCGTTTTACAAGAGACATTTACAAAAATATATATTACACAGATGAAGGACAGATTCTCATATCGTGGCCATCTACAAGCCGCTGAGTTATTTAACACGACATCGATGCCAACATTTTCTAAACAATTTCCAGTGGACCTTTTGGAAACCGTGTGTAATGCATATCCATTTTTGAATAAAACCAGATTAAAAACAGAATTAGAAGTCATTTACTCGCGTCCGGATTTTTATCAAATAATTGGAGCCACAAATTTTCTTTCGTTATTGCTACAAAATAATCCCAGTGAAACTTTCCCGGAAACTATAAAAATACTTAAAATTATTTTAGCAACCCCGATGACCGCTGCTGAATCAGAGCGTTGTTTTTCAACACTTAAAAGAATCAACAATTTTTTGCGAAATGCTATGGGTAATGATCGTTTAAATGCGTTGGCGATGATTTGTATTAATAAAAATGTGGTGCGAGATATTTACAATTTTAACGAAAAAGTTATGAAAAAGTTTAGATCAATGAAAGATAGAAGAGTGGAATTCACTTTCAAGAAATGATTGAATTTAATCATTTTGCATCCATTTTAGGTAAGATTTCTCACTATTATGTTATTTTTTAAGAAATGCGGCCCCCCGGATTGAAATGACATGAGCCACCACTGATATACACAATAAAAATAATTACAAGAAAAATATATGGCCATAAAACGGCGAAATTGGAACTTAAGTCAAATGGTACTTAAACCGCTTTTCAATTAATAAATAAAGTAAAATATTGCACATAAAATATTGCACATAGAAGAAAAATATATCTATATTTATTACATCGTGAAAAAAGGTTTAAAATTTTGATGCTTATTTTAAAATGTATATTTGTGGTTCTAATGTTAAAAGTCCAAAAGAAAATTCCAACTATGTTTGCCCGTGAAGTTGAACCTTTAATTAAAAAAGAAGAAGAAAAATAAAGCGTTTTGGAGTGCTCCTTCAGAGCCTTGTACCTATACGAACATCAACTTGTTCAGGCCTGCATCATCATTAGGAGCTGTATCTTTTTGTGTCATATTTTATTAATAATTAATGTCAAAAAATACCAGTGGCGTTTACGCATTATTTTCTCGGGCTTTTCCCGTTTTTGTTATATATATATATATATATATATATATATGTGTGTGGGGGGGGGGCATTTGCGCGTGATGTCACAAATCGAGTCACAAACAATAAATTTGTGGTTAAGCCTGTTTTAGACTATTCAATTTATTGTTCGAAATATAGAATCATTTGCCGTGCCGTCAAAAAAATTGTTGCGTGCCAAGCGTGTCACGCGTGTCATAGCGTAACTACACCACCATTTAAAAAACCAACACAGCATTTTGTATCCATCCGCAAAAGGATACCTTAGAAATTTTATATACAAAATATATGAACACCCAAGATATAATCTAATCTGAGACTATCTACCCCTTTCTATATATATTCTTTACATATGCTTTTAATATTATCTTTGAAATACTCGAGCCATTATTCGATCTTAATCTGCTCCTTTTCTACGAATACTTTCCTACATTTTATATCGACCTTACTTCGATTATCCTTTGTAATCCTACTTACTAAGTAATAAAAGTCTGACACTTCTTCTATTCTACCATCTCCTATTCGCCTGCTTTCTTTCTTGTCTCATCTAATCAATTTGTTATTAAAAAAACAGACAATAAGAAAATTGTCAATTATACAAACACCATCTTAGAAGCTACGTACAATTTAACTGTGATTACACTAACGATGTGTAGTTCACTCGCGAACCGTTCACTCTGAACAGTTCAATAAAATGACGGGCGTACTGTGACGATGTTTTGCAACGACCTATAAGTCACTATGACCTAGTTCGTGAACTATCAACTACATGGTGCACGGTGTACGTATTCATGTACTTGTACTAGGTCCTGAACCCGTCGTGTACTAAACCGTTCATGAATCACAACGACTCGTAAACGATGCAGTATAGTATACATTACATATACAGTACTAACATTTATTTAGTGATAAAGTGTGTTGGTGCACGGAACGAAATAGGAAACTCGATTGAGAAAAAATGAGATTATTTTCAGTATGTGCGTGTATGTCATATAGGTCGTGAACTAGTTCATTTTTAAAAGATGTAGTAGTTCACAACCTATAGTTCGTGAAATGAACTACGAACTAGGTCCTCAAAGTGACCTACAGGTTACCATCGCTAGATTACACTAATAAATTAATAGATGCAAATTCGACAGAATTATTTCGAATTGAAGAATAATTATTATAAAAAAAATATTGATAAAAATAATATAAACCCCCCCCTTGCAACACTACACGCAATTTAATAGCCTATCTGTCTTGTCGGTCAAAAACACTTCATTCAACATTAACAACGTAAGCGTATTTGCCCCGAGAACAGCTCTTGTACCTCGTATATGTTTCATAGGAAGAAGATCCGAAAATCTTTTTCGCTGCGAAGTAATGTATCAACATCCATAACTCTTCACGTGTAATGGATATTATTTGAGCTACAAGGGAATTTTTACTCTATAGTTTCGTGCGTTCGTTTACTGATTCGAAGTGAACATGTCTATATTTACGTATAATCACAAAAATACATCGATGATTTTATTTCCATGAGGCGTCAAAGATTTTGATACTTGTATGAACTTGGATCGAAATGACGTTCGCGTATAGTTACTTAATTTAAAATGTATTTAAAAAGCTGTTGGTAATAAATATATTTGGAGCTTATTCGCTTGAATAATTTATCTTTCTGCAAGGTAGTATGATTCGTCTTCGGATGTTGAATGCGAAAACTTATTATAAAATTTTTTGACTTGTACAATCATTATGTACTCTTACCAGTACAGTTTAAGGCTAATAATTATTATATAGATGGAGAAATGAACGAAGATTCTCTTTGGTGTAATAAAAATAGATCCTTTTATCATTATATCTAAAAAAAATCGAATATTGTATTAAACCCGTCAATTATTGTGATTGATTTGATACAGCCGGTAATCTACTCTTCTGAGTTCCGGATTTTTTAATTTTATCCTTATACTATCTTTATTTTTATTTATATTCTTCTCACAGTTATATTTATTTTATTATATAATATAACTTGAGTCAATGTTCCAAATCACATTATGAGCTTCATTTTTCTTTTCCATAACACCTAAAATTTCAAAGTATTCCTTTTTCCAACTTCTTGCACTATTTTCTTTATATGTCTAGATTTAATCCGCATACTATTTTGCCAATAAATCAATCGTAGCATTTTGACTTTTATTAAATATTAATATTATCAAATGACGCCTTCGAGCCACCAATTTGCTACTTCCGATTTAAACAAAGCAAAAAGCTTCTTCTAAACATTAATGATGAAAATATAAGTTACATGAACTAGGACCAGATATCTGAAGTGAAGGTTCAAGACAAATTCTTGTGAAAAAAACTCCTTATAGGGAGATAAATGAAATAAATAGGAGATGAATAGGAAAGGGATCCTCCCTGATTTGCAAAATTGCTTTGCTATTTATCTTCATATAATTTAAGATACGATTTTGTTTCTGTGTGTGATACCAAGGTTTGTTTCTACAAATATAAACGTTTTACAAAAAATTAGCAATTTAAGGAAGGAATATATAAACATATAACTAGAAAGAATTTATAAATTTATTAAGGATCACTAAGTTACTTGTATCACAAAGTGATTTTCAATCGCAGTGAAGAACTTGCATCTTATTAAACTTATCAATTGAGAATTCAGGTGAAACCATACGAAACTTTTTTCAAATCAATAGGAGCAGAAACGCGACGCTGTTGTACAAAATTGTATCGTTTTATGAAGATTTACATATTCCAAAACTTTTTCCGCAGCTACATTTTATCAAGTGTCTGAATACTCGTATATATTTTGAGAAAAGTTAGGAAACCATAAGTATATAAGAAACTTTCCAGTTGGTTTATTCAATTTCCTAATGTTATCGAATTTATGCCAACATGCTTAATTTAAATTATATAACGTTCTAAATATCGAAATATAATCCAGTATCTATCCAATTGTTGTCCAAAATGTATTAATATTTTTATAATACACAACACGTTTTTTGATGCACCTAGTGTGCATATAAAATATGGCAAATAAAAACTGCAAATATTTTATGGTAATTTCGCTTTGCTAAATTCCATGTATGTACGTATTTTGATATATCCAGCCGTGGTAATTTTCAAACAATAAATGCAAATGTGATGCAGATAATATCTCTTCATATCAACATGCAACGAGATGTACTGCAGGATATTCAATTAAATTCCTATAACGAATTCTGTATAAGATGATCGAATGTTTTATAATATGTATTTTTGAATTATCGTGATTGTTTTAAAATTTTAAACGAAAAACATTTGTTAGGTTGCTGATTATTTATATGATGGTGATATAAAAGCTTATACTTGACTCTTGGAATTTGCACTGTACGAAAATTGTGAAATCATTCCGAATTCTTTTTTTTTTGTATTAATAAGCATTGGTGGTTTAAAGAATTATACTAATGGACAGTGACGGCTCGAGGGGGGGGGGGGGGCATTTCTTAAAAAATAACATAATAGTGAGAAATCTTACCTAAAATGGATGCAAAATGATTAAATTCAATCATTTCTTGAAAGTGAATTCCACTCTTCCATATTTCATTGATATAAATTTTTCCAAAACTTTTTCGTTAAAATTGTAAATATCTCGCACCACATTTTTATTAATACACATCATCGCCAACGCGTTTAAACAATCATTACCCATAGCATTTCGCAAAAAAGTCTTGATTCTTTTAAGTGTTGAAAAACAACGCTCTGATTCAGCAGTGGTCATCGGGGTGGTTAAAATAATTTTAAGTATTTTTATAGTTTCCGGGAAAGTTTCAATGAGATTATTTTGTAGCAATAATGAAAGAAAATTTGTGGCTCCAATTATTTGATAAAAATCCGGACGCGAGTAAATGACTTCTAATTCTGTTTTTAATCTGGTTTTATTCAAAAATGGATATGCATGACACACAGTTTCCAAAAGGTCCACTGGAAATTGTTTAGAAAATGTTGGCATCGATTTCGTGTTAAATAACTCAGCGGCTTGTAGATGGCCACGATATGAGAATCTGTCCTTCATCTGTGTTATAATTTCTTTTGTAAATGTCTCTTGTAAAACGCCGCGTAAATGTCCGGTTTTGAGCACTCCTTACACAAGTTTGCGATCAATTTAAATCAGGCAATGGCCTACCTAATTCTTTAATTTTTACTTTGTCCACAAGAGAAAGTCTACAAAACTCTATTTTCAATAACACTATTCATTTTTATTAAATTATTTCTATTAAATATATTCTTGGAAAAGCACGTGGCAAAATCGTACATACGTAACTCACAGAACAATGCAACTATATCTATATCACTTTTACTGTATACTAGGCTTCTCTGTTAGGACGCTAAAGAATCGTAGCGCAGAATAGCATAAACAACGATATATATTCTCGCTGTACAAGCAGCGTGACGTCACGTTGCTATAAATCATCCAAAGCCGCTGGAATGTTGCACACTAGTCGTAATATAGTACAAGCGGACCGAATAAATAGAGAAAACATACTGCAGACGGTCGCTCTCACCTATTGCTTGCAATAGAGTGAGATGAGTGCATATGCATTTAACCTGTACTGTATGGCTGGGTGGCGCTCGAATTTGTACTACATATTATCGATATAGCTATATTGCGAAGTATATGCAGTATAGCTATATAGCTATACTGCATACCGTCACTCTAACTCTAGCACTTCCAACAGATAGGGCATATGCATTTGACTGGTACTTGCTACCTGCCATATCGTGTTGGGTCATGAGTGTTAGATACGTTCGCGGCGCAAGCTTTATCTTTTAGGAAAACTAATGCCCAGATAAAATATCGCAATACAATTATATATCTGCGGTGATGCGCTCAATGTTCAGGAGGGGCGCGCGGCCCTGCGGCCTGCATAAGGAACCGCCACTGCTAATGGATTTGACAAAAGGAATGCTTTAATCAAATTTATGAATGGTTCGTAAGAATATATCATTTATGCTTGTCAGAGTACGTTATAAATTGGCTTTTGTCGAAAAATCATGGAATTGCACAACGCATCAATAATAAAAATATGATGTTCATCGCAAGCTCCCCAGCGTTTCGAAAAGTATACATACGCTTGCGTATATTTGTGAAATTGTTTGGTACTTCCATAATTTCATTCCTGTCGTTGGGTTCTGATAAAATTGCGTGAAATGTGCGACATAGAAATTTTAGTACCACACTTTTAGAGGAAATCACACATCAAATATTTAGTGGCAATGGCGTCTCCAGATATTAGTGGATTTATTTTGATAATGACTGTCATAAAATAAAAACCATTTCAGGAGATTATTTCAAATAACTTAGTTAATAAAAAGTTAAATATACTTTTCACTATATGAATTTGATTGGCCCATTTTTGACAAGGACCTCTGTAAGATGAAAATATTTGAATCTATAAATTTTAAACCTTATAGTGTATATAACTTCATTCTAATGTTTTAATGGACCCTTTGTAACGATTCTTGCAACAAAAGACATATTGCTAATAAGTGATAATGTTACGTTCGCTATATAATTTTTTTTAAATACTTTTTAAATAAAATTATTAGACTTGCGTTAATCCGATATTTTAGTAAATGTGTACAAAATAAAACGCGTGCAAAAATTAAACATGAAAGAATAAGAATCACTCTTAGTAATAACAAAAAATAAGTCTTTGATAAGGTTTTTAAAATATATTAATCCAGTACTAATATTTAATATACGTACGTGGAATTGAAATATAGGATTAGTATATTTTTCAATTCCCCATACAACTTTATATCTGCGCAAAAGTGCGGCTTTTTTTAAATTTATGTTCAGCTTCCCACAATATGTATATACAAGAATAATATTAAATAAAATATATGACATGGAATCTCAGACAAATGTACCTTCAGAATATATATTCGTAGTACCTTAGGTAAATATATAGGCATCTCAGATTTTAATAAGCATTTATCAGATGACAAAAAAACGAATCCTCAATTCAAATCCATAAAAGCAGTTCACTAAGAAAGCTTTTAACCAAAATATGATTGTATCTTCGTAATTAATTTATTTCAATATCCAAATCAGATTATGAATATCTAAAAAAACGTTTGATCTTTTTTTCCTTACAAGATGATATGTTTGTAATATCGAAATTAATCGGCAAATTAAAATTAAATAAGAATATTTTCTAAAAACTGTGAGGATTTACTACTACCAATCCAAAAATTCATTCATTTCTTTTTTAGCTGCAGATTTTATTGTCAATTCTACATGTCAATTTAAGTTATAAATAATTATATATGTATAACATGATTTTTAAAATTGATTAATATCTATTAATGTCTATTAAAAGCAATTTGATAATATTCGAATTTTTTCTTTAATTTTTTAATAGGTTTCATACACTTTGATTTTGTATCACAATAATTTGCAGATTGGACAATCAAATGCAGATATTATAAATTAATTTTTCAATTTATTAAAATAAGGTAGCACGACAATAATAACTTTCGATTTAAATTAATTTAATTTCACTATGAAATTGTCGCTGAAATGGATATGAATATATTTTATAAATCATAAATTCATGAGATACTTTGAAAATTAAGCATAAGAGCAATAATTAGGAGAATTTCACTAAAATAACTTAATATTTCTAAGATTTTTTGCATAATGTTGAATAATGCAACAAAATATATAATAAACCACGTCCTTTAAGAGTTTATCTTTGCATCGCATGCATTTTTTTGCATACCATACAATTTTTTTTTAGAAAAATACCTCTTTTCGGTATTATAGCGACATTTCATATGAAATTTAAATTACATATACTCTTGAGCAACAATTCTTTCGCATAAAAAAAGAATAAAATGTAATAAATATTACTATTAGTATAAAAACAGTATGTACTTTAATAGGAGTACTTAAAGTTTGCAGGACAAATCTAACCTTAAACTAATAAAATTCCCAATGCAAATCAACTTCATTTTTAAAACAAATATTATTGTCTAAACAATGTTATTCGTGTTGCACTTATTCCAAAGAAAATCGAATGGCAAAACAGCCGTTTTCAAAATTATAAAATCGAAAATGCAGAAGGGAAGGACGAGAAATATGTTTAATGATCGATTCGTCATTTCTTTTCATTGAATTGACAATAATTATAAACTTATTAAATACGCTGTTAATAAAATTGACTGTTTGCTTTGGTTTTGCTCACCAATATCGTACGCTAAAAGAGCTTTCAGCTGAAGAATTAGTTACTATATATATAATAAGTTTGTCGGAAATTTATATATTTTTTCTTATTGGCTATTAAAATTAATATTTTACCATTACTTCTTATTTTACTACGAAAAAACATTTTATATGAAACATAATGGATTACAAATCTATTCTTGCACTGCAAAAAAAATGTCAAGATATCTCGAATTGTTAAATGAATTGTATATATTTGCGCTTATTTGAATCATATTGTGGAAGTGTGATATAATTTACATAAAAAAAATATATGTGCCCTCATCTTTTTCTATTATTCCAGAATGGAACGTACGGCTGTTCATCCCTATGTCCCCAAGAGCACCTGTCTCCCAAAGGCACCTGTATGCATCCAAGATTAGTTGATATTCCTAGCCAGTGTTGCCGCGAATGGATGTGCGACGGCGTTGCAGGTGAATATTATAAAAAGCCATTATTATTCATTCAAATTCTACTCTTTTGCCGCTATGCATTCCACGCCGCTCGTAAAACAAGAGATATATTTAAATTATATCCTCTCGAGTTGAAACACCGAAGAAATAAAAAAAAATGCTTCAAAATTCCGCAGCTTTCAACGCGAAATGTATAATCAATTTGAAATTTTTTTTTTATTGTGAAATTGTACAATTATTATAGTCGCCTCTTTGAAGAAACTGTTCATAATTTAACATATCAAATAATAGAATAAAGTTAAATGTTAACAGAAATGAATTATGATCAAATTTATTGTCATCGGTGATGATAATAAAAATATTTTTTATTGGCACACCTATTTATATTTTGTTTCGCTTTTCAAAAAGGATATTTGCCACAATATTGCAATATTTTATTTACTCACTTTCAAAGTAAATATTAAATTTAACACATATAATTTCGAGTTTTATTTTTAAAAAAAGGTTTTCTCTTTTCTAGAATTTTCAAAATATAGTAAGTAATTGCAATTGTATATTATATACTATACGATTCTAATTCTGAATAATATAGATAAAATATGCCCGAAAAAGTAAAATATATTTAACATCTTTTAATTAAATTTTCGTATTCGTATCGCTTTAATATTTATTTTAATCCGAACGAGCGTACTCGAAAAATCAGATTAAGTGAAAATGTAACGACTAACCAAACGAGAAAAACCGTTGAAAAAGCAAAAAGCAATTATTTCTGTAATAATCGCGTTTATAAGTAAGCAAGGATTGTTAGATAAGTATCTAGATTAAAAAATGTTTGGAATCCCACAACGTTATGGAGGGCAGCTGCAAGGTAAACGTGGAATGCGTATTTTCGACAGTTTATAAAGTTCTCTAAGCCGATATAAATACCGTCTGTTTACCGTTACGCAGCCGAAAAAAATCCGTTGGAAAACTGCGAAAATTGCTGGGTGAAGCAGCCGCACGTATTATTTGGATAAAATATGAACGCGCAAACGAAAAGTCTATGGGATCACGTGAATAAAGAATCACAAGAGTCTTTATCTACAGGATGTTACGGATATATCTAATTTATCATGCTATTTCTACAAAAAACTACTATCAATATGTAAAGTAAATAAGAAAACGTGACGTAACATGAATTAAAACTGTGAATTTATAAGCAATAATTGAAATAAAACTATTTTCAAATTTACCTTGAAGCGTGCTGAAATCATATAAAAAAATTACTTCGCTTAAAAACTTGTCATATTAAGTAATTTAAATTTATTCTGTGAATTTTATCAAATATCGTTTATACCCCTATTTTTTGTTGTAATCATTTGTTTACTTCTGTTATTTTTTACTGTCTTTATACGAAAGTAATCCACGTAATTAGAAAGACCTTCTCAGCATGAAGAGAGGTTTCTAGAATTTTTCCTTACTTAATTCGTTAATATATAATATATAATTCGAAATGCGCATCTAGCTACTCAATGCTTTGAGTTACGGTATTTGGGTGATATATTTAACACCGTAGTGATAATTCTTAAAATATAATATGTTACACGCTGTATATACTATAATGGCATACTTTGCTTTAGTCACTCAAATTCAGCATAGCAATTTTTTTTTTTATAAAACCACTCGTACCCTGAACCAAAGAAATCGAACAAATTTCAATTAGCTAGTTTATTTTTGTAAAATGAAATCATCCATATATTACTCTTCAGCGCACAATTAATTAATTTAATTAAATAGCAATATATTTTATAGAGTTTAGTAAATTAAGAACTGTTACTGTGTGGAGAAAATCTAGGCGAGCTTCGTGACCATTTGTCTTTCGTTCAGAAAACAACAATCATTCTGCAAGACATCGTTTTGTAGTTTATGCACATCGCCGAGACAAGATGGGATTGTAGCAATATTTTTCTGCAAATATAACGCAGATTCGTATAAATTCGTTATGCCATGCTTATATGCAGACGTAGTTGTGATTTCTATCTTGTTTCTACATTACATCACTTGAGTAGGAGCAGTTTAACATCAAAGCAACTTTTATTTTTTTTCATTTCGACTAAAAAAGTACTTTTTTATTTGTATTTTCTTTTCGCTAGCACATCAAAATTGCGTTCGTTTGCTCACTGAACTCACTCAAAATAAAATGTACAAGTTAAATTCGCGAGAAAAAAAAACGTAACATTTTTCAAAATCGAAAATTTTAACCAGGATTTTAATTTAAAAATCACATATCAGATATATACACCGTCCGTAGTGCAACACAAAATTCGGCAAAATTTAAAAAATATATACGAAACATACATCTACGAATGTACTTTCCAAATTGCGAAAAAAAACGAGACAGCGTAGAAATTATATACGTATTAAATTAAATTCCGAGCCATTAGGTTCATTAAAACTTACTGAAGCGTCGCTTCTCTGCAGCAAATATCAGTGATATAATCGTGGTACATTTTTTTTTTGATACAAATTTTTTTATATTTTCCTGTATAGACACTTGATATTTCAAATTTGAACATGGTAATATTTTATACTACAACCTGTATATATATATTGTAAGAATCATTTATTCAATAATAAATCGGATTAATATTCCCTTGTAAATTTTTTATTTTATTAAGACCTAAAAAATCCAACTTCTTTATTTTCATTCTTATTGTCAGATTATAAATTTAAAAAAAAATATATATATACAATTTGAAAGAGAAATACCTAATCAATTTGTCTTTTGCTTATCATAATGCCAAGTTTTTGATTGAATTATAACTACTAGGTTAGATACGAAGCCAATTATAATAGTGTAGGTCTATATGCCAAAATATATCCAATCTAGGTGTACCTAGCCCTTGCTTTCCTTCTACTTTACCTTCTAGAACTAATTGCAACACACTTACTATGTAACGCTGCAAATGTGTAATAGAAAAACTTGGTCACAAAGAGCAATTTGAATTTAAATGAGAAATTTATTTATAGGCAGCAACTTTATTTCATACTTTCTGTACTACCAATCTATTATTTATAAAAATAACAAATATAATGTAATTTTCCAGTTTGTCTGCTACAAATTTATCATAATTACAATATAAAAATATTATACTACTCTTTGATGTATTTTATATACTTGGATTTCAAAATGTTCTTCAAATATTCTTAAGAATATTCTAAAATGTTCTTAAAATAAATATTCTTAAATGTCGTAGTTATCTATTAAATTATTTTGTATTGAATTTTGCGTTATCTAAATATTCTAATAAATCGAAACAAGGATCAGCGATTTAAAATTAAATTAAATTAAAATTAAAATCAAATAAATTTAATTTTTGCGCAAGGAAATATAACTCGTTGTTGCTAAACTTGTAAAAATCCATTACTTTGCGCGTATAAATCAAAGATGTATGTTTTGTTACGGAATGGTTAAAATGGCTTATTTTCTGCCACTTGACTGTGTATGAATTACATGATATTTATCATCATTTCGCGCTATTTTGAAACAGCTCTACAGTGAAACAGTAACAAGGACTATTAGTACAACCAGGCGCAAAAAAGAACGGGGAGCGAAAAAGGAGCCAACAGCCGCATGAATATTATACAAAATGTCGTAATTATCCCTGAAATAAAACGAGGTACACAATATTGCAAGAGCCTCATTAGCACATACCCAAAAAAATATGCGAAGAACTTCTAAGAAAATGCCATATGAAAAATTGTACGGTGTTTTCTTGTTGATAAATTGTTGGGGTTTCCAAGAATAACGAAAATCCTAGCGAAAATATATGACGTTTTTTAATTACTTGTATTAAATTCGTATCCGATATGACAAAAACGCTTCTATTTTTTTTTTCAATAATAGACTTGGTACTATTTCAAATCAAAGCTAATGTAAAATATACATTTAATCTTAGTTTGTTATTTAATGTTCAATACTTCGATTTATGGATAGTTGATCGCTGACGTTCAAATTGTTTTACACTTTATTATATGAAAAACAATTGTAAATTAATGATTTGTCGAATGATTGCTGTAGAAAAAAAATCGGATGATTCTCTTGTTACTTGTATATTTTGTGGCAATGATATTAAAAAAAATAATTTTCAAAATATATCAAAATACACAACTTATTAACGATTTTCAATAATTTCATTTCATATCGAGATGATTCATTTAATCCACCAGAACAAACCGATTTTTTTTGTAGTCCAAGATGAATATAATGTATTTTATCTTTTGTATTTTCTTAACTTAGAGAATAGTGTGTATAAGATATAATGAAAGACCTTTCTCACCCCAAAATGATTATATAGCCTTAACTTTGTCTTAGAATGCAACTTACGTTCTTGTTCTTAGAATAACTTTTTGATTTGCCTAATATCTCAAATTATCAGAGCCGCATATAATAACATAAATAATAATAAATTAATTAATAAAGCACAATTTTGTTTTTATATATATTTTTTATATATTTAGAATTGAGGGGGAAGAAGAGGTAGCAAAAATAGGGAAGGGAGTTCGGCAGGGATGTACACCTCACCGTTATTATTTAATCTATATATAGAAGATGCAATAAACAAAGTAAAAGAAGAGTATAGTGTAGGTGTGAATGTACAAGGAGAGAAAATATATATGCTGAGATTCGCCGACGATATAGCTATATTGGAAGAAAGCGAAAAGAATTTAGAAAGGGTATTGAATGGTATGCAGGCAGTATTGACTAGGGATTTTAACATGAAAATAAATATAGGTAAAACTAAAGTGATGAGGTGTGACAAAAAGGAATGCAGTAGAAAAATGAGGATCACAATAGGAGATAATAGAATCGAAGAAGTGTCAGATTTTTGTTATTTAGGCAGTAGAATCACAAAAGATAATCGAAGCAAGATAGATATAAAGTGTAGGATAGCACAGGGTAGGAAGGCATTCGTAGAAAAAGAACAGATTTTAAGATCAAATATTGACTTGGATATTAGAAAAAGATTACTGAAGGTATATGTTTGGAGTGTAGCACTGTACGGGTGTGAGGCGTGGACTATAGGAAAGGAAGAGAAGCGTAGATTAGAAGCACTTGAAATGTGGTGTTATAGGAGGATGATGAGGATTGGTTGGGAAGATAAAGTAACAAATGAAGCTGTACTAGAGTTAGTAGGGGAGAAGAGAAGTATCTGGAGAGTGTTACAGCGTAGGAGAGACAGATTAGTAGGGCATATTCTTAGGCATGGGGGGATTATGCAATTGATCATAGAAGGTAGAGTGGAGGGAAAGAGAGGGGTAGGTAGGCCTAGATTGGAGTATGTGAGTCAGATAGTTGAAGACGTTGAGATGAATAGCTATAGGGAGATGAAGGGATAGCTCAGGATAGATCGGCATGGCGTGCTGTTTCCAACCAATATTTAGGATTGCGGACTCTTTAACTAATATTTTTTTGAAAAAAACGAGTTACTTTTCTGAAATAAGACCTAAATCAAATTTATTGTACATATTAAAATATACCGAACTGCAATTTACTACAAGCTATGATTTGATATCTTAAAATCACATAAAAATCTCATAATAGTACGTGTCACATAGGTAAGTGTCCTTAATGTAAAAGGTTTTTTCGGTATATTTTTAACTGCTACATAAATTTACCTTTTTAATATTAAATCATTTATTTATTAATTATATAATAAGGAAATCTCTAATCTAAAGTATAATTAATACCGAGCTTAAATCCTATAACACGGTCCTGAACAGATGCATATTATATATATATATATATATATATATATATATATATATATATATATATATATATAGCTTAGAATATATTCTACCAAGCGAATGAAATTAATTCATTTGTTTGAATATCTGGCTAAGTTACGTGACAGTTATGAATGTTCACTCCAGGGATTTCGGTTTATGTTCATGTTCACGTAGAGGGCAGCGCAAAATGAGCCCAAGTACATTTAGTCCTTAAATAATGAACAAGCTAATGTGACAACAATATGGAATTATAGTTAGTTATATTTTAGTATGTTGTGTTGACTTTTGAAACCTCTATAATAATAATGTATTTGATTTTACTGTAAATATGTCATCAACATCAATGGACATGGATAATCAACGAAATTGTTAATTCATTAGCATAATTTAAGAGTGTGGAGTACTAATTGAACTCGTATTATGAAAGGTATTACAAATTGCATATTTTTTTATGATATTTCAATTATTAACTAAAATTTCAATTATTATTGGTACATCGGGTTTTCTGCCGATTGTTTATTTAATACAATGAAATTTTTGAAATATTCAATACGTTACAAATTCCGCTAGGAAAATTATAGTCAGATCCACCTAAAATGAATTATTTTGCCATTTTCTGAAATTTAACATCCTTATAATACTTATAATATTTCAATAGTGACTTACTCTATAGAACAATTTATTTTTTAATTATTTTATGCACATGGTGCGAGTGCAAAAAAAATTCTACAAAACATATATTAAATCGTACTTTAGATATTTCTTGAGTTTGTAATGTTACGGACATAAAAAATCAAAAATATCACAGGGAAACGATTTTTGTTTGTTTTCAAATTTTTTAGCCCACACTAAATACTGTAAAGATATTTAATGCGATTTAAACGAAGTATAATATATAATGCATACAAATCAAAATTAAAGATATAAGATATATGCGCCATTATGACAAGAATGGAGAGAATATCCACATATCTCATGAAAACTCATCAAATATTCTTAATGTCTATGTATTGAAGAAGACTACGAAGGTCATGATGGACGAATATTAACGTCATAAAGGTCGTGGTTTCGAATCCCACTATGGCAAGATATTTTTTGGAAAAGAAAAATTAATCCGCACAATGGACGCTTTGAATTGTACTGATGACAACAATTAAAATTAATAATAGAACAAGAAGTCTCATATCAGGTATCCCAAACGTCAAAGTAAACAACGATTTAGAAGAACTTACTCTTTATCGTGTTAACATACATATGAAAGTATTTACACTCGTCACATGTTATAATAAAGTTGTGGAACATGGTAATAGATACAAAGATACATGAAATCATTAAAAGCAAAGACATGATTCACTTAATAATTAACGTAGGAAACATATGAGAAAGACAAATCATTGACATACAATCGAACAATTTAAAAATTCCTTTATGGAATAATAGGCTTTAATAATTCTTGCAAATTGCTCAATTTCTAATATTCTGACATCAGTTGGAAGCTTGTTAAATTTCACCCTTAAGAAATCAACATCTAACAAGTTTTTTGCTATCGTGTTATGGTCGTGATAATCAGCTCCAACTGTCATTTTAAATCAATTTTTCTCGCACATCTGGAATAAAATAAACATAGTCACACTGCCATAACTTTACATAAAATCTATTTATCGCTCTACTTTTTGTGGTATATGTAATTTTATTTTATTAATTAAAATTTTCTGAAACGTAATGTACATATTTTTCATATCTATTTATTATCTAATATTGTCTTTCCAAAAACTGATTTATTAAAAATCATTAAAACGAGGTATGTTACGTACAAATTGATGCAAAAATATATTTAAATTTAAAAAATCTTTTTCATATGATATCACTAGATGAATAAACTCTTTGCCTTCTTGTATCAAGAGTTACGTACGGGATAGTTCTTTTAAGTGGAAATATAAAGATTATTTGCTCAGTTTACAAATTGTCTTGAGTTATAGGCATGATATGTTAAGGAATATATAATATGACTTTATATGTGAGAGCGACTTCTGATATTTCTTTGTCTTTGTATTTTATTTACAAAATGGTATGTGTAAAATTGGAATGAAAGTTATATTAACATTGTCTATCATATTTTGGATATTTTACTGGGTTAAGTGGAAGAACATCAGTCGTTCATTTTTTATTTTTTATTCACATGATGTAATTTCTTTTTGTACTATATAATAAAGACTCGCGCATAATAAAGACCATTATTATTATTATTATTAAATGCAAGACACTAAAACACTCTTCATAGCTTCGCTCTATGTATTAATAAATTACTAACGCAAATAGATTGTTAAGCGGCTATGGATAAAAAAGACATTTTCATTCTCAAGGAGAAAATTTTGTATAGAAGTTCAAAGAAAGTATGCATACAAACATATATATTTTTATATATATTTTTGTAAATACATATATGATTTTTGCAACCGTGATTATTATAATATAAAATATCACCCAAATACCGTAACAAGCATTAAGTAGCTAGATGTACATTTCGAAGGCTATGCGCCCATCTTCAGTAGCACAAGATATATCATAAGATGGGCGCATAGCGCTTGAAATGTACATCTAGCTACTTAATGCTTGTTACGGTATTTGGGTGATATTCTATATTATAATTTAACACCGTGGTGATAATTTAAAAAAAAAACGTGATTATTGTATTTGGGCATTTTTCTTTTTACATAGCGACATTTTTATTGTCATTGCAGAGTAGTGTAAATTATAATTAAAACTTACCGTCTGTAGTGGAACAACCACCGATGTGCCAACCGTCTTTTTCGAGATGGTCCCCTTGTTCACGGGACTGTGGCACAGGGCTGTCTTCGCGTGGATCTAATTTGAATGCCCGCTGCGAGCTCGCCACCGAGATGCGCATATGTCAAACACGCCGCTGTCACGACATACCGTCAACAATCTATCACGCCACCAAACATCATCTCAGAGTGAGTTATAATTTAATTAATACGAACAGAAATACGAAATTTCACTAGCCAATATGTATCGCTACCTACATTTATATATACTTAGTTGTACTACAAGTATTTCTATTTCTCCACCCAACATGAAAGTTAGAAAAGTTACTTTAAGTGCAGTGTACAAAATTACGTGAGTAAGAATACCAGATAAAGAAACGTCAAAACAATCCAATTTCCTTTTGCAATAATGCCAATATGGATATAACTATCTAATAAAATCGATATTAAATTATTCGCATATATTAAGAACATCATGGGTCGGAATAAAATACTTTATCAACCAAAATTCTCTTGCGATTTTGAATTAGTTTTTTAATTAACAATTTCACGATGATCGAATACAACCTGAAAAAATTTCAGGTTTTGCGTAAACTGTTTAATGAGCAAGGTGGTTGGTTTATTCAAGAATATTTGGACAAAACCAGTTCCTAGTAGTTTGAAATCCGTTTAAATGCAAAAATTTCTGGTTTGGGAAATTTTAATTAATTTTGACAACATTTTAAATCTGAAATTCATATTTAGTTCGATTTAAAATTTAAATTCGATTTAAAATCCTCACAATTCAAGATATAGAGTCGCAGAGAACATTATATTCAGAATGCAGAAAACCTTTTTCGTTAAAAAAATCAATATGATTTCCCGACATTTCCAGAGTCCACTAAATCGACTACATGCAAGTCAAATACAAGACGCGTTGACATCAAAGGGATTAAGAATGTCTGATTTTAGCTTACGTTGAAAATGTTGTACAGAAATCGCACAAGATTCTTCTTTCTCATCCTCTTGTATTGTTATATATAATGTAACAAGATAAAGATCCAAGTTAAATATTTGTGTTTGTACCCATTGAAGTTATTAACGATTGAAGCAAAATAAATCTAAATAAATAGTATATATTTTATTACAAATTTGATAGATTTTAAATATGTATTTAATTATTATACTTATTATTTCGCATTTTAGGCTTTGTAATGATTAGAAAAAGACAAGTATTACTTACTAAGTATATACTAAGTACTTTGGCACAGAAATACTAAATATTGCATAATAAATTGTTTGGGTAGATCGATCATTTATTAAAATTATTATGCGTAAAATGAAAAAAAGATACTAATTATTTTAACTTATACTTATAATTATATGTAACAAATAAGTATAGTGTTTGATTTAATAGCCAATATTCAGATCGATAATGCATTAGTTTTAACAACGGTGTCAATGTTTCTTTTAAAAAAAAATAAGAAAAACTATTGAAGCATAATGAAATTATAAGAAAATTTAAGGAACAGTAAAATTCGTTGTTAGAAAATAGAAAATTTTCATTTCATATATCATTAGTTTACGTAGGTACCATCTTTTGATTGAAAATTGTATTTAAAATATTAAAATTAAGTTCCATGATCAAGATTTATTTAAATATCATTAAAAAATACTTCGAAATTGCTTAAATCATATGAAATTCTCACACAACATACCAATTTTCTTCCTTTAATAGAATTTTTTTTTGTATATCAATTCATCCTAAATGTGTTTTCAAGATAATTAAAATCCGCGAATTTTTTAATGAAACCATTAATACTGTTGATTAAAATACGCTTATTATTAAAAAAATATATTTAAACCACTTAAACTATTACTAAAATGTATTGAAATCGGATTAAAATTCGACAAGCCACGGTAATATATAATACGATTAATAATTCGGACGTTACATTACATATTCAATGTATAAACTTTATAAAATTCGCGAATGAATTGTATTCGAATCAAAAGTACAATGCCCAAGTCTATATTTCACTTAATTCCGTTCGGGTGTCATTTTGGAATATCATCCTGTTCGGAATAAGTCGCGCCGTTTCGGCTACGACTCGAGCAGCCACAGCAGCAACCGACTTACCTGATAAGTGGTGGTAGCATGACGTCAACACACCGCTTTCAGCAGAAAAAAATTTAACCACTGGGCTCAGCTCCTCTCCCGTCCAAACCGCATAATTCCCAGGAATGAGACGAACGCCACTCTCTTCCAAATATCGTCCCCCACAATTACACATTATTCGCGACACAATCGGTTCAGTACTTCTTGATCCAGTCGGGATTATGTGGGAGCGAAATTGTTGCGACGCACTCACTGTGGTTTCGCTGAGACTACTGCTGAAGTACCAGCGCAGCAAAGAGGCCCAAAACTATGCAAAATTAATTTGAAAATTTGTTGAGGGTTGTAGCAAATATTATTTATTGTTTGATATTTATTAAAAATACTAATATTATATACAAAAATCATTTTTAATATTTTTTAATATACGTTTAGGTTTCACATATTTTAATATAATTGCTAGAAATATCACGAGCAGATTTTTTAAAGGCATTTTGAACTCGTACAAAGTAAATTTAAAATGTAAACCATGGATTTTCAAAAAGTAAATAAATCTAAAAAATGAAAATAAATTATGCAATTGTACCGCTAAATATATCCACAACTAAATATCCCAATTTTTTTGTCGTAAAATGTATGCGACTATTATTTTTTTAATTCCATAGAAATCATTAAGTCACTAAGACTTTAAAATTTTATATACAAAGCAAATTTAAAATGTAAAAAATGGATTTTCAAAAAGTAAACACTCAAAAAAACAATTAAAAAGAAAATTAATGATGCAAAAGTTTAGCTAAATCGTTGCGTTAATTAAATATCTCAAGCCCTGTTTGAAACAATTGTTTTTAATTCTTTTTTAAAATTTTTTTGGAATACATTTACGCAACTATTATTTTATTAATTCACTGAAAATAATTAAAACTTATTTACACTTCCTAATTTTACTAACACTTAAATTACCCATTAACCGACTTATTACCTTCTACAACCTATCAGTTTTTTTTAAATCGCAATAAGTTGTTAAACAACATAAAACTTTTAACTTGAAAAACGAATTTTAGAATCTAAACCGCAAATTTTCTTAAATATTTACGCAGCCTCGAGTTAATATTCGCTGATATTTTGTAAAATTAAATTTATTACATTAATGAAATTACCTCGAAACGGTCTGCAAAATATTCGTTGTAAGCAGGCCACAATAACTTCATGATAACAGCAGAGAACAATTCACTCACTCTACGTTCGAGCAATGTTGCAAAGAGTTTCATACCAGCGGGCCATCCAGCCCGTGGCATATACCGCGAACTTTTCTTCAGGTGATTTCCTGTATACGTGAAACATCCTCAGCGCAGCATATTCTACAGTACGCCAATGCTCCAAAAGTTGATTATTGTGCGCGCTATTTATTATATAAACAAAAAGCCCACGCATAAAATTTCACACAGGTGTACAATAGAGAATTCGTAACGTAAACATTATTTTGCGATAACATTAAAAATAATTTTTATTTATCGATAGATGTATTGCGTATGTTTTTGTATCCGCTCAATTCTTCTAGAATAGTCGATTAAGAAAATAAAATTATACATAATGTAGTGCTTTATTCGAAGCCAAAAATATATTTGTAACGTGTAACTTGTTACAAATTTTTATTAAATTATTTTTTGACAAAGTAACTATTGAAATGAATAATAAAATGAATAACAATGTAGATTTTTCTAGAAACATTGCCAAAGATTTTTTGGATGCAAAGAAATTATTACATGATTTGGTTTAATTTAAGCTAATAAAAAAATACGTATAATTTTTTAATGAAACTTTAAAAATCCAAAGATAAATACATAGGCTTTAAATTTGCAATATTGAAGTTTTTTTATACCTACAAAATTTTCTTGAAAATAAATTAAAAACTCAATTCTTATTAATACTATATTTAGTTTTCAGTTGCTTATCCTAAATTTAAAAATATATATTTTATCGATTTGCAAACGTCAATTATTATACAAAATATATATGTAACCCTATACAAAAAAATACTTTATTTTATCAAGTACTGACGAAGCTATAGAAAAAAAAACTTAAACTCTCAATTTTGACCATTTGTATTTTTTTATTAATAAATACTCCAATTCTTTTTCTAATTTAATTTAAACAAAAAGAAAAATACTTATAATTTTTTATCGAAACTTTAGAAATCCATAGGTAAATACATTTGCTTTAAATTGGTTTTTTTAATTTTTTTTATACTTACATCATTTTCTTGAAAATAAATTAACCATTAAAATAAACTCGACCATTTTATATTACTACTATATTTAGTTTTCTGTAGCTGCTGAATAATTTTAAGTATTTTTATAGTTTCCGGGAAAGTTTCACTGAGATTATTTTGTAGCAATAACGAAAGAAAATTTGTGGCTCCAATTATTTGATAAAAATCCGGACGCGAGTAAATGACTTCTAATTCTGTTTTTAATCTGGTTTTATTCAAAAATGGATATGCATGACACGACGGTTTCTAAAAGGTCCACTGGAAATTGTTTAGAAAATGTTGGCATCGATTTCGTGTTAAATAACTCAGCGGCTTGTAGATTGCCACGATATGAGAATCTGTCCTTCATCTGTGTTATATATATTTTTATAAATGTTTCTTGTAAAACGCCGCGTGAATGTCCGGTTTTGAGCACTCCTTACACAAGTTTGCGATAAATTTAAATCAGGCAATGGCCTACCTAATTCTTTAATTTTTACTTTGTCCACAAGAGAAAGTCTACAAAACTCTATTTTCAATAAAGAACTAACACTATTCATTTTTATTAAATTATTTCTATTAAATATATTCTTGGAGAAACACGTGGCAAAATCGTACATACGTAACTCATAGAACAATGCAACTATATCTATATCAATTTTACTGTATACTAGGCTTCTCTGTTAGGACGCTAAAGAATCGTAGCCCAAAATAGCATACATAACGATATATATTCTCGCTGTACAAGCGGCGTGACGTCACGTTGCTATGACTCATCCAAAGCCGCTGGAATGTTGTACACTAGCCGTTATATAGTACAAGCGGACCGAAGAAATAGAGAAGACATACTGTATACGGTCGCTCTCACCTATTGCTTGCAATAGAGTGAGATGAGTGCATATACATTTAACCTGTACTGTGTGGCTGGGTGGCGCTGGAATTTATACAACATATTAACGATATAGCTAGATATAGCTATATAGCTATACTGCATACCGTCGCTCTAACTCTAGCGCATCCAACAGATAGGGCATATGCATTTGACTGGTACTTGCTAGCTGCCATATCGTGTGAGTAATGAGTGTTAGGTATGTTCGCGGCGCAAGCTTTATCTTTTAGGAAAAATAATGCCGAGATAAAATATCGCAATACAATTATATATCTACGGTGATGCGCTCAATGCACAGGAGGGGCGCGCGACCCTGCGGCCTGCATAAGGAACCGCCACTGGATTAGTTATTAATTAATCCAAATAAATCCTATATAACGTATCGATTTATCGATTACATCCAAATAAAATAAACTATATGTAAATTATTCGATGAATCGTTGCAATCTCTTGTCTTAATATCATTTTTTCGCGTTCGCAGCGTGGACATGAATGCAAGGCGACGCACCGTCTTAGTGCCCCCGTCTACTTCCGCTTCGGCCCATGTCGCAGCCGGAAGCGTTTCCGGCCCAAGTACTGCGGTCGCTGCTCACTACCAGGGATGCACTGCGAACCGCTCCTCAGCACCACCGTAAGTGTGGATTACGTATATACAAATACAAGGTGTCCGATAATATAACGGAATATTTTCAGAATCGTTTCAGGAACGTTTTTTTGTGAAAAATTCAATATTGATCATAAAACATATTATTTATTAAACTCGACTCTTTCATTATTTTATATAAACATATGTTCTGATTAACCATTGCTAAATTATTTTATTCCCATTTCGTATATGGGTAGGGCCGTGATTAGAGCATATGGACAATAATATTCTGGCCAATCAAATTCGATGAAGCACAACTCGAAAGGAATTATTGTAAATTTACGTTACTCTGAGCAAAGAGCTTCGGCGAAATATAAATTAAAATTTTTTTTTCACTGTGCGAAAGCCACCTGTTAAAGCTACAACTGATAATTAAAGAATTTGCCAATGAACAGACAAGAAACGTTGTAATGATTTTGATGCTGTTAAAAAACGGTGCAATTTAATTTTTTAATAATTCTATATCCAATTTTATTTTTATATTGGGATGCTAAAGTTAATAAAATGTACATTTTTTGTTCCAATGTACAAAAATATGTACCGGTGAGGATTTTTCGTTTGTTGCAAATCACTTGAGCTGTTAAAAAATATGGCGTTCACAATCCATTTCAGTTTAAAAATGGGTAAGCGACTGTTAAATTGAGTTTATTCGCCCAATATCTTTGTACCTTCACTTTCTGAAGTTTAAATAAAATCCAAGATGTTTAACACATTTTCAATCTCAAATTTCATATGATTACGTATTTTTATAATATACGTTTATATTTTATCTATTTTTTGTAAACTCTTAAGACACAAAGAAAATAGTAGCTATGGCTATAATATGTAAGAGATTTTTGATGAAATTATAATAGAAAAATTGAAGAATACCACCAAAGCATATATAATGTTTCAGAAAAAATTTTTTTTAACTATATAATGTAATATATGAACAATGAAGGAGAGAAGTATGTGGGGAAATTAAAATACGATAATAAAAATAAGAAATTCTGACGAAGACTTTATATTGCGAGCTCATCAAAAAAAATGAAAATCATCTCCCCAAAGATATCTCTTTGGCTAGGACTTGACACTAAAGTATTTTATATGTTGCATTTAATTTGGCAGTTATTAAAGAACAACATCAAATATGTCACTACTATGGATTCAATATTCAAGGAAGGAATCTTGATATGAAACAATTTCGTAACATCCGCAGATTGTAAATCTCTTGAAACATTCGTTACTTAAATATATGCGCAATCCTTATTTCCTCGGTAATGCAGCTCCTTTCTGGAGCAAAATATATATATAACAGAACAGAGGAGTCCTCAAGTGTATTGCACCTACATCCCTTGTGCTGGCGAGTGATCTAGTTGGAACGAAGGTGGAAGGTAGTAAGTAATTCCTTCTTGCCTCGCTGGCAAAGTTATATTCCCTCAGTTGGGAAATACGCTATACGCAACCATGAAGATTACTTTAATGGACTTCCAACTCACGGGACGGTTGCAAGAACATTGTCTGTACTATTGATTACGTCATCAGATTGTTTCAGTACATTCTTAAACACGTATGTGCCACGTTGACACACAATAGATTTCCGCCAGCTTAAGAACAATTAATATATTATTCAAATAGTTTGGTAAAATGTTAATGTGGGACAGACAAATTTATAAAAATAATTTCAATGGAAACATTGAAACGTGAGGACACATTAGAGTTAATAAAAGCGAGAAGAAGAATTTGGAATGTATTACCGTCTAGCTTTATGTTAATTACTGCAATTATGAAAAATCACATCACATTTTCTTTAATTACATTTATTTAATAAAGCTTTCCCAAACAAAAAGCTTATCAAGCAATGCGATGTTGATTGGCCCAACTCTCCCGCGATAATATCCCGAACCCACTCATTATCCAGTATATTCTTCACTTCGATTTCCTACGTATTTCAAATTCGTTACAAAACTTCATATCCTTTCATATCGTACACTCAATCGAGATGATAAACTTCAGCCCTAACTCATGGCACGTCTCCAAGTATTTAGACCCCATATAACGCGACCTATTCTCCACTTAGCACGACATCATTATTTTACAATACGACCTCCTCGCTTTCTTGCACGCCACTTCATTAATATTGAATGTCCTGTTAAGATACAAATCCGTCCAATAATACAAATCCCATTTTTCGTGCATGAAATCCTGTATGTAAGTATACATCGATTGAACTTATAAGTAGATGCAAAATAACTAAATAGTTTTTGAAATGTGGTGCTATAGCGAAATGGGTGAGGATCGAATGGGTAGATACGCTGACAAACGATGACGTATCAAAGTTAATAGAAGAAAGAGACGCAATTAAAATGCTTGGGAGAGAAAAACTAGTAGATAATATTTTTAGACAAAGGGTGATATGCAGTTAGTTATAGAAGGCAAAGTAGAAGATAAGACAGGTGTAGCAAACTAACTATCAATGAATTGTCTTACTAACTATACTATATATTCTATTATTATGGTATCAAATCAAAACAGATTTGATAAGTTAAATTAAAATTCTATATTACACACATTGACTTGGTTACAATCTGTAATTTTATCAATTAAAACTGAAGACTCGTCCCTAGAACTAAAACTAAAATGGCATTGATTGCTGGTTTCTAGTAATTGCCATAACGTTCCTATTTAGCTTGAAATCGATATATACTTATATATTATTATAATTATATATGCGATATAAAAAAAATCAGAAAATTTTTACAAACGTGTTGCGAAAATTAACAAAATGTCGGTCACTCGAAATTTTGCTTTTTAAATTTTCTAAATGACATCAGCGATTGTTTATGATACTGTTTTTTTTTTAATTTCTAATAATTTTTAATAATAATATCAGTTATGCGAGAATTTCTTTAACACTCATTTAATAATATTTTTAAATATATATAAGTTAGAGAACGCAGACATTTTTTTAGCGCGTTAATTTCTACATCATTTTTTTACAACCACTTCAAATATTATGTCGAATGTTGGAAAATAATAGAAAAATTGTAGGAAAGTTTATTAAAAATGTTTTTATAGGAGCTCCATGCTGGAAGATTGTTGGGAACTTCTGGTATTGTTTTATAGAGAAAATAAGTTGCCAAAAATATATATACAGTTTTAAATTTTTTTTCCATTGTTATAGATTTTAGAGAATATTTGCATTTTAGATAACAATAGAATAATTTAGCTATTTTTTTATTTCTTCGATTTTTTTTTGTGTTCAACTTTATATCAAAACTATAAATATTTTTAAGAAGAAAAAGATAAGAAATTTATATTAAAAGTCAATTTGCAGATTTATTATATTTTAGAATATTTCAAGTATTTATATATGTATATATATACATGTCGTTTTTTGGATTTTAAATTATTACCATTTTCTTTGTTCATGATTTTTATTATTTAAAATTTTTATCATTAACACTATTTGTTACTGTTATCGATTGTTATCGTTGTTGTTTCTAATATTCTTAAAATTTCTTATAAATGCTGCTTTTATTATAGTCGATTAAATATTAATTCATCTTTCTTAAGTACTATCTAATACTCTTTATCCTTGCTGTCGTCTTTATTCGTTATTATTATTATTGTTGTTATAATTTCTTATAAGGATTATTATTTATTTTGTTATTAGTATCATTATTTCGTAATTTGTCGTAATTTGTGGTAATTTCATATTATTATTTATTATTGTTATAATTAATTAAAATAATAGTATAAAATATCACCCAAATACCGTAACTCAAAGCACTAAGTAGCTAGATGTGCATTTCGAAGACTATGCCCCCATCTTCAGTAGCACAAGATAAAAATTAAACAAAATACCTGTGGCACGAATATTTTATATTAAATATTATTAAGGAATTTTATCTTGTGCTATTGAAGATGAGGGCATAGCCTTCGAAATGCGCATCTAGCTACTTAATGCTTTAAGTTACGGTATTTGGGTGATATTCTATACTATTATTTAACATTGCAGTGATAATTTAAAAAATAATAATTAAAATATTAATTTTCTTTAATTATTTTTTTTATGTTGGTTAAGTATATGAGCAGTCGCTTTTTTTTGTAAAGAAGCGGGTTGAACTTCGTCATTTGGCTTGGCATTCATATTGTATAAGTATTATTTTCTTCCATTTTACTTTGTTAAATTTATATGCGACGATCAATAAAGTAATTATTTACTTATATGTTCTTATATTTAAACAATCCAATTAGTATTTATTTAATAAATCGCCACTAACCGGGAGTTTTTTTATAAATTTGTTTCTTTAGGTAAAAGTGGACTTTCTTTGTGAAACGCCGACCGATCTAATGGAATCGGACGATGCCGCCATGCTACTGCCCGAGTATCTGGAACCCGGGGAGGATCTGTGGCAGGACGAGAAACCCCTGGCACAATGGGGACAGGCAGCTGTTACATTGCGCACTCTCAGCGTTCAGTGGCTGCTGAAGTGCACCTGCAAGGGACAACCAGTTACATTTAACGACCCAAGCGGTACTAACGGCACCGCAGGACGAAATATCGAAAGCGGGAAACACAAGAAATGGCGAAAGGACATCGAAGACACGCCATTAATAGCAACTTCTAGTAGTGGCGAGGTAATATTACATCGTGTTCACAGAACAGCACCGCCGAACGCATAGAATCGGCACTCTTCAATGAAATAATAGAAATATTTTTTTGTAATACGATGCAGTAAATAAACGTATTGTAAATGCTTGATTGTTTATTAAAAAGCACAATGACCAGAAATTCTTAGTATGCAGGCTGACAAATGAATTGTTTAATTGAAAAATGAGAACGTTAAGATATAATAATTTTTTTTTAATTTTTTTTTACTTTTTCACAACATCCATGTACTAATTAACTTGTAGGATATTTTCAAGCTATAGATTTTAAAGTGTACGTTAAATACTGGAACCACTTCAGCAAGCCATCAATTATTAAATTTTGAACGGCAATAAATGTATTTCAGTTAATACGAATCTTGAAATAATTGAACAAAAAGTTTAATTATTACTTTTTTTATATAATAATCCCGTGCCTACTCTCTACTATTTATTTTCACTGAAATGAGTGCACGAAAGTATTGTATTGCGTAATTAGTGAACGAATTTTTTCTTCTTCAAATCCATGCTTGTATTAACAATAAAATTACCACAAATATGTGTATTTTTGGAGGTCTTTGGAAAAACAGTCAATAATTCCATGGGAAGTGTCTTTATCAAGATCTTAATAAAGACACATCCCTTTTTCAAAATAACATTCGCACGAAATGTGTCACTTTGCTGTGTAATAAACAAATATAAATTCTATTGAGAATGTTATTTGTGCCATGCTACTTATGCAATATACGATAATTTGGTTTCTTAATTAATTAATTAATCCATTTTTTAACATCATACATTTATATAATTTCCTACTCTTCAATTATGTTATGTGTAGATTTTTTAAGTACCATATTTTATTATTTAGTGCTATAGAATATTTTCATTACTACAAGAAAATTTAGAAATATATGTACAATGAAAAGCAATAATAATCAGTTCAGTGTTATTGAGCATCAGCAATGGTAAAAAGTTATATAAGACAAAACAACAAACAACTTTTACGCGAAATATCAATTATATTCTAATTTCTATACCATCCATCCCATTTGAATTTTTTTTTGTTTTCCAATAATTTCCTTATTTCGTTCTCAATCTATATTATTGTTTTGACTTTTAATTGTATATACTCTTATAAACTAGTTCGTTATCAAAACAAGTGTGCTTTTATTGGAACTATTGTTGAAGTAATTCTGTTGTACACTGTAATTAAATAAATAAATGAATAAATAAATATTCAGGGGCGCCTATATCATATGACTTTATGCTCAATGAATTTTCTATAGTGCAGTCAGCGATAAACAATTGTTTTACATTCCTTCGTGTGGATAATAAATAAAAACAACGCCTAATATAAGTTCTATATTAGATCATAATTATTATCTTTGATTGTACCACATCCGTGTCGTAAATTAATTATCTCTATGTAATTTATAATATAAAAATAACTTGAGTATTTAGTTTTTATTTTAGAAATATTTAATTGTTTATTTTAGTTTAGTATTTGAACCCATTTAATTGGACGCACCAATGTTCGAGTATGTACGTTTTTTTCGGTTATATCATTAGATAGGGTATATTTATTTACTATAATATATCGTTCTATAATATTATGAAAATCGCGTAGATACGAAAAATATTTTATATTGCTAACACGGGGGTATATTAAGATATTGTTCCAAATAAAAATTGATTTCAAATTTTTTATTTCCGGTTGAAACTCAGTACTATGTTTGCGTTAAATATTTATTCCATTTTTTTTTTTACTATTCAATTATTAGTAAAACTTGTGATTGTATTTATGTATAACATATTTTTATGTGATGTTACTTGCAACAAGATTATTCTTCGTTATTTCTTATTAGAATAGCAATTACTGTAAATAAATTTAAATGATGATTTATTAAAATTAAAGCAAGTTGTTTTTATACGTCTTATTTATTTATCTATACATGTTTATATTAACAGAATATTATGTAAACATTGTCAGCTAGTTTATTGTGATATACAAATTAAAAAAATTGATTATTACTACCCAATATTATTCCTTAGAATATTTTAGAAAAGATTTTTTATGTAATTACAAATGTATTATATATTAATTGAAGTCTTCATATAAAATTGCAAAAAAATAATAATATTAGAAAAAATAACTTCATTTATTAGCTAGATGATTTTATTGCTAATAGCTATTTGATTTTGATAAATAAACAGGATATACAATTGAAAATATTTTTAATTCTCAAATCTGTTCAAAGATTTAACCTGAAATACTCAGGGCTGTTACTATATTTCGGGACTAAATCTATTATATTTAAAAAAATAATATAATATATCAGTTCTTATAAATCAAAGTTTCTCTTATATGTCTCATTTGTGGAAGTATTAGAACTTGCGTTATAGTTTCCTTTAGTAGAACAACCACCATCTAAACCAACATTTAAAGAAGACGAATTTGATGAGTCTCTTGTGTTGGAAATTGTGTATCTTGTCTTTGCTAAAATTGGACCTAATTGAAAAGAAAATAATTTATGATACTTTAATTGCATTTTTTTTGCGTTGAAAGTATTAAAATTAATGTACGTTAGTATAAAAATTTTGGCGCAATGCACAAATAGAAGTATACAGAGAAATACAACTACTTACTGGCATACACTTGAACGCGAAACTTGAATCCTCTGCCGACTTGCGACATCAAATCAATGATTACACCTCCTGTATCCAGACCACCATCAACAAGCTGTACTGTGCCATTTGTCCCATCCCTCCACAAATCTTCTACGCAAATAAAGCAAATGCGCATTCCTTGTGTTGGCACGCGAACAGTTACCTAAACAAATATACAACAGTTCGTGTAATAAGATAAGTGCGAAGATTATATAGATAGTCTTCAAGAATTTTAAAAAAAAAATTACAAATGCATAGATGGTTTGATTTATAAATACACTTACTCTTCTTTGTACGGTTTGCATGAACATAAAAGATACGTTGTAGATTTCATCATGTAGAAGAATTGCACCACTCACATACTTTCCTCTCATCATATTTACTGTTTTAGTTTAAAAAAAGAAACATTCACAATCTAAAATAACACACATCAATATTGATTTAACGTACCGTCGCTTTCTCATGTTAATTTAACAATTCAATTTTAATTGGGTTTTAGTTATTATCTAAGCGTCTGTAATTTAACACGATTTTGGGAGCATTTTATCTATAGGGGGCATATTTATCTAATCTAGGAATTCGAATTTGTCATAATTTGAAATTCATCATAATTATACAACATAATAAATGTAAAATTGACACACATTACATGCAATTGCGATTTTGTAACTTTGATGTAGCATAAATATAGATGGCAAGGCTATAAAAATATCTTGAATATTGTATAGATAAAGATAAAATATAGAAGATGCAATAAACAAAGTAAAAGAAGAGTATAGTGTAGGTGTGAATGTACAGGGAGAGAAAATATATATGTTGAGATTCGCCGACGATATAGCTATATTGGAAGAAAGCGAAAAGAATTTAGAAAGGGTATTGAATGGTATGCAGGCAGTATTGACTAGGGATTTTAACATGAAAATAAATATAGGTAAAACTAAAGTGATGAGGTGTGACAAAAAGGAATGCAGTAGAAAAATGAGGATCACAATAGGAGATAATAGAATCGAAGAAGTGTCAGATTTTTGTTATTTAGGCAGTAGAATCACAAAAGATAATCGAAGCAAGGTAGATATAAAGTGTAGGATAGCACAGGGTAGGAAGGCATTCGTAGAAAAAGAACAGATTTTAAGATCAAATATTGACTTGGGTATTAGAAAAAGATTACTGAAGGTATATGTTTGGAGTGTAGCACTGTACGGGTGTGAGGCGTGGACTATAGGAAAAGAAGAAAAGCGTAGATTAGAAGCACTTGAAATGTGGTGTTATAGGAGGATGATGAGGATTGGTTGGGAAGATAAAGTAACAAATGAAGCTGTACTAGAGTTAGTAGGGGAGAAGAGAAGTATCTGGAGAGTGTTACAGCGTAGGAGAGACAGATTAGTAGGGCATATTCTTAGGCATGGGGGGATTATGCAATTGATCATAGAAGGTAGAGTGGAGGGAAAGAGAGGGGTAGGTAGGCCTAGATTGGAGTATGTGAGTCAGATAGTTGAAGACGTTGAGATGAATAGCTATAGGGAGATGAAGGGATTAGCTCAGGATAGATCGGCATGGCGTGCTGTTTCCAACCAATCTTTAGGATTGCGGACTCTTTAACTAAAAGATAAAATATATGTGGTTGATTTCATCATGTATTATAATATAACTATGTATATTCTGCAGTATTTGTGAGAATATTTAATTAATGTACATTGCATCAATGATATATTCTATAAATATTATGTTAGAGTATCCAAAGAATATATAAAATCGGGGCATTATAACATTCATATAATATTAGATAATATTATAACATTCTAATAATATTGATATTTGGGTGATATTCTATACTATTCATATAATATAATACAGAATATCACCCAAATACCGTAACAAGCAATTAAGTAGCTAGATGTACATTTCAAGCGCTATGCCCCCATCTTAAGAATAGTAATAAGAATAAGAATTTATTTATTTCTAAATTACACATGAAATAGAGTTAATATAAAATGGTAAAATAGAACATTCGTCAGAAGAAAAATATTATAAATACGAGGAACAGATTGCAGCTGCATTACAGCTGCTTACAGTAACTAAAATCCATGAGCTTGTGTGGTTCTAGTTCCCATAAAAACATATACAGCTTATATTTAAACAGTTTAAAATTATTAATTTTCTTAAGATCAGTTGGCAAATGGTTTAGGTAGCGCATAGTCAATGTAGTTACGAGTATTGTGAATACTATTGTTAGTGTACTGTAAGAATCGGAACTTGTTCGTAAAATTGAAGACTAGTGTTTCATAGATGTAGATGCCCGTAATTGTGAGGAATAGCTGCTGGCCAGACGGAAGCCGTTGATAGCTAGCATTGGAAGTCGATCAGATGTCTGCCAGTGTTCAGAGAGTGCCAATACGTGGCAATTTGGGTGCTCTTTAATCATGGATTCAACTTTTAGAATTGACGAGTGCAAAGACCTGACATTATTGTGTATTATACCGAAACTATAGGAACTATGTTGCACTTGTGCCTTTATCTTAATATTCTGCGAAGCTTGCTGCTCTTGGGCGAAATGTTCAGTAGCACAAGATAAAAGTAAATAAAATACCTCTGTTTGTTTCAAAACATTTATAGGTCATATTATATGCCATTTTGACTTATTTATTTAATAGTATATCAATCACGATTCGTGACAGAGGTATTTAATTTAATTTTATCTTGTGCTACTGAAGATGGGGGCATAGCCCATGAAATGTACCTCTAGCTACTTAATGCTTTAAGTTACGGTATTTGGGTGATATTCCATACTATAATTTAACACCGTAGTGATAATTTTTAAAATTAAAAATATTAGTTTTTATAATTTATCCCCCCTCCCATGTATGATAATAAACATTGCCAAAACATACGTCTTAAAAAGTGTGATATAAGACGTATCCTCATTAGAAAATACCTTGTGTGCAACCGATTTATTTTCAAATAAAATATTAAAGGTATCCATTTAAATGCGTACCCCCATAAATTTATATATTTTTACAATTACAGCTTCATTTAGATCATTTACTCGCATAAACTTGCACCCTAAAGGCGAATCCTCTGGAATATTGCGATTTTAATTGAATGACGACGCCACCGCTGTTTATTCCCCCTGAAACAATACTGGCCGTTCCATTAGAACCATCTGCCCATAAATCTGTTACACTTATGTAACAAATTCGGAAACCTGCCTTTGGTACCTCCACTGTTACCTAAAAATTCCATTAAAACCCTCAGTAATAAAAATTATGTGTAAAAAAACCTTCAGTATCAGCAATATCATTAAAAATGTTCAATGTTTATTCTTTCCATAGGCAAATTTATTTAATGATCTTGAATTATTCCGAAATTGTACGAAGTATCATATAACTATCATATACTTGTATTTACAATTTCTAAAAATACTCTCTATAGCATTACCCTTTATTCTCGATTTGAAATTACCTAAAACGTTTTTAATTTCTTATTTTAAATGTTCTTCCGATATATTTTATACTCGCTTTTAAGCTTTTTCTCGATCTTTAGCTTACAGATAATATTTATACTTACAATTCTTTCCAATTTTTTTAGCAACTTATATTTTTCATCGTAGGATGCGTCATGAATACATATTGCTCCTGAACGTAGCGATCCATTTACCAAACTAAAAATATTATCTCATTTTGATATTCTTTTTTATAGTAAAACACACCTTTACCCTGACATTATTAAAATTATAGCACCCAATTTGATATACTTCCGTACAATGTATGTATAATTAATTTATTATAATTATGAGGATGTTTAAACGGTTTTAAATATATTTAATATTTTTAAAATAAATGTTGTGCCTATATCTTTATCGGCTTTTTATGTAAATATGAAAATGTAGACTATGTGATAAGATAGTATATATCGCTTCAAATTTTATCAGATTTAATCAATGCAATGTACGAGTGATATTTCGATCACTACACAATTTCTCAAAAATATGGATAGATAGTATAATTTTTAAGTAACATTTCTCAATAAAACTTCTCATTTCCCAAAATAAATTTATATTTTTCATATCGCATCCTTCAGATATACGATACGGCCAATTATTTTAATTAATTTTTTTGGAAAGTTTTCTTAAATGAGCTACCCCACTGCAAGTTGTTGAAAGAGAATTTCACATTTTTAGAATATCCAGCAAAATTTCTCCAGAATTCAAAATTTAGTTAGCCTATAGCAGTTTACTTTTATAATTCAAGCATGGTTTAATCCAGGAGTCGAATATTTGAGAAAAAAATATATCAAGAATGAATTTACTCTTGATCGTTCAAAATCCCCATCTTTTAGGAATATCCTATAAAAATATTGTCAATAATAATTAAAATTGAGGAAATGCTAGACACACTGCCGAACCTCTGCAGTTCCGATTGTAAGGGTTTACTAGCGTTAGTCCAACTATTAAACGAAAGCAAATTAAATTACAATTTTTTTTTTCTTTATAGACAAGATGACTAGCTATGGAACGGTCAACTTTTTTCTTATTTTTTCACTAGGGTCCTCGATAAAATAACGACTGAAAAATCGTCCTTTTTTTGATGGAAGTTATAATTTTTTTTCCGACATGTTATTGCAAATATAAAAATATAATAAATATACCGTTCAAAAGCCCAATCCTTTAGGAACATTCTCTAAAAATATTGTACAAAAATAATTAAAATTGGAGAAATGCTAGATACGCTGCTGAACCACTGCAGTTCCGATTGCAAGGCTTTACTAGCGTTAGTCCAATTATTAAACGAAAGCTACTTAAATTACGAAATTTGTACTTTTTATATACAAGATGTCTAGTTATGGAACGGTCAAACTTTTTTCTAATTTTTTCACCAGCTTCGCCGATGAAACAGCGTCTGAAAAAATCGCCTGTTTTATGTAAGTGATGATTTTTTTTCGACATGTTATTGAGAATTAAAAAATATAAGAAATATACTGTTCAAAGGCCACATCGTTTAGGAACATTCTTTAAAAATTTGGTACAAAAATTATCAAAATTGGGAAAATGCCAGACACGCTGCCGAACGTCTGCTTTTCGTATCATGAGACGCTAGCCTAAAGAAAAATCATGAGAATTCTTAAAATCACGTAGTTTCTTAATCTTTATCACCACATCAATTTATATTAGTAACGATCTAGAAAGAGGGTAGGAAAGGTAACTTGCATAGCTTTTGTAGACTTAGAAAAGGCATTTGACAATGTAGATTGGGACATAATGTTTAGAATTTTAAAAGAAACGGGTATAGATTATAAGGATAGGAGAATAATTTTTAATTTATATAAACACCAAACTGCCTTAGTTCGAATTGAGGGGGAAGAAGAGGTAGCAAAAATAGGGAAGGGAGTTCGGCAGGGATGTACACTTTCACCGTTATTATTTAATCTATATATAGAAGATGCAATAAACAAAGTAAAAGAAGAGTATAGTGTAGGTGTGAATGTACAGGGAGAGAAAATATATATGCTGAGATTCGCCGACGATATAGCTATATTGGAAGAAAGCGAAAAGAATTTAGAAAGGGTATTGAATGGTATGCAGGCAGTATTGACTAGGGATTTTAACATGAAAATAAATATAGGTAAAACTAAAGTGATGAGGTGTGACAAAAAGGAATGCAGTAGAAAAATGAGGATCACAATAGAAGATAATAGAATCGAAGAAGTGTCAGATTTTTGTTATTTAGGCAGTAGAATCACAAAAGATAATCGAAGCAAGGTAGATATAAAGTGTAGGATAGCACAGGGTAGGAAGGCATTCGCAGAAAAAGAACAGATTTTAAGATCAAATATTGACTTGGGTATTAGAAAAAGATTACTGAAGGTATATGTTTGGAGTGTAGCACTGTACAGGTGTGAGGCGTGGACTATAGGAAAGGAAGAGAAGCGTAGATTAGAAGCACTTGAAATGTGGTGTTATAGGAGGATGATGAGGATTGGTTGGGAAGATAAAGTAACAAATGAAGCTGTACTAGAGTTAGTAGGGGAGAAGAGAAGTATTTGGAGAGTGTTACAGCGTAGGAGAGACAGATTAGTAGGGCATATTCTTAGGCATGGGGGGATTATGCAATTGATCATAGAAGGTAGAGTGGAGGGAAAGAGAGGGGTAGGTAGGCCTAGATTGGAGTATGTGAGTCAGATAGTTGAAGACGTTGAGATGAATAGCTATAGGGAGATGAAGGGATTAGCTCAGGATAGATCGGCATGGCGTGCTGTTTCCAACCAATCTTTAGGATTGCGGACTCTTTAACTAACTAACGATCTAAACCGAGTAAAATGGTCTATTTTATTTTGATCTCCATTTATTCGCATAAACTTGCACCCTGAAAGCAATTCCTCTGGTAACTTGTGAATTTAATTGAATAGAAACTGCTGAAGTATTTATACCACCTGCTTCAATAGTAGCCGTTTCGTTAGATCCATCTTTCCAAACATCAATGACACAAATATAACAATTTTTTAAACCCGGTTTCGGCACTGGTACATATATCTAAAATTTAATTGTTCTGCAAATTTATGCACCTACAGAAATTTGTTGATAGTTAACTTACTATTTTTACTACATTTTGAAAAGTTGATATTTCTCTTCATGTATTTGATCATGGATAATTTTAGCAGCTCCTTGTATTAAACTAAAATAGTATTAACATTAACAAATTTATTACAATTTATTATTGCGGAATATTCACTAATGTTATTACCTCATTAACGTCTTAAAATAGGAATAATGATATTTTAAAATAGCTCCGCAACTGTGATCGTAACATTTAACATTATAAACATAATAAGGGTCTCCTCAATCCGGTATCGCGGAAAATTAATTGTAGATATAATTAAATTTTATCTAGTAATACAAAATTTTATATTAAATTACTTAAAGATAAAGCAGGAACTGATTGCTTGATACCAGGCGTGCTTGCTTAGCAACAGTCCACATATATTTATATTCAAGACTATAAGAAATGTAAGAAAATGCTAATAAACTATTAAAAAAATTTAAAAATTATAAATATCTGCAATGGATATTTAATTAATTGCATTTTCGCGCATGGTTGTGCGCATCATGTGCTATTCTTGCCAACGATTTCGATTGTGAGATGCACTGTCTAACATAATCTAAGTTAATTACAATTTTACTTATATAATTTCTTTTAAACTGATTGCTTGATACCAGGCGTGCTTACTTAGCAACAGTCCATATATATTTATATTTAAGACTATAAGAATTGTAAGAAAATGCTAATAAACTATTTAAAAAATTAAAAAATTATAAATATCTACAATGGATATTTATTTAGTCGCATTTTGCGCATGGTTGTGCGCATCATGTGCTATTCTTGCCAACTATTTCGACTGTCAGATGTACTGTCTAACATAACCTAAGTTAATTACAATTTTACTTATATAATTTATTTTACACTTTTCAGAATTATTATTCATTTCACTTACGCAATGGAATCAAACTTGGGTGGAGCACCCACCAAACTAGACCCTTCGAATATAAATTCCCCTCCACCACCGAGCAATGAGAAGACAGAAAAACTTGAACACGGAGACAAACTACTGAACGAATCATCCACAATCGTAAATGACTATTTAACCGGTGTCGTGTCTTCTAATCACTTTATAGGCAAAATGCATTACGGCAACGTTATAATTCGACGCGACTACGAGAATATGGGACAAGTTATGATCATTTCTGGTTGTGCATCCGGTCACGAGCCCGCTTTTTCCGGGTTTGTCGGCGAGGGCATGTTGACAGCATCAATACACGGGGATCTGTTCATGGAGCCTTCAGCGAAGTGTATAATACGAACGATCAAAGAGCTGCATAATAGTAAAGGGAACGCTATCTTAATTATAATTCCCAGCAGTCAAGCAGAATGCTACAGCTTCGGATTAGCGTATCAACGAGCTATGAATGAGGCGATTAAGGTGAATATAAAGGATTAGTTGATAGTCCATATTGGAATAGAGAAATAAAAAACAACTTTGTTTTTTAAATAAATGTGCCTGTTCTGTGGCGTAAAATGAACTAAAAAAGGGGATACCACATTTGGTATTTAAGAAATTATATATATTTTTGTCTCATAATATAAATACATATATATTTTTATCTCAGTATAAAATCAAAAAGTTATTAAAAAAATACACTGTATTTTTCATTACAAATGTGGTGAAAGGTCCACTTTTTAAATTTTGTTTTTACTATGAAGTAGAGGTATATTAAATGTAGACTATAGTTTCGGTTATGATGCCATCATCAGTAAGAATATATATTTTGCATTTATATATAATTTTACTGGTAACTGCATTAAATAATGTTACTGAGGTGCAATTACATTGAACAGAATAGATTTATGAATACCCGTTTGGTTATTTAGTATAACTGAATGGGGGTTCTTAATATTTCTGTGTATTTCTAGGGATTCTAGAGTAGTTAATTGTTTACATTTTTGAGCAACATGTAAAATTTCTAATGATTCAATATAATAATTATATTTTTTTATTTGCAAAAGGATGTCGGTTTAACTACTGCCATGCAACAGTTGTATAAGAGTTATTACATCAAGTAATATTCATAATTGTCAATAAGTAATACGAACATATGCAGGATGCGATGAAATTTACAGCATTCATTATTTAAAGATAAAAGAAAACATTAAAACTAAGACTAAATAATTGATTGATTCGATGATTCATTTCCAATCTTGTCCATAGGAAACGTAAGCAAATGATTTTCAACTCTATTTATCCTCCATGCTCTTCTACTAACACTACTAAATATGTTTCCTTTACTTTTTCTCCACCGAACACGCAAAAAATTGCTAACACTTAATCTAACCACAATTTAAGTCTTATCAGAACGAATATCTTACACACCGTAGCCAATCTATTATTTAACCATAAAGATACAGACGGATAAATTTAATCGTAGTGGAGTATATAAAATTAATTCTCCAGATTGCAATGCAATATATTATTTGGCCAAACAGGCCGTAGCTTTAAAATTAGATTTAATGAGCATGTTAATAGGTATAAATTACAAAAAACTAATTCGAACTTTGTTAACCATATTTTAGAATCTCACCATAATTTTACTAGTATAGATAATTTAACAATTTTACATGCTTTTTCAAAAAGTCGTAAATTAAATTTGCTCGATCACTAGAAATTAACAAACACCTTAAAAACCTTTAATATAATTTACTTAATGACCAAGTAGACTTAATCTCCCCATTATTCGATAATATGTGTAGATAGATTGTTTATAATAAATAAGTTGTCTATAATTAAGTGTTCATTTTTTGATCATGTATTCTTAATAAGCGAAACTATAGGCGACTAAATCCTCGTTTTTAATTGTGATGTAAAACATTGTATTTTTATTTCCCTATTCTATAAAGGTGAAGTTACTGTGTGTCTCCGACGATGTTATTATCAAACCTAAGCATAGGATCGGTGGGTTAAGTGGCGCGATACTAATCCAAAAGATCGCCGGTGCTATGTCCGAATTAGGTAAAAGTATCAGTGAGATTTGTAAGTACTGCGATGCTGTTGTAGGGGCCTTGCGTAGCGTACTATTATGCTTGCATCCGGAAGCAACGTATTCACTGGAGGATTGCTCGTGTAAACGGCAAAGAATGAGCTACACTATGGAAATAGGTGTGGGTCTCATGGGCATTACAAGAGGGCAACAAATTCCCATGCAATCAGCTAGCGATACTGCAAAACTACTAATAGCCGAATTGACGAATCCCGCTAGCCCCAAGCGGCTAATCCTGCACGAGGATACCCCCGTGGTATTGTTAGTTAATAATCTGGGGACGATGTCCGAACTGGAACAGGGTGTTTTGACGAAAGAGTTGACGACTGAAATTTATAGCCGAAACATTCAGGTGGCTAGAGTATATGTTGGACGCTACTATACATCGCAATTACTACGCGGATTCACCGTAACATTGTTAAACGTTCAGAGTGAAAATTTGCTGGAGTATTTGGACTTTCCGACCAACGCACCTTCGTGGCAAACACCGAAACAAGTGTTAGATAAGACACAGTTGCAATGTATTATCGGGAAAATTATTCCCACTCCGCGATTAGCTATGATCAAAGGACCGCTAATTTCTACGCGAAGTGCCAATATTATTCTCCTAGTTGTGCAATTCGCGTGTGACGCACTTATATCTTGCGAACGTCAATTGAATATCATGAACACTGAGTTTAGTGATGGTGATACTGGTAGAGTATAATTTGAGTTTTTTTTTATGTACTCAATCTCGTAATAATAGAGGAGCGTTTTCAGTTTCAATGAATCTCACGTTATCTTTTCAAAATACACTTATAATATAAGGGACGCCAAATCTTTTATGTTCAAAGCTTTACAACAATCTACCACAAACGAATGGTTTCAAATCTAGAGAATTTTAGACTATATATATTTTAAAAAACATGTAAAGACAAAAAACTTTCGTTTATAATACTATATTCTAGCTAGTTCAGTTTCAGTTTAAACAAAGCATGTTTAAGGAAAAGGGGCAGATTTTAAGATCAAATATTGACTTGAGTATTAGAAAAAGATTACTGAAGGCATGTATGGAGTGTAGCATCGGACGGGCGTGAGACGTGGACTATAGGTAAAGAAGAGAAACGTAGAATAGAAGCATTCTAAATGTGGTGCTACATCATGATGATGAGGATTGGTTGAGAAGATAAAGTAACAAATGAAGCCACACTAGTTAGTGGGGGAGAAGAGAAGTATTTGGAGAGTATTACAGCGCAGGAGAGATAGACTTAATAGTCGCATTCTTAGACATTGTGGTATTATGCAATTAGTTATAGAAGGTAAAGTAGAGGGAAAGAAAGGGGTAGGTAGGCCTAGATTGGAGTATGTGGGTCAGATAGTGGAGGACGTGTGGGATGAATAGCTATAGAGAGATGAAGGATTTACCTAAGGATAGATCGGCGTCGCGTGCTGTTTGCAATTAATCCTTAGGATTGAGGACTATTCAACTAACTATAGTACTATATCAGGTACGCGATTAAAATTGGCGGCCACGCACATATTGCAACTTTTGCGCGAAAAGCAGCTTAAGCTGGAGTATCCGTTTACCTTCTTAATGGCTTTAAGCAAGGTTCTGGAGGGCATCGGGGGAATGACTGGTTGTTTATATAGCGTTATGTTCGAAGCAGCTGCCAACTCATTCTGCAACTTGCCTGAATCACACGTTGTTCAACCTGCTGATTGGTTTAATTGCTTGCAATTGGCCCTAAACGCAATATTGAGGTAAAGAATTCTTTGCTTATTTATAATAGCATAGAACGATATTAATCGGATTTTTATTATAACATATCCATTTACGTTATCCATAATATGTTTGGCAATTCCATAAAGTTCTAAGTTTTTTATATTTATTTCAGTTTCTCGACTGTCGTTGTTGGTGATAAGACGTTAATCGACCCAATTGCAGCGTGTCTTAGTTCTGTAGATAAAGCTCTTTCCGAAGAACCTATCATGAGCTCCGTGGCGGCGTTCGGGTAATATTATATTCGTTTCAATATTTCTTTTAAATGATGTAAATTCTTTTTATAAAATTATTCACCGGGATGACCATTGCTATTAGAATATCACACATGAATCGAAACGGGAAGCATTATTATGCAATTTGAAGTTCAAAAACCCATTTTCAAGAACACGAAAATCAACAAATAATACATTTAAATATAGTTATAAAGGGTATATCTTTTAGCCTCGATTATACTGAACTGACATGAAAAACGCGCAAATTTTCAATGACAGTAAGCTTTTCCCAAATAGAATACCTATATATTTTCACTTTACTTAATATTTTAAGAGTTAAACGGAATATGTAAACTATAAACTTTTTTCAACATTCCCATGTTCGAAACAACCCAGCAGCATTTTAAAACAGTTATAAAAAAAATTGCTACGTATCAAAAATATCCATGGACAGGATATACCTATTGCTAGAAGCAACAACCAAAACATTTAACATAGATATAAGATTAAATAGCGCGTAAATTTATGGATATACATGTCTAGAGAGGGCGTTTCATCCGCTGAACAATGTGCCCAATGTACGAAGCATGCGCAACGACGATTTCCAGATGCGGGCGCTCACGCCGTTGGTATTTGGCTGCGTGCGTGCTACGAAGGTGTCAAACTGCGCTGCGAAAACTAATATAACCAATTTATCTTTCATTACGGCGTCTCTAATTAAGAATCTTGTAAGTTGCACATATAAATCTAATATAAAATCTGTGTAGCTTTACTGTCCTGCAAAAAAGAATTACTTAACGCAACTTGTGAATACTGAAGAATTTTGATTTCTGTTTTAAATGTTTGTAATCAAACCGTTCAGATGTTTATTACTGTTTGCGCATGACTTTTTAATTTCTTAGTATAGTGGAATTGCGGGTATACTAACGAACCTATATGCTCAATTTTTAATATATTCTTAAACTTCATATTTTTTTATGAAATAATCTAATCTCTAAACTATTGACTGTTCATTATAGTAAATGCAGCTAGCATAGCAATTAGTTTATGCCGTATAGTAAATACATTCTATATTAACCTACCTAAAGAACGTATATAATAATTAATAAAAAATATTAAATCCTTGCAATATAAAGCAAAATATCACCACGGCCTTGGAGCTACATATCACTCTTAGTAATAAAATGAAGATGACTACCAAGTTAAGTAATTATGTGCCATGATCATCTTCGATACAATCTTAAGGGTATCTTTAATAATAAACTCCTACGTTAATACTTTTAACTAAATTATTGTTTCTTGGAATTTAAAAGACTTTGAATTTGTTTGTACTATAGATATATTACGTAATCTTGTAGATGTGTTCTTGCAATAACCTTGATTACATTCTATTTTTCTAACGTATACATCTAATCCTCGATATTGAACCACCATAAGAATGTTCCAATGAATTTACAAATTATATAACTGAACTGTACTTTATGCAATTTCGTGAATCACGACTCAAATAGCAACCGTTAATTATATTCTGGTTGCATATAAATATATAACTCAGGAATGATATAATTACATGCACTATCTATATACTTTGACGACAATATACGTACCATTGATTCATTACAATATCAAAAACTACCGCTGAAAATTATACGTCTAAATTTCATCAACTCTATATTTATTAGTTTATTACAAATTTCCGATTAGTGATTTTTTGCATTGCTCGTCTTATGTACTGTATGATTGAACACTATTCTGCTATACAGTTTAGCGTAATATCGCATAGTAATATTAAAGCTTGAAGAACTCATTTGGAGTGCGGCTATATAAGAATCCGAATGTAAAATTATATAAAAATAGTGTAGTTTGTATATTTTTGTGCGCCATCCAAAAATTCTAACTTTCGATTTCAATTGGAAACCTCAGATACTCAATTTACATATAAGTACATAGTGTTTATGAGAAGTAGAATATCTGTAATTTTTTTCTTAATATTTAACTTGGTTTCGTTTTTTTTCAAATGTTAAATTAAAAATATGTTAATCTGATTAGATAAAATTTTATCAAAGATACATTTGCATAGTAGCATTGGTAAAAAATATTATATGAAACAATTTTTTTACGATTAAATTAATTGTTCCATTTTGCATCAGAGATAACTGAATATGGATTTCGATGATATGCTAACAGAATTGGGAGAAATGGGAAATTTTCAAATCAGGACGTACGCTCTTATTTGTATACCAGTGATATTTGCAGCCGCCAATAGTTTGACCTACGTTTTTACAGCGGGTGTTCCAGATTACAGGTCATTTACAATTATTATTTTATGATTATTTACTTCGAAACTTTGCTAGTTCTAAAAAGCAAAAATGTCTTACAGGAATTTCATATCCCATGTTATCATACCCTAACTTCGTTATATACTAATTTCAATTCAATTGCTTCTATTTAATTTTTTTAGCTGCCTTAATTCATTTATATTTGAATATACGCTATAATTTTTTAATATATTATTTACTTGTTAATATAGTATAGAATATCACAAAATATATAATATTTAGCTACCCTAACTTTGATTGTTACGGTATTTGGGTGATATTCTATACAATTATTTACACACCGTAGTAATAATTTTTTCTTCTTAATGTTTTCATATTTTGTCATTTAACTCCGAATATGATATACGCTATAACTATTAAATTAAATAATTACTTAATGTTTTCGTACATTTAATATTCAATAATTTCAGTATAAATGCATTTTATTATTTATTTTCAATTGTTATTGTACTATAAGTTTATTAATCTTATCAAAACCGCTACAGCTTCAGTTACAATGAGAAACTATTATTACATTAAATTATTTTGTATACAATTGCAACGTTTTAAGATATGCTATTTAAATTTTGAATTCAAAATTCTTATATAAAGTATATAATACCATTCAAAAATACATATTATAAAATATTTATTATATATAAAATACTAATTCTATGCAGGATTTTTGAAAATTAATATTATACTTAACACAATGCACTTTTTTAAATCAACGTGATTTTTCTGGCCAAATTTCAACTAATAAAGAAGACCGATGACAGGGTACAAATGGATGATAGTTTTATTTATTTTATTATGTGATTACGAACTAACAATAGTAATAACTATTGTAATAAAATAAGTAATAATATAAAATAAAATAATAGTAATAAGATAACAAGATAATAAAATCATCTATGAGTAAATTATTTATATTTTTATTGATTCATTATACATTATTGATTCATTTCATGTGAATTTTAAATATATTATAAAAATAGCGTAAAATATATTTATTTTGCAACAATATTTGCTTATTTTTCGTTTTGTTTTTTTGCTCGTTATTATTAGATGCTATATACCAGGATGTGATAAAGCAAATGCTACAGAGGTCCTCACACCTTGGATTCAAAACGTTATTCCAGAATTACCTAATAATCCTCAACAACACTATTTGCCAGATTATTGTACTCGCTACAAACGTATCGCAAATATCAGTTCCACTTGCGAAAACTCCGACGATTTCAGCAAGGAAACTGAAATATGTGATAATTGGATCTTTAGTAAGGAAAAAACGATTGTGCGCGAGGTAAGTAATAATATTCAGATGCTGGAAGATAGACCAATAAAAGTCCAACATTTTTGTATTGCATTCATGCTAATTGCTCTTTAATTATACTGTATATTCCAAATCTACGTTAATACCTTCAAAATTCTCCTCCCCTTCTCAATTACCCATCCAATCCCAATCATCCTATAACACTACATTTCAAATTGAGTGCTGCTCTCCACATATTTACCGGTAATAGTCTCTTCCTATATATTCATATTTTAGTGGAATATAACATGCCCACAAAATCAATGGAAGTTATCGTTCGTTGGGACAAGCCATTTTGCTGGAATTATCGTTGGCACAAGCCTTTCCGGAATTTTGGCGGACAGGTAAATTTATTTATTCATTTTTGTGAATTTTAAGCTACTTTAATGGTTTTCTTCAGATATGGACGAAAGATTGTTTTAATTTTATCAATTTTAATTATGTGGGGCTTTGGGACTGCTCAGGCATTTTCTAATAGCTACGAATGGTTTACGGCATTTGTATTTTTGAATTCTATTGGTACTGCGGGTGTTTTTCCTATGACATTCATAATTGGTTAGTCTTTCAATATATTAGTAGATGATCTCTGCTTTGAATTCACAATACAGCCATTATTTACTTTATATGCAACTATGTATATTTTTCATAACATAAAATTAAATTTAACATTTAATAGTATAGAATATCACCCAAATATAAATATAACTTTTAAAACCAATTATAAATATATGATATAGAAGTTGAAATATATGACATCTAATATATTTGTAATCGCTTATTAAATAATATTAATTATATTAGGCGTTGAAATGGTCGGACGTAAACATCGTGAATTAACAGGAATTCTGTTAAATTATTTTTATGCAGTAGGTGAAGGAATCATTGCGTTACTTCAATGGTGGACTTTAAGTTGGCGAAGTACGCAATTGATTGTATCAGCGCCTTGCATAATATTCTTAGCATATTATTGGTAGGTAAATGGAACGAAAAAAAAAAAGCGAAATAATCAAAATTGGGGATATGCCAAGACAATTGAGAATTTTAGACAAGATTTTTTTTTCGCTGCCAAATCCTTGCCGTTTCGTATGATCACACGCTATTCTTAAAGAGTTATAATTGATTTCAGGATGGTACCAGAGTCTATAAGATGGTTATTGGCAAATGAAAAACGAGAACGCGCAAAGGAGCTTATGTGTAAAGCTGCAAAATTAAATAGAGTAACACTTTCTAATGTTTTAATGGATTGTTTGAAAGCAGAGAACAATACTTTAAAAGTAAATCATCAATCAAATTTATAGCACCTCTTATTAATAACATCATAATACATAATGTATATAACTTTTAAGATGAATGGCGATCAAATTCCCAATGAAGAAGTTACATCATGGACAATCGTTAAAGGAATGGTTAAGTCAAATAAATTGGTCGTGAGATTTTTTATTATATTTTTTATATGGTATGCATATATAAAAAGAGTCATCTGCATCACAATCCTCAAATATAAAAATAATTTTCCCAGGGCTGTCAATGCATTTATATATTACGGATTATCCGTTAACTCTACATTTATGGCCGGCAATAAATATATTAACTTCATCCTAGTTTGTCTTATTGAAATTCCTGGTTACACGATGTCATGGATATGCATAAAGAAAATAGGGCGAAGATATTCGTTGATTATATCCTTACTATTATCTTCTACAATGTGTATAATTATAGTGCTAATTCCAACTGGTAAGTAGTTCGTTTCATAATCATAAAATCAGAAGTCAAACGTAAGACATTAGTATATTGTAAAGCCACTTTTGTGTAATGTAATATAAGTTGGTAAAAATATTATATTTGAAATTAAAATGTTGATGTTTATACCGAAAACAAAATTTGTAGAATATATATATCAATTAGTTTGTTCAAGGAAACTCGAGGGTTTCTTAAATGTACCACTTTATTTAGCAAAAATTGTACTTTCTGCGTATATTTTGTCGTATTATTTTTAAGGGCAAACGTGGGTAGTAGTAGGTCTTTATCTCATTGGAAAACTGGGAATTACATCATCATTTGGTGTAATATTTGTACATACAGCAGAAATGCTGCCAACTATGGTTCGCAGTGGAGGTGTTGGTTTGGCTTCAACAATCGCACGACTTGGAGCTCTCTTAGCCCCATTCGTACCTTTGCTTGTAAGTATCAATACAATCTAAAGCCAAAACTATTAAGGAGTAATGATATTTTCACGTCATTTATGTAGACGTATTCTGATTTAATTCCTCATACTAGATTTTTATTTGCTTTCTCGGTCTGCTTTGTGTTGCAATATTATTTTCTATGAGCTTTTAATTACAAACATACTAAATTTTTAACTGCTCCTATTTAAGCTTTTTCTAATATTATTAAAACAATATTTTATGTTGAGCAAGTGTTGATTATTTCGATGGATGCTAATACAAAATCATCCCAAATTTTTTTTTTTACTATCTTAAATATTAACCCAGTTAATTTATAATTTATATAAATATACGAATAATAATTAAATTGTATATAAATAATAAAATATCGAATTTTGATTAATTCAAAACAAACGTTCCAGTAACATACAAATTTATTCTAAAATAACATGTTTCCCTCAGCCATTGTTTGTGAATATAGTGTTAAGTTTAATGAATTATTCTTCTAGACTTCTATATTACCGGAACTGCCTATGCTAACATTTGGATTTTTCGGCCTGGTAGCCGGAATTTGTGCATTCCATTTACCTGAAACTCTTGGGTTGAAGCTTCCCGAAACGGTAGTGGACGCTGAAAATATTTAATTTCAATAGAATATTTGCATTGAGCAAATAGATATTTGTATATGTAAAACTAGTATCATATGTAATTTATTTTTATGCATTTAACGTAATTGTACATCGTTTACGAAAATTGTACATTATTATATTAAAATTACGAAACTCAACGTTAATGTATCATTGGCTATTTTTCTTGAATAGAAGCCCTTTGCAATATTGAGAAAATATTGTGTGTGTGGCTTTGACTTTGAGTGCATTTCAATTATTAGTATCAAAAGTTTAATTAAATCCTACAAAAAAAACTAAGAACAATATTATATCTACTGGCCCGCAATTTCTTCTATAACTTCAAATGTTCTTAAGAGCATTTATATGCTAATTGCATATTTCGATGTTTAAACTATTTTCAGAAACAGAACAATCTACAAATAGTACATCTTAGTAGAGTTATGTGGCAAACCCAGATAATCATAATTATTTACTAGTGGGATGTGCTTCTGAACGTGTGGGTTTACCTAAAATGGGATCTTCCACACCAATAACAATGATCACTCTTAATTTTATAGATATAAATCCAATATGTATATCAGATCTGTATTATTTAAATTTTGAAAATATGTTTCTAAATTTAATAATGGTCGAATGAAATTTTTGGCGGTATTGTAAGACTTGTTTTTTTTTTGGAAATTCTGTCAATATCTAGTTATGATCCGCATTACTTTTATATAATGGCGGCTCGTGCCATTTCAATCTGGGGGAGCGCATTTCTTAAAAAATAACATAATAGTGAGAAATCTTACCTAAAATGGATGCAAAATGATTAAATTCAATGATTTCTTGCAAGTGAATTCCACTCTTCTATCTTTCATTGATATAAACTTTTCCAAAACTTTTTCGTTAAAATTGTAAATATCTCGCACCACATTTTTATTAATACACATAATCGCCAACGCGTTTAAACCATCATTAACCATAGCATTTTGCAAAAACGTCTTGATTCTTTTAAGTCTTGAAAAACAACGCTCTGATTCAGCAGTGGTCATCGGGGTTGTTAAAATAATTTTAAGTACTTTTATAGTTTCCGGGAAAGTTTCACTGAGATTATTTTGTAGCAATAATGAAAGAAAATTTGTGGCTCGAATTATTTGATAAAAATCCGGACGCGAGTAAATGACTTCTAATTCTGTTTTTAATCTGGTTTTATTCAAAAATGGATATGCATGACACACAGTTTCCAAAAGGTCCACTGGAAATTGTTTAGAAAATGTTGGCATCGATTTCGTGTTAAATAACTCAGCGGTTTGTAAAAGTCCACGATATGAGAATCTGTCCATCATCTGTGTTATAATTTTTTTTGTAAATGTCTCTTGTAAAACACCGCGTAAATGTTCGGTTTTGAGCACTCCTTGCACAAGTTTTGCGATCAATTTAAATCAGGCAATGGCCTACCTAATTCTTTAATTTTTACTTTGTCCACAAGAGAAAGTCTACAAAACTCTATTTTCAATAAAGAACTAATTCATTTTTATTAAATTATTTCTATTAAATATATTCTTGGAGAAACACGTGGCAAAATTGTACATATGTACATATCGTACATACACAGAACAAATGCTACTGTCTAATCTGGCTATTCTATATCAATTTGTATATATATATATATATATACTACTCTCTGTTCTCTCTGAACTTCTCTAGGACATTAAAGAAGCGCGACATCCGATAGATGATATACTACATCGATCACCTGCACTCTATGATACACTCATCTCATTGCATATGTACTGTATATATGTATTTAACTTGTACTGGCATTGGATAGCCGCTGTGAATCTAACACATATTAGACGATGAAGCAAGGAGAGAACCGAGGAAACAGAGGATATAGGGCATACGGTCGCTCTCACCGATTGCTTGCAATAGAGTGAGATGAGTGCATATGCATTTAACCTGTACTGTGTGGCTGTGTGGCGCTGGACACCCAGCGGCACCAAATTAGCGATATATCTATACCACACGAACGATAGATACAGATAGATACAGCATCGGTCGCTGCTTTGACTTGCAACGAATACCACAACGAACGCCAGACCGTGTTGTGTTGATTGTTATCGCGGCGCAAGTTTTATCTTTTAGGAAAAATAATGCCGATATAAAATATCGCAATACAATTATATATCTACGGTGAAGCGCTCAATGTTCAAGAAGGGCGCGCAGCCCTGCGGCCTGCATAAGGAACCGTCACTGCTTTTATATTACCAACCTCTTCATAATTTTAAGAACAAACACGAACGAAATGGCTTGGTAAACTTCACAATATGCCAAATCAATAGTAGCATTCGTAGTTTTAAGTATTTTCATTAAGTTGTATAAATAAACACATGTGCACTAACTTGCGAATGTAAATTAAGAAAGTACCTTCCTCTTAAAATCAGCAGCATAGTATATTTTGTTGTTGTTTTTTCAACAATTTAACTCGCTAAAGAAAATTGAGTCCTAACGGTCTTAACTTTATTTTTAAATGGAATTATATATAGACTATTGTACAGTGTCAAGAGTTGTTATCAATCACCATACAATGTTAACTGGGCTAACAAAGAATAAATCGCGTTCAATTAATATTATTATGGTACATTTACTGATCCATTGTATAAATAATTCGTACTCTTTACACTATATGTATCTTAAAATGTGAATAGTACACCATAAATGATAGTGCATATTTCTTGAAATTTACAATCTTTACAAATTTACAACCTAATTTAGTGAACAAAAATGTTACTAAATAAAGCAGTGGTATTATTGTTAAGTTGCTTGTACGAATACGTAGAAATGGATTATTGGACTGACCGTGACGCCATTATTGCAACTGAAGCCGGAATGATGTTAGGATCAGATATAATTCTAAACCCCGATGAAGAAAAAGTAAATCGGATTCTTATGTATTTAAAGGTCCAAGAATACGACACTGGATTTAAAAATCCTGGCGTATTTCTACCTTCAACACATTTCTTTTACGGACGAGACAAAATAAAGCAATCGAAAGTTTTTCAATTTATCCAACATGTACCTAAAGGAGCACTTCTTCATACGCACGATAGCGCTATGTTATCAGATGATGCTTTATTCAATCTGACCTACGAGTTTTCCGACAATTTATACGCATGTTCTGATGAAAATAATCAGTACCACTTGCATTTTTTTAGAAAACCGAACGAAGAATGCTCTTGGACGTTAGTATCCACATTAAGGAATTTAACACCGCAAATCTATGATCGGTATATGCGAGAACAAATGACTCTAATTATTAGAAATCCCCGAGAAATATATACAGATATCAATAAAGTTTGGTCGGTTTTTATGAAAAGATTTGGTACTGTGACGCCCTTCATAACATATCTACCTGTTTTCCAAAAGCACTTTTACCTATCTCTTCAAGAATTATATGATGACAATGTAATGTACGTTGAAATGCGCGGAACTCTTTATCCAGTATATGATTTAGATGGTAAGAATTATGGTCCTTCAGAAATGTTACAAATATATAAAGATATTTTAAAAACATTTAAATCGGACTATCCAAGATTTATTGATGCCAGATTTATATATGCGCCAAATCGGTTTACAAACAATAAAACTGTTGATGAATATGTTACTATCACGAAAGAAATTATATCGCGACATTCCGATTTTGTTATTGGTTTCGATTTGGTTGGGCAAGAAGATTTAGGTGAACCATTGGTCTCATTCAAAAAGCAATTAGAGGAACTAAAAAGTTTCACAAATTTCTTTTTTCATGCTGGTGAAACAAACTGGTATGGAACTGCGACAGATCAGAACCTGATCGATGCTTTATTGTTGGGAACTCAACGAATTGGACACGGTTATGCTCTGTTGAAACATCCAGCGGTCTTAACCCTACTAAGAACGAATGAAGTTGCTATAGAAATAAGCCCAATTTCAAATCAAGTATTACTACTTGTAGAAGACTTAAGGAATCATCCCGCATCAATGCTATTTGCACAAAATTATCCTGTTGTCATTTGCAATGATGATCCATCATTTTGGGGGGCAAAAGGATTGAGCTATGATTGGTTTATGGCTTACATGGGTATGGTATCAAGATCTGCTGATTTGAGATTTCTGAAGAAATTGGCCATCAACTCCATCAAGTACTCTGGCTTAGATGGAATTGCGAAAAATAAGACTATTGCCAGGTGGGAATTGCAATGGCAAGATTTTATTAGAAATATGATGCTTGAAATTAATATAAGTGTCAACTTATTATGACGCAATATCTATTATACAATTGAATAATAATATTGAATGTGCTGGAGATATTGAAAATATCTCCATCGAATTTAATTCGCTGGAGATGCGAATTTATATACTTTTGTAGCCAAATATAATAATACAAATTCTACCCTACTTATATATACATTGTCAAGATAGTTTATGTCCATTTAATGAATAAAAAATAATTTAAATACTTCATTTAATAAGTTACATAAAATATATTTAAGTTTTATTATCCCATCTGAAAATGATATTTCGATTATTTACAACATTTTATGATTTAAGTAGCCTAGAAAATAATTGACATGTATCAAATGTTATTACAAGTTCTTTATCACAATACCTACCCACTTTGTTATTTTCAAAAGCGTCATGGTCTTCGCCAAAGCGCATTCCATGAATTTCTACATCGAACTTAAAACTATTATTTTCAGGACAATACAATTTTATTGCCACTGTATTTTTGCCAATGCCTCCATGTGTTATTTCAGCCCTGCCTGAACTATTATTGTACAAATCTTCTAATCGAATATATGTTATTACCATATCCGGAACATATAATGTAATCTAAGTTATAATTGATATTAATTTAAAAAATAAATGAGTCTCACTCCTACCAGTTGCTTCTTTCTTTCATCTGCATTAAATATTTCTTCATGAATCTGTTTGTATAAAATTTTGTCTTCTGGTAATGCGATTCCAGCTTGGTATCCAAAATCACTGAAAAGTTGCGATTTTATTTGAAATCTCCCATCATTGCGCTTAAGAACCATAAATATTCGATGTTTTTAAGGAATATATTATATTATACAATATTTACTTACGTAGATAATAGTAACTTCATCGACACCAAAGCAAATAAATAAAACGCTATAGTCATGTTCAAAGGTACTTCAGTCTGAAATATTTTTAAAAGAAAAAGACGTTTATAAAAGAAATATAATTGTGAATTTGCAGTTTATGTAGGTTTCCATATACTGCCTTGAGTTCGAATTTGAATTCGATTATCTGAATGATTATTTTTATTATTTCTTTCTCATTGTTACTGTAATGATAACATTTGACTTTACAGTAGATAAGACTACTACAGTTTAATTGAAGACCATATATTATTGATTAAATGCAAATACCATATAGGAATGACGATTAAAACATTAGCATTCGTCCATTGCTACCATCCAATATTCTACAATTCAAATTTGAAAACATTAATAGCAATTTTTTTGATAAATAGTCGGTCATGGAGATTTAGCATGGTTGCTGTTCAGAAAGATCTTTTAATATTTTAACAAATGTTCACATTAGTTATGTCCAAGAACAGCAATATGTAGTAAATCAATTTTAAGAAGTGACACACAAATATTTGTTCTGGATTATTATGCTACTGAGTATTTTAAAGCTACATATTCAAATGCGCAGGTAGTTTATAAATGATTTGACGTATGGATTTTTTATATTTCTCTTTACAAATCCGATTTATTTTATATTTTTATTGCTAGTCAGTAATGTATCATATAATGAGAACGTGATTTGCCTAAATATTTTTGAATCAAGTCGATATTCAGTTCCATCGTAGCAGTGGCGGTTCCTTATGCAGGCCGCAGGGCCGTGCGCCCCTCCTGAACATTGAGCGCATCACCGTAGATATATAATTGTATTGCGATTTTTATCTCGGCATTATTTTTCCTAAAAGATGAATCTTGCGCCGCGAACATACCTAACACTCATGAATCACACGATATGGTAGCTAGCAAGTACCAGTCAAATGCATATGCCCTATCTGTTGGAAGCGCTAGAGTTAGAGCGACGGTATGCAGTATAGCTATATACAGGTTAAATGCATATGCACTCATCTCACTCTATTGCAAGCAATAGGTGAGAGCGACCGTATGCAGTATGTCTTCTCTATTTCTTCGATCCGCTTGTACTATATTACGACTAGTGTGCAACATTCCAGCGGCTTTGGATGAGTCATAGCAATGTGACGCCACGCTGCTTGTACAGCGAGAATATATATCGTTGTTTATGCTATTCTGGGCTACGATTCTTTAGCGTTCTAGCAGAGAAGCCTATAGTATTCAGTAAAATTTATTTATTCGATTTTGCCACGTGTTTCTCCAAGAATATATTTAATAAAAATAATTTAATAAAAATGAATAGTGTTAGTTCTTTATTGAAAATAGAGTCTTGTAGACTTTCTCTTGTGGACAAAGTAAAAATTAAAGAATTAGGTAGACCATTGCCTGATTTAAATTTATCGCAAACTTGTGCAAGGAGTGCTCAAAACCGGACATTTATGCGGCGTTTTACAAGAGACATTTACAAAAAAAATTATAACACAGATGAAGGACAGATTCTCGTATCGTGGCCATCTACAAGCCCCGCTGAGTTATTTAACACGAAATCGATGCCAACGTTTTCTAAACAATTTCCAGTGGACCTTTTGGAAACAGTGTGTCATGCATATCCATTTTAGAATAAAACCAGATTAAAAACAGAATTCGAAGTCATTTACTTGCGTCCGGATTTTTGGAGCCACAAATTTTCTTTCGTTATTGCTACAAAATAATCTCAGTGAAACTTTCCCGGAAACTATAAAAATACTTAAAATTATTTTAACAACCCCGATGACCACTGCTGAATCAGAGCGTTGTTTTTCAACACTTAAAAGAATCAAGACTTTTTTGCGAAATACTATGGGTAATGATCGTTTAAATGCGTTGGCGATGATGTATATTAATAAAAATGTGGTGCGAGATATTTACAATTTTAACGAAAAAGTTTTGAAAAAGTCTATATCAATGAAAGATAGAAGAGTGGAATTTGCATTCAAGAAATGATTGAATTTAATCATTTTGCATCTATTTTAGGTAAGATTTCTCACTATTATGTTATTTTTTAAGAAATACGCCCCGCCAGATTGAAATGGCATGAGCCGCCACTGCATCGTAGTCAATCCAAGACGTTTTAAAAGTGTTTTTACACATTTTTGAAGAATCTCATGGATTCTGTGCATTAGATCAGATGATCAACTTGAATAATTTTTCAGAGAATGAACTTCCAGGAAATATCTGAATTTTGCGATAGTAATTTTAATTATATGTGCCCAGTGGTATATTATTATTGTTATCTATAAAACTATCATATGTAAAATATAAGCATATGTGCTCCGATAGTTATTATAAGTATAATTTAAATAAATTAGATTAAAAACCAAGTAACACAGCAATATAAATTTAAAAAAGTATAGTGCCAATTTTTTATTGCGTTCATTATTACATCATAATAGAAAAATACTTGTAATTTTTTAATGAAATTTTAGAAATCCAAAGATAAATATATAGGCTTTAGAATGGCTATTTAGCATTTTTTTATACCTTCAAAATTTTCTTGAAAATAAATTAAAAACGCGACCATTTTTATTAGGACTATATTTCGTATTCAGAAGCTCAACCTGAATCAAAAAATATATATTCCAACTATTTAAAAACTTGATTTATTAGAGAAAACATATATAAAACTAGCTATATTTTATCAAGTACCGAGGAAGTTATACATAAAAAATTAAACACTCAATTTAGACCATTTGTATTTTTTTATCAATGAATATTCCAAATCTTTTTCTAATTTAACTTAAACAAAAAGAAAAATACTTATAATTTTTTAATGAAAGTTTAGAAATCGAAAGATAAACACATGCTTTAAAATAGCAATTTTGCATTTTCATATTTTATTAACACTATTGCGTTATATTTTCTATGTTTCGTTTCTATAGATAGCTATAGTTACCTATTAAAGTGCTTTTTAAAACTGATAACAAGTAAAATATTCGCATTTGAATGGTATCTATTACAATTGTTATACAATAACAGGCAATTTTCATACTTTGTGCGATAATTTTACACTTGAGAAAATCAGATTACAGACCAATATTCGATAAGTAATAAAATTCGTCAAACGATTTTGATGGAAAATTATTGTAGAAGTGTTCGTGCATGATACGCAAGTAAAAATAAATATGGAAAGTATTGTGAAGGAATATTTTTCGGCAAGAAATAAATTTGTTCGCGATGAGGAGGAACTTGCACTTGGGGGAAAAATTAAATTAACTGAAAATGAAATGAAAGCGAACGAAATCCTAATGAAAGCAAAATTGGAGGAATACAACGAAGCATTTCATAATCCAGGAACATTCTTACCAGCAATCCATTTTTTCAACGGCAAAGAGAAAATTGATGAATCGAAAGTGTTTCGATTTATTCAAAAGTTGCCAAAAGGATCGGTACTACATGCACATGATACTGCCATGCTATCAGCCGAGGGCTTATTCAGATTCACATTTACGAAAGATCTGTACGCACGCACTGTAAATAATCGCCTGCAGTTACAGTTCTTTAAGACACCCGAAAGCATTGACTGGAAGCTAGTTGCTGCATTGCGTAGCAATGATCCAGATTTCGATACATATCTGAGAAATCAGCTAACATTGATAACACCAAATCCAAAAGATGTTTATACGGATATTAACAAGGTATGGTCCACTTTTATGGATATCTTCAACACTGTCACACCTCTAATTACCTATAAACCCGTTTTTGAAGAGTACTTCTATCAAGTGTTACAAGAACTGTACGACGATAATGTCATGTATTTGGAATTTCGTGGTACGTTACCAACGGTATATGATTTAGATGGCAAACAGTACGGACCTTTAGACGTTGTTCAAATATATAAGGACATAAGGAAGAAGTTTAAAGACACTCATCCTGATTTCATCGACGTTAGCTTTATTTATGCTCCATTAAGATGCGTAGATACTAAAATAGTTGATGAATATGTAACAATTGCGAAGGAACTATTGCAGAAACACTCAGATTTTGTTGTTGGATTCGATCTGGTGGGACAAGAGGATTTAGGGCATCCACTAATATCATTTATTAAACAATTACAAGAGGTTCGACAAGATGTTAAGATCTTTCTGCATGCCGGCGAGACTAATTGGTACGGAACATCAACGGATGAAAACTTAGTGGATGCCGTATTATTGGGAACCCAACGAATTGGACACGGATACGCTTTGTCTAAACACCCTGCAGTTCTAAAGCAAGTCAAAGAGAAACAAATCGCAATTGAGGTCTGTCCCATCTCAAATCAAGTTCTGCTACTTGTTGAGGACATGAGAAATCATCCATGCTCTTCATACATCGCTCAAGACTATCCAGTCGTTATATGTAACGACGATCCTTCCTTTTGGGGAGCAAAAGGATTGAGTTACGATTGGTACATGGCGTTTATGGGTATGGCAAGTCGAAATGCAGATTTGAAGATGCTTAAGCAGCTCGCTATTAATGCGGTCAAATATACATCATTAGATCAACCCAGCAAAGAGATCGCGATCACTAAGTGGACGAAACAATGGGATGAATTTATTTCATCTATATTAATGGAAAATAATATCTTATAGCGTTGTGCAAAATTTCAATAAGTAAAAGAATGTTCTATACCTAATTGAATTTTGTGTTAATAAATGAAATTCGATATTTAGTTTTCTGAATTATATAAATATCTTCCACGAAGAACTGCATCCTATTGCTAAATAATACTTAATATCACTAGTTTTTTGCTTGTTAAATAAACTACTGCATCTGTACCATCTAAATTAAATATTATAAAAGTAGCAACTTTCAAATACAAATATTTTTTTAAAGAATGTATTGAAAAATTGGTACATAATGAATGTATATCAATCTAAAAAAAAAAAATGAAAGATCCCAAGAGAAATATTTCTTTATATTCCAAAAATGTAAATGCTACAACTGAAAAAATATTCATAATAAATTACTGATGGCACAATTTTCATGTTTCAAGAAATAATCATTTATTTCGCAAATTGGGGATCAGATTAGCGAGATAAGATCTCGTTCTGAAACCCATAATCAACGGATTCGAATCTCAGCCAAGGAAAAAAATATATCAATTTCTTCTGCGCGTGCCATAAAAAAGGCTACTTGCACCTTGGTTATGTTGTTTGGACATTCATTAAAATTGCAAAATTGTATTATATATTAATTATAATAAATTACAGCTTACGGCTTATCGGACTATCGAAATTTATTTCTATGAATCAACTAATCGTCAATAATGTATCACTACTGCAACGTATATACATATTTTGTGAATATTATGGATGAGAGCCAACATTTGCAGCATCGAAGCAGGTGCCATCATCAAAACATATCACCTCTCTTAGCTGCTTCAATATCTCTTCGTCCTTAATTGCGTGATTATCAACTGCATAGTTATATAAAAATATTGAAAATCCTTCAGGAAATTCAACAAATAGCTAAAATTAAAAAGAAGGACTTTCTTGGTTAGTTAAAAAAAAATGGAATACTACATAATTTACCTTATTCTCCTTTACCGCAATTCGTGTTGCAATTAATTCTTTACCCTTTTTAATGTGATGTTTGACGAAATCAAGTCTTACTGAAAGTTAAAAAAAAAACTCTGTAGTTAAATATAATAGAAGCAAACTAATTATTTTCTCATATTTTTACTGCACTTACGATTTTCAGGTATACTTTGCAATATTTCATAAATATTAAATTCATAATCTGCTGCAATCATCCCTATGATGGCAATTAAGAAAAATGCTAGGAATTTCATTACTACGGAATATTCTTTTTTATTAATTTAATATTATTTGAATGCGTTACTATTCAATATTAATTTTTTATTTTAGATTCAGTTAACAACTAAATTTTCCAATCGTCGAGGTAGATTTATATACCTTTTGAAAAAAGGTTTTGAAAAATATTTGTTTAAAATCAGGGATTACGGGGGATTTGTTTTATAATCGTAATCCGAAATGAACGAACATTAAATACTTTCAGGGGCAATAACAACATCACTTGCAACGGTGATAATCGAAATTTATATAATTATTTTTTTAAATTCGTTAAAAGCTTAATGTAGAATTAACAATTGTTAGAGAATAGTTTTGAAAAATTGACATTAATAAACCTACCAAATATCAATATCTGGAAAATTGTTTAGTAGCACTTCCAAAAATTTCTTGGGAAAACACTAGTTTTTGCTGCAATCAACAACTTATGAAAAATAATATTTAAATAATATTGTTATTTGGGTTCTGCTGAATTGAATTAAGTATTTTTCTTAATACATTGTATAAAATATTTTAATGAATCCGGGTAGAAAACTAAAAACACACATATTAATTGGAATATGTAGTTCATCACAAATTCATCGAAATATTTCAAATTTGCATGATGATCAAAAGTATTATTATGGATTTTTTTAATTTTTAATTTTTGTTCCATATGGCTCTCAAATCTTCCATAGTTTTTAATAATTATATAAAACACCACCCAAAAATGATAAATCTAATTTTTTAAACTGGATACGCATTTCGATGATTAAGCTCCATCTTCAAATATACAGCAATCCCGGCGATTGGAATATGTGTATATATGTTGTTAGTTTGTTGTGCTACTAAAATTATGGGCGTTTTGCCTTCGAATTTTACATAGTTGAAATTTCCAATTTTTGGCCATATCATTGATTAAGTATGTAGTTTATACTTATTACTTAATCAATGACGATATTCTATAAAATTGTTTACTATCGTAGTCCTTAATTTTGCAAACATCTTTTAAGAAATACGGAACTTTATGCAAATAGAATGCTTAATTATATAATAATTCGATCATTCTTATTATATATTTACTGTGATTGCGTATTTTATATACATTACATTTTTAAGCTCGATAGAGCATATAATAATACAGCTATAGCAAAAATTGCCGATTATCCATTTATCTAGGGTCGGTTTCCAATATTGCCTAGATCGATGCAGGTTCCATCATCGAAGCACACGACCTCCCGCAATTCCTTCAGGCGATCTTCATCCTCGATTTGGTGTTTATCGAGAGCATACTCGTACAAGAACACCGAAAAATCTTCCGGATATTCATCAAACATCTGCAATGGTAAAAGGTAATTTAAGCAAAAAATAACAAGAAGTTGATCTAATGAGCGCTTGTCTCCTCGAGTAGAGATACCAAATAACTGTTGGAAAACTGATTCAAATAGGTCAAAAGCAAATAATCGACAATTGCTAATTAAATAATACAAGTGCTTTTGTAATAAATAAGTTTTTCAAACAATCAAAATACCGTCTTCTCTTTTTTCGCCATGCGGGTTCCACTTAAACCTTTTCCTTTGTTGATATGATGCTTCATGAAGTCCAATCTTACTGCAAAAAAACACAAATTATAACATCCATAAAAGGAAATGAACAATAAAAAAATAAATGTTGAATGAACTTACGATCCTCGGGTATTCCTTGCAATATTTCATAAATGTTGTATTCTCCAGCCACCACCACAGCCAAAGAGATGAAGATAACTATTTTTAACATAGTGGAAAACTTGTTATATGACTAACGCTTCAACTTGAAACTATCAGTCTAATGTGTTCAATACGGAATCTTGTATTTAATTGATACTATGATCAATTGTAGCGTATTTATACTCTAGGTGTTAAAAAAATCTAAATTTAATAAAATATCTATCTGTAATAGAAAAACGCGGATTAGTGTAATCATAATCCAATGTCAGTTTCAGTTTATAGTCTAGAAAGGGCAATAACAACTTATTAAAGTCCCGTAATGAGTAAGTACATCTGGAAATCAAAGATTAAAATCGTTAATTTATAAAACTATTGACCATTTACCCCAAACGGAATACATGTAAATATGTTCTACTGCTACTATAATCTAAATCTAATTATCCATAACAAAAAATTCCATATAAAATTAAATAAAGTCACAATTACTATGTATTAGATCAACAATAAACAAGAATCATAAACAATTCTACGATTCCTTGGTACTTGATTGTAATACGTTATGTGGTCTTTCCTCATTTTGATTAAAGTCTAATTTTGTGTCGTAGTGAAGCTGTATTAGAAGTTTTTTTTTTCATTATTTATCTGTTTATAATCATCGATAAACAATAAAAGGATTAAATGAACAATAAATCTTTTTTTTAATTATAAAGCGTTTTTACTCTACATGCGCAGATTTTTTTAAATAAAAATATAAGAAATAATGGGTTGCTATAGAAAATATATTACTATCAAATTCTTAATTTTTCTAAACATCTTGGGAATTTCAATATTATTTATATATCCTAACAACTCGTTCGCTAACTTTCCAATTAACTATTTAAATAGTAAATTAAATAGTAAATAGTAAATTAGCTTATTCTGTTGTTTTTTTTATTAGTATACAATTACAACATACTGTCCGTGAGTAATATTTTTAATCCACCTCTTACAGATAAGTGAAATTTTGAAATGAATATATTAAAATTCGTGTTGATTGAGTAATAAAAAAAATCTTTAGTTAATCTGTTCAAATAGCACGTACCTAAATAAACTGTTTACGAAGTAAGAGATTTTAAAATTTATTACTAGTTTATTCAACATTTATCGAAATATTTTCGTTGATGGCGTAATCTTCTATAAAATTATCAGTGTCATTTTTTCACGAAACTACTATAAAATTACTAACAGGGTCGGGCCGTAGCAAACTAAATTGATAGCCGGGTTTTTCTAACACGCCTTTATTGAAGAATGCAAAAAATTCGCAAATTTTCTGCAAATATAATATTTGTTTCGTTTATATTATGGGATCAGATTGCAGTATCACTATAATGCGATGTATGAGCATATTTGAGATCGTGGGGATATTAGGAACATATGGGAAGGGTGGGAAGAAACAAATATGGAAACAAAAAAGGTAGAGTATAAAGAAATAATATAATTTATAAAATTATCGCATCAAAAAATCATTACAAATTAAACGACGAAAATTGTACATTGATTATTAAGATTAGTTCATGTTCTTGGTACTTTCAACAATTGCTCTGGAAATGATCAGACGTTGAATTTGTGCGGTGCCCTCGTAAATTTGATAGATTTTGGCATCGCGCATCAATTTCTCCACGGGATATTCACTATTAAACCCATTACCGCCAAAGATCTGGACAGCATCGGCAGCACACTTGTTGGCGATGTCACCAGCAAAACATTTACTACGAGTTGAAGACACATGTATATATAAAAACCTTATATTTCCCAAACTGCATTTAAAAATTAACGAAAAGCAAGGCCTACCTATCGGGTTTTTATACTAAAATCAAATTAGAGTGGACTGCAAAGAAAGTGTAGGGTATAAAATCTATTTTATATTGATATGAAATGTAATAATCGTCATTAGGTTTTTATTTCTCAGAATAGTTTTATTTTAATTTCCAAATAGCTTGTAACATAAAACTCAAACTCTTATCCACATTTTTATTTACATTAATTCGTCATCTATTTCTGGAGAGAATTTTTAAGTGTGAGTGTTTTAAATATTCACGTTTTATTCATAAGGTTGTTAGCTATAAAAACGAACTATATATAGAAATTTAGATGATCCACGTTAATTAATACCGAATAGCTTAAATTTATGAAAAATATATACAATATTAATTAAAATAAGCCAATTTTTTGTTAAATTCTGCACATATTCGGATCTATTTTAATTTATTTGTTGTATGCTTGTGAATTAATAATCTTGCTAAGAAAGTTTTTGTACAAACAAATCATATTTACGATTATGTTACATTATTAGCTTTATTTCAATATATTTATCATATATATAATCCATTATATGACGCACGTAAATACTTAGTAACACCCAAAAAAAATTAACAAAAAAATATTAGAAAAAGGAGACTTAATTTGATGAGAGAATAAATTTGAAAGTTTGTGAAAAGTGTTTAATTCTTTTTTTAAATGTCCCTAATTTGGACTTTGGACTCTAATTATTTCAGATTCATCAATTATTCATAAACCTAAATCTAAAAGAGCTATAAATTTGTTAATTTGCTCTTCATACAAACAAACAAAAAAGACGTACCTGATAGCAGCTGAATAGCTGTTTCTCTTGCCAGTGTCAACCTCCCAAGCAGCTTTCATCCAGGAAAGTCTGGCCAACTCAACACCAATGGCCATATCGGCCAGCATGAATGCAATAGCCTGATGCTGCGCAATGGGCACTCCAAATGTTTTCCGTTCCAAAGAATATTTACTGGCTTCGTCTAAACAACGTTGAGCCACTCCGGTCGCACCGGAACCAACCTAAATTAAACGACGTAATTGTATAAAACATCACAAAAAAAACGTTTTGTGTTACGGTTTTTGGGTCATGTTTTATACAATTATTTAACTCCGTAGTGACGATTTTACAATAAATTTTACAAAATCGATGCGTTTAACATACGAAAACAAATCGATTTAATTTAAAAGATCAATTCAAACCATAAATGTGGTAGATGAAGCGAAACACTTTCATAATTGAAACTAAATATTATACTTTATATCTAATATCGGTAGTTAATGGGTTTTAATCATCGAGAGTGAACTTAAATTAAGACGAGTGTCAATTAACACATAGAACATGTTACACTGAAATACAAAACTTTATAAATAAATATATTAAAAATAAACTAAAAATATTGAAAGCAGCGGGTGTATATATGGTATTAGCAGAATTAATAAAATATGCTAGGGAAAATGTAGGATCGATTACCAATTGTAGAATATATGACGAGGGAGAGATACCACAGATAGTGGAGGATGTGTGGAATGAATTGCTATAGGAAGATGAAGGATCAAATCTGTGTAATATTCGAAATGGATATTAAATGGGTAGTTGTGGCAAATATTTTTGTAGAAGTTCTCAAAGCATTCAAATAATGGATTTTATAATATTTTTTTGCATTAATTATTTAATTTGAATATTTGAATTATTATTATTTTCTTACGGGCGGTCTAGTTTTGTCGAAACAACCCATTGCGATTTTGAATCCAGCGCCCTCACCAATTAGGACATTTTCTTTTGGAACTCGAACATCTTCGAAAGTTATTCCTCGTGTATCTGAAGCTCTTTGGCCCATATTCATTTCCTAACAAATTTAATAAATTAACGTCATCTACACTACTTCAATATCATTATTTCATATATCCATTTTTGTTTATGAAAAACGTATATTTTACTCTACTTGAAGAGGATAGTCTTAAAACATTAAAATAATATATTATAACATTAAAATAATCTTAAAACATTATAAAGCATGCGATAATGTAGTTTAGTTAAGATTCTAAACACATAAATTAGAATCGTAAAAGAAACGGGAATAGATTATAAGGATAGAAAAATTATCTTCAATCTATATAAATTAAAATTTAAGTTAATCATTTTAGTAAAGTTTGATGATGTAAAAAACTTCTTTTGTAATTTTCTCATATTTACTATTTATTAATTATGAAAATATATCATAAGAGAGCAACCTTCCTAATGGAATAATTTATATTAATGCAAATATAAATTTTAATAATATATTTTTTCTAATAATTTAGTTTTGTTGTTTTTTGTGTGAGCATATAAATTATTTCCAACATTTATTAATATTTTTATAATAAGTGAATAATACAAAATCGACATATTAATAAAATGATCATTAAAAAATAACGTTGAGTAAACGATGGAAAGCCAAATAAAATAGGTACACAATTTATAGAATATAGAATATCACCCAAATACCGTAACAAGCATTAAGTAGCTAGATGTACATTTCAAGGGCTATGCGCCCATCTTATATATATAAATAAATAAATAAATAACCATCAATATCACCCATCTATGCTTGTTACGGTATTTGGGTGATATTCTATATTATAATTTAACACCGTAGTGATAATTTTTAAAAATTATAGAATGATCACCTTCCTTCCGGGTGTAAGCCCGGGTGTGTCGCGGTCCACAATAAAGCCGGTAAAGGCTTTAGATGCTGGGGCCTTTGGATCTGGATTGGTTCTGGCTAGAACAAAATACCAGTTAGCGACACCACCACCTGTAATCCACATCTTCTGTCCGTTTATGATCCATTCATCGCCCTTTTTCTCTGCGCGTGTTCTAATGCCGTTCACATCTGAACCGCACCCTGGTTCAGTTACGCAGTAAGCCTGTAAAGACACTTCGAATAAGTGAACCAGTTCGCTAGCTGCATATTTACGTATTTCTTTATTTCATAATTTTAGGACAATTTTAATAAACCTTTATTAAAGACTAATATTCGTATATGCAATAATATACTATTGTAATCCAAATTGGAATAAAATAAATAATGTAGGATATGGTAGATTATTTTTATAAAATTCCATGCGTAATACTTACGGACACTATAGGTTCTTCAATACACCTGCCTAAATATTTCTTTTGTTGCTCCAGATTGCCTGCCAAGACAAGAGGTGCTTGCTGCAATTAATTACAAGCACATATTACATTTATTACATTAATTGTACATATTCTTTATATCGTTCTTTATCGGAACTTACACCAAGACCTGTTCCCTCAATGGCAGTACAAATGCCGGAACAGGCATATGCCAATTCTTCAGTTACTAGGCAGCCATCAAATACAGTCTGATTCATGCCACCTATAAAAGTTAAATGATAAAAACGCAATTAAAATATTTATTGAAAATGCAATATTACAATCATCTTATTCACACCATATTTGGCACAGTCATTTTTCAATATCTTTCGTTTTCTTGATAACCTTCCCGTTTAAATAAATTTAAATTTTGGGAATACTTTTTACTATAAATGGGAATACTTTTTATAGTAGCTCGTATAAAGATCACATCAAGCGATCTTGTACATTAAATAAATACTTGATTTGTTTTTTCTTAATTGGCGATAATAATTCATTAAAGTATTAATCTACCGCTAGATCAATCACAAATACTTTATTTGACGAATGTCCTCAAAATAAATGATAAAAAATATAATAAAACTTTTTTCAATTATTTATAATCAAATTAAATAATATACAAAAAATATATATCAATGCGTCATAGTAGGTCTTAAAAGTAGGTAACAAAGATATGATCAGGTAATCCATAGGTCAGGTCCTTAATACATTTAAAATGTGTCTTCCTTGGTGCCTCTTGAGAGTTTTTGCTACATAAACGCGACTGTATCGCAGAATTTCCAACACTATCCCTATCCAGTTATTTTCGGCCAGAATTAATTTTTATACATACCGCAATGCTCTGGAACATGACCGTTCATAAGCCCAAGAGTGTGTGCCTTTTTTAGTAAGTCCCAGGGGTATTCGCCCGTTCGATCATGCTTTGCAGCTACAGGTAAGATTTCTTCCCTGGCGAACTTCCTGGCGACAGATTGAATTTCTCTTTGCGTGTCATTCAATTCTACATGTACAATTTAGATATTGGACTATAATATATTCGTAAAAGAAACATATTTACCGAAATTATATCCATTTGTTGATGCGCTGGAGAATGCTCGTACAGATGGACGGTATGTAGATTTCAGAATCTGCAAATGAATTATAGTTAGGACGAATAAGGATTTTAAATTATAAACAATAAACAATGAAATACTATTTACTTTTTGAATAGCAGACATTCTTTCGGATTGTACTTAGTTTTTGAGTGTTTGCTCGGTTGTAGAATGACTTAGCTGTAAATCGCAAGTGAGTTTAAAAAATACAAAGTCCCCTACCTATGTACACTAACTAGATATAGTTTAAAGTCCACGTTATTACGCGTACTCAAATTGCTACGCTCCTACACCAACGATTTTGTTTATCTATATTTTCATATCTGCTAATCTTAATATCTCTATATTAATATTACTACAGATTTTTTTTAATTTTCTTAATTTTTATTAGTACAAAAATATTGTAATATTTCTTTAACTTAAACTATACGTTTATGTCTGATTTGCCACCTGATGAGCAATCTACGTTTGTGGATTACGAAATTGTTCTAAACTCGATCGAAGTGAATGTTGAAAAAGTGTGTAATCTGTGTGTATGTCCATCAATGTTGTCGCACACACACCTAATACTAGAATTTGTAGATGCCGATACCTCTTTGGTCAGAGTTAATTATTACGTCTTCTAATTTACTCGCGATGTTAATTGTTTGTTCAATTTCAAAAGTTACAAATTTTAAGTCAGCATTTGGAAACATTTTTATATGGACTTATATACGCGAAAAAAATGACTGAATGGGACATTTTGTATTGAGAAATGATCTGAGAACTCTAAATCTGCAACATATAAAAACCGCAAAATGTATAATGAATGTAAAATAATATTGAACAAATTCGGGCCAAAAGTTTTAAGAAAATTTAATTAATAATCCGAATCTTTTGAAGAAAATCCACCAAGTGAAAATATATCTGTATCAAAAACTAGGAAAATTATTTATATGGCAAAGATTAATAAAGTAAGCTTTGTTCTAGTTCCTAATATATTAGCTTTTACAATTTACAAATTCACAAATTTGTCACTTACAATGTCCTACAAAAAATAAGGGTGTTTCTGACCTCTTCATTTATAGTCAACGTTTAGATTTATTATACCATAGTAATTGTGCTGCGTTTGTCCAATAACTTCTGCCAGTCAACTACTTATACTAATTAATATAATAAATTTATAATAAAAATAAGAATAATGTTTCTTTATTCTAGTTTTACAACAAATATATATAAGACAGCCATATATTATACATATATTTGTATTAGTATAAAATATCACCCAAATACCGTAACTTAAAGCATTAAGTAGCTAGATGTACATTTCGAACGCTATGCCCCCATCTTCAGTAGCACAAGTATATAATAGTATATCAATCACGATTCGTGACACAGGTATTTAATTTAATTTTTATCTTGGCTAATGAAAATGGGGGCATAGGCTTCGAAATGCGCATCTAGCTACTTAATGCTATAAGTTACGGTAATTGGGTGATATTCTATACTATTATTTAACACCGTAGTGATAATTTTTAAAATATATTTGTATGTTTTTTTTTTATATAGTTAGTATTCCTTACTATTTTTATTATTATTCAATTTATAGGGTTGAAATAATAATATTTGAATTTAACATCACTCAGATACCGTAACACAAAGCATTTGTTCGCTCGATGCGCATTTCGAAGGCTGTGCTTCCATCTTCAGTAGCACAACAATAAACCAACGTGATTGCTATAGATGGGGGCATTGCCTCCGAAATGTACATGCTTTGTTTTATTGGGTGACATTCCCTACAATTATTTAACACCGATTTTACGATTTATTTTAATATATTGAGGTTACGGTTTCTTAGTTGATAATATCGCAGTAGGGACTCGTCGGCGTTTTTAGTGGTGTAAATTTTATAAAATAATTCTTTTTTCATTTAATCATGGCTGCTAAACCCACAAATAATCAAACCTTTGAAACACTTCGAGTGCAATACAATGTAAATATTTGTAATAATTCGTAATCACATTACTGTTGTTAATAGTTGCTAAATTATCACGTCTTTATTCGTTTGTAGGGATTTCTTACTACCGCGTTGAAAAGCAAGAATATCAATTGCATTGAGAACTTTATGGCGAAGCAAAATACGGAAATCGATTTGAAATCACCGTTAGATCAGGCATTCCGTGATGTACTACTAAGTGAGCTCGAAGCCGAAGCCGATGTTGAATGCTTGCAGGATTTGGTGTCTTTGTGCATTCAGTGCTGCCGAAAGAATCTAGCTACCGCAACAATGCCCGTATACCTACTAAACGATATATTCGAACTTTTAACATTAGATAGTTGCGAGAAAGTTTTCACGTTTGTCGAGAAAGAAGTGAACGTTTGGAAAGAAGACTTGTTCTTTTCATCGTGCAAAAACAACTTACTTCGCATGTGCAATGACTTGTTGCGCAGGCTGTCTAGGTATAATAAAATTCAATTTTGTAATTCACGTAGCTGTACAGAATATCACCCAAATACCGTAACTTAAAGCATTTAAGTTTAGTTAGTTAAATAGTCTTCAAACCGAAGGATATGTTGGAAACAGCACGCCATCTGTCGATCTATCAGCTAATTCCTTCATCTCTCTATAGCTATTCATCCCACACGTCCTCCACTATCTGACCCACATACTCCAATCTAGGCCTACCTACCCCTTTCTTTCCCTCTACTTTACCTTCTATAACTAATTGCATAATACCCCCATGTCTAATAATGTGACCTACTAGTCTACCTCTCTTGTGCTGTTATACTCTCCAAATACTTCTCTTCTCCCCTACTAACTAATACGGCTTCATTTGTTACTTTATCTTCCCAACCAATCCTCCTCTAGCACCACATTTCGAATGCTTCTATTCTACGTTTCTCTTCTTTTCCTATAATCCACGCCTCACACCCACACAATGCTACACACCACACATGCCTTCAGTAATCTTTTTCTAATACCCATGTCAATATTTCATCTTAAAATCGGCTCCTTTTCTATGAGTGCCTTCCTACCTTATGCTATCCTACATTTTATATCTACCTCATTTCGGTTATCCATTGTAATCCTACTTCCTAAATAAGAAAAGTCCGACACATCTTCTATTCTATCATCTCCTATTTGTATCCTCATTTTTCGTTTGCATTCCTTGCATTTAAGTTAATTTAATTTTTTTAATCTTGTGCTACTGGAGAGACATATTTTAATATATTAATATTCGTAATATTTTATAATATAGTCTGGCCGCAATATCAAACAACCACAAAAGCAGAACAACCGAAATATCTCAAAAATGGACGAATTATTAACACAATTAATATAAATGGATTGATTTGATTTATTTATTTATTTTTATCTACTTAGGGACATAGCCTTCGAAATACACATTTAGCTATTAAATGCTTTAAGTAACGCTATTTGAGTGATATTCTACGTAATTATTTAACACCGTAGTGATATTAAAATAAAAATTCACGTGGCGTTTAACAGCATCGTTGATTTTATTATAACGATTAGATCCAGTGCGACAGTTTTTTGTGGCCGTATTTTATTGTTTCTTGCGAAGTTCTTTCCATTCTCGGAACGATCTGGTTTAAATATAATCAGCGAATTCAATTTGGAAAATGTCACCGAATATGGATCGGAAAATTCCGAAGATGCCGCAAAAGTTGAAGTGGACGACAAAGATGTTAAAAATAAAAATATCGTGATTGATTACAGTTTGTATTGCAAATTTTGGTCTTTGCAAGATTTCTTCAGAAACCCAAATCAGTGCTATAATAAGGTCCAATGGAAACTATTTTGTACTGTATGTACATGATGGGAAAACATTTTTCGATATTTATATACTGAATATTTTAGCACGCTAACAGTATTATAAACACGTTCCAAGGACTTAAACTGGATTACACATCTAAAGACTTGAGCTGGACAGATAATGATGGCAATGAAAATGAAGAAAAACACGCATATTTCGCGAAATATCTCACAAATCAAAAACTGTTGGACTTGCAAATATACGATGTTAATTTTCGTAGATTTGTATTATTACAATTTTTAATATTGTTTCAATATTTAACGTCTACTGTTCGATTCAAAACGTACGGATATATTGAGATTGCTATTTAATTATCTTCTAAATGATGTAAACACATTTTAGTGATTCCTATGAGCTAAAATCGGATCAAAAAGAGTGGGTTCAAATGATGGAGGATAAAATATATACACTATTACGTGAAACTCCACCGGACGGTCAAAAGTTTTCCGAAATTGTGTCCAATATTTTGCAAAGAGAAGATCAACATTGGAATGTATGGAAGAATGATGGCTGTCCTGGTACACATTTTTCTCAATTGATGCAATATTTTCGATTTATATATTGCGATTGTTTAGAATTTCGAAAAGCATTACCACCGCCTGACAATAGCATGGCTGAAAAGCGACAACACTTAAGTCAAAAGCCTGAATTGGGAGATTTAATTAAAGAAGCTAAAGAAAGTGGAAAATATTTTATGGGAACGTAAGTTTAGATTTTTTGTTTTATACTATTATGTGGTTTTATTGACTTATTTAATGCAATAAAAGAACGTGCATAGTAGGAATTAGGTAGAATTTCTGGCGTTTGGTATTTTTATTTCCATACAATGATCAGTACTTGCTACTCCTTGTGAGAGAGCAGCTTTTAAAACCGTATGTGAGAATAAGTTTTTCCAATATTGTAAATGTATTAGAGACTACTTTTATTACAATTCCCGAGGCGTGAATCTCCGAATGAATCTAGATTCAATAAATTTGATTTTAATCTATGAATATAAATACTCGCATAAGTATTCAATTCGGAATAATTCCTAACACATTTAAGTAATTTAAGTGAACTACTTTCAATAGGATGACCGGAATCGAAAATGTGGTCGGCTACATCACTTCTATCTTTTATATTTAATCTAAAATGTGCTAAATTTTCCTTAAATCTAACTTCTATGGGTCTGCGTGTTTGACCTATATATACCTTGGGAAAACTAGAACAAGAGATTTCATATATACCAGATTTTTGCTTTATTTTATCTTTGAGATTTCCCAGAAAATTCGCAGAACTAGTAGAAGTATTAAACGCTATTTTAAAGTTATATTTGTTCAAAATCCTATCCAAACTGCGAGAAATGATTGGGTCAAAAGGAAGTTTAACAAATTTATGAGTCGAATCATTACTTATTACTCAACTACTTATATTTCTAATATCTTTTGTTCTATAAAATGTTCTCAATATATTACTTACAATTAGAGAAGATGCTAATAAATGCTATGTGTTACGGTTTTTGGGTGATGAGTGACGATTTTATAATCTGTATATGATTTTCAATTACCCATATTTAGACCGGAATTAACCAAGTTATGGAACGTATATCCTGATAACCTCGAGGCGTGCAAAGCGAAAGACCGTGACTTCCTGCCGTCGCTGGACTCGTACCTAAGTGAAGCGTACGAACTGTTGGACAGTGGCAAATTAGGGACAGATGAAGATCATCTCTTAAAAGATGGCAACTTTGGCTGGCGCGCTCTTCGTTTGATGGCCCGAAGAACCCCACTCTTCTTCATGTATAGTCAGAGTCAGATTAATACGTTGTCGCTATATTTGGCAGAATTAATTAACAAGTACGATAATACCTTTTGTGGAAGCTTTTTATACTATTTCTTTGCGAATATTTTCAAGTTTTATTTATTTATTAAAAGGTATACATAATGTCCACATTTAAACGCGTATTGCGCGGCTATTTTTTTATCTCTATGTTATATCTTATAATTCAACGTTTTATGATTTAAACATTAGTTCAGGTGTTGAAAATTTATAATATATGTAGACTAGCGAGCGAAAGACCGGGTAATATAGATGTCAAGGACGAATGCGAACAAAACGAAATAGAAATGGAAGAACAGCTCTTCAAAGAACCGGATCCGGACGATATTAAACAACAAGAGCAGGATGCGGATGACGAAGTAGACGAGACTTATTTCCGTTTTAAAGTTGCGATGATTACATTAACGCAATTTGATCGAATCTGCGCAAAGCTCGCGCCAGATTGGAAGAAACTCGCCGTAAAACTAGGTCTATTAGCATATTGTCGCGGTATCATCAATTTTTGCAACACGTTTCTTTGCGCCACCTTAGGTTTTGAAGCAGATGCAATAGAATTCATAGGAAGCAAGCAATCCACTGAGTTGATGCGGGTAACCCATTTGCTCCGATTGTGGCTTGAAGATGACGATGATGCAACGTTGGAGAACTTCTTATACATTCTAGAGGGCTTGAATTTTACGGAGGCGGGAGAAGAAGTCAAGTTAGCTATACAACAAAACGTTAATATTACTATCGCAATATAATTGGAAGGATTTATACTTCATCTCGTTTTATATATAGTAAGAGTTATTTTTATTTTCGTAAATATTAGGTAAAATTTCAAAGCCTCATTCTGTTAATGCGAATTAAATAGCTTTAATGGATACCAATTTTTAACACCAACGTTTTGAACTAGGAACTAATATCACTCTAAAATTTGATTTGCATATAGTCAAACCATAATTAGATGTCACAATATAAAAAATGAACTTTAGATGAAAGGGTAAATGAATATTTATATATTAGTCTCTGGGAAGAATTAAACTTAATTCCAACAGTTGGTATTTATTTAATTAAATGCTGTGCATTGAAAGGGGCGATATAATTTACATAGTACAATATTATACGTAATCTGAAAAGAAGAACGTTACCTCATTTATGCGAAAATGATTTTTAAAACATATTAACAACACTAACAGTGTATTCGTATATTGATAATATAAAACTATTTAGTATCACATAATAAAGCAACGCCACGTAATATCCAATGCTCCGGTGGTTTGACTGTTTGCAACCATAATGGGGTTATATAACTCAAGTCTGTTCTACCTGACTTCTTATATACTGGACACTAAAAGTCGAATATTATACTTTTTTTAAATATATTACTGTAATAATTCAAGAAGGAAGAGTAGAAGGAAAGGGGGGTAGGTGAACCTAGATTAGAATACCCAAGTAAGATAATGCAGGATGTAAGGATTGTTGAACAACTAACTAATTAACGGGTAGTAATTTCCATAATAAGAAATATCACGAATATTATTGTTGATATAGTGGCCTCTGTTTACGGTAAATATTATCTGAAACATTTGTTTCCACGCAAAACACAAAATATAACACTGCAATCATAATCACTAGTACGCATCGTTACTAGTTCCCTATTTTCCATTGAAAGACTTTGCAACTAACTTACCGTGTACAGTTTGGGATCTTTAGGTGCTGTAGAATTAATGGCAGTTATATGTACAACTGGTATTAGAGTATACAGAACTTTATTGGTTGATTCTTGTAGTCGAACATTTCTGCGATCCCATCCGGCACCATCTAAGTACATACCATAAACAAAAACGCCCTCCTGAAATATATGACAATTTAGTTAAAATAATAGTTTGCAACTTGTCTTCGTTGTTTACTGGTGGTGGAATTTTAATCTCTTCTCTGGTATTTTTGGACACTTCATTATGTAACGTTACTTGATCTAGAGCCCATCCCTTGTGAGCTCTAGCTACTTCTTGACGCATTGCTGTTAAGAATCCTACGCAAATTAAAAGATATAGATTTTCTCTCGCAGCAAATAGCGCTAATTGTTACCCTGTGGATTAAAAAATCCTGTCATCCAAAATGATGGTGGGCGACCTTGAAAGCACCAATTCCGAAATTGCGTATTTCTTTCTAATAGTTCGGTGTACCAAAAGCCAATTGTACTTGATGTCCAAGAAGATTGGAGCCATATCGTTGGTACTAACGCATCATAGATATTGTCTAATGCATCTCTCAGATTCTGAATAAAATATTTAAGAAGAATCGATTACTAATACCGATGTTGCGGATGGAAAAGTCCACAGTTTCCTACCTCGCTCATAATGATTGTTCCTTCAATTGCTAACAGTAGATCTTTGAGCGTAATTTGTACTAATACAATAACTTTCTGCATTCTGTCGATCTCTTGCCGTAAGAAAATATTTAACGGATTTAAATGACCCATAAGTTTCAATCTAAAACGAAGTATAAAATTATTATCGTCTTTTAAATCGTAATAAAACTCGAGAGATGGACCAGTCAATTCGAGTTTTATTGCCTTTTTCTTTTGGCAGCGATGTACACTTTCACCATTATTATTTCACCAGTATATAGAAGATTGATGAGTATTTAACTAACGCGTTGTATTTTTATGTCAGATCCTATCATTATTAAGTCATATACAATGAAATTATTACGGCCGATCAATCTATTTTACATTTTACCTCTCTTTTACTTCATATGGATCGTAATTTATAGGTAACTTGTCCAGCATATCTTTAGTTTGTCGCGATACGTTATCCTCTCGTGTCTCCCCACCACCCACAGCGGATTCCTTCGGCTGAATGGACATAATTGTGTATAGCATATTCGTTGTAGTGTTTGTCTGAAATCTATAGTAATGGCGTTAATATTTAAAATATTGCCAATCTGTTTCTATTTACGTTATATCGGCATTACTGTGCAGACCATACGCTTGTGGTGGATCACTCGGCTGCATAGTTTCGATATACGTAAGGTATTCTGATACATTCTTGTACCGAATAATTTTGTATCCTTTATAAAACTGAAAGTCTTCGAGGAACATCGCGTCACTAAACCATACTTTCGTGAATGTATTCAACAATCGTTTATCATAATCATCAGTCACTCTGCCACCATACTGCACCTCTCCCAACATGTACCTTCAATATATTAAAAAATTTACATAACTTGATTCAATGCTGGAAAATCAATGTGAATTACCGAAGGGTATTCCAACTAACGCCTCGTTTAGGATCAATATCATCCAAATGGTTCTGTACGAACATGCAGCTCGCCAACCAATCGGCGGAATTAAATTCGTACGGTATATTCCATCCCAATGGTCCAAACTTTCTGCGTTCCTGAACGACGGTGTGAAGGAACGAGATTGCGTAGATCAATGGTATATATTGCGGCTGGTCGCTGTAATCCAGCATGTCTTGGTTCATGCTGCTGTAAGTGCGCAACAACCCAGCACGAATACCGGATGGCGGTTCATTCGTAAACTTTATGCTCATCTGTAGCAGAGTTATGGGAAAATGTTCATGCACTTCGGTAGTTATCCAAAGACGGAAGTCGTTGTGTATTGTCACGTCGCCCTTCTCTATATCCATAAACAGTACCAAAACCTCACTCATATAATCGAGACCAAGGTGACAATTTTGCAATAATGCCCAGAATCCCTATATAATATAACAGTACAATTCGCAGTCGTCACTCAAGTTTAATGAAATTTAATGCTATAGAAAATGATGAGCATTTTGGTGTGCGGATAAAATGACAAATGAAGACGTGTGTAGAATCACGTAGGAAAAGAAAAGCATTTGGCGGGTATATTTCTTAGACAATGGGCTATTATACAATTGGGGAAGTTAGGTCTAAGGTAGATGGAAAATGTAGATCGTGTTTAGAATCCGTTCGTCAGATAGTACCAAACTTAAGGACGAATAGCGATAAGGGGTAGCTTAAAACTGAATGCGCACGTAATGTAAAGTAACAGAAACATAAGTAAAGTTAGAATGGATATATCTTAAGCTCCGTTAGTACCTCACTCATAGCTTGCGTTAACAATTTGCGAGCGTGCACCTCTTGCCCTTGGCCCATAGAAATAGCTCTAGTTTTGTTTTCAATTCGTTTAGCCAACTGCTCAATATAAGGCGTTGGATCGGATCCAGTGCTTAAGAAGCAAATCAGCGGCGTATTGCTTCTACTCTCTAACAGCATGTATTCCATATTGAGAATGACGGGTTCAGCAAATTTCGCTCCCATTGACGAAGTGACATACTTGCGGCTTTGTGTTAAAGTTCGATCTGGGCACCATGCTCTTTATTTTCGTAAAAGTAATATAATTAAAATTTACCACGCAAAATATTTGTGTTCGAAGAATCCGGATATAAAAATGGCCTGATATATTGGTTTTAAGCTCTAGTTTAATTGTAAAAGGTGTATTTTCTAATTATTTCCTTTCGTCACTTTATTAGCATAGTATATTAGTATAATATAGTAACTAATTTTATTGTTGTAGAAAAATTCTCAATTTTATTTTACCGAAAAAAAACCTCTGGTTAGTTCTAATGGCATTTATATACAATAGTCAAATAAAATCAAATTTAAAAATGAACACAATAAGATTGGAAATATTTTTAAATTTTTAGTTGACTATTTAAAAAATATTTGCATGTTCATAAAAATCCACCTGGGTTTTTTTGAGCGTGTATTACCCAAAAGAACTATGTAGGCTTTTTGGGGTTGTCCAATCCAACATACCTTATCATTAACAACCTTCTGAACGTATCTAAACTTTGATATCCGTCAGGAAGGGTCGCTTCTTCTGGAGCGTCCTTATCGAACCAGAACTTCCAGGCTTTTTCGTTATTCGTCACCTAATCATAATCATTCCATATTATATCATTTAAAACTAATAATATTAGAATATAGACTAATAAGATTTATATTCATATTATATCCTTTAAAACTTGTTAGATTTAAAGAATTTCAATTGAATCAGTCAATCAAATAAATAACCTGCGTCACAATTGCTTGAAAGTGTCTGAGTTTACTCAATTCAACGAGGTTAAGCCAAGTCATATCGGTTATCCATTTGGCTGGCTTAGGAGGACAAGTGGCAAGGTCTAGCGCAGCGCCACCTTTAACTAAGATCTGAAACTCTTCGTGACCAATCGTCTCCCGATTTAAGTCAATTTGAAGTGACATCATTAAAACGAACATATACTTATGTTCTTCATATAAGCCACGTGCCTAGTGATTCAACAAAGATTATTGAAAACTATTTTCACCGAAAAAATCAATAATATACCTTATATTTAAAAATTTCATATGTTAAGTATTCGATTATAAATTGAATACGTCTTAAAGTAATTAGTGTTTTTTCAGATTTATACATCGAAATGTCAAATCGTTCCAAAAATTGAACTAACGATGTTTGATACATACAATTCACCATTGCCATACTAGTTGTGAGAAAATATAACACACTGCCCCTTGTGGCAACAGCCCTGAAATGTAAAAATAAGTTAATTGAAAACAGACCGATATCTATTTCGTATACCTAAATTCTTCTCGTGCAGAATTTATTTTAATTTCTGTATCTTTAGCCACAAGTAGTTTCTCTCTAACATCAGCAGCTGTGTTCTTAGTAACATTCAAGACTGCAATGACTGAATCATCATCCACTAAAGATCCTTGCGTAGTAGTTAGTTTATATAATAGATTTTGTTCAAGTTCTAGCATCTTTCGTTTATTTGCAGTTACGTCTTTAATTAAGTTTGTTCTTTCCGTTTCCAATTCTCTCTTTTCCGTCAATATTACTCGACCGAGTAACTGATCTTCCAAACCTTCAAATGGAATCGCTTCTAATAATATCTAATATTTACATTTCGATTAAATTATTACTTCTGTAACTTGTCATTTTTACATTTCTCTAAGTTAGCGTTTATTTCATATTTAACGTTCTTGTCACTTGAAAAATAGGTAGTTTGGAAGGTATTATAGTGTATAAGAGATAAACTTGTACATCATATTCTTAGGCACAGAGGTAGTAATCAATTAGTTATACAAGGTGAAATAGAAGGAAGCGGGGGGATTAAACATTATTTTATGAACATTTAGAAGTTTCCAGGGGCCTATTGCTATAATGTTCACCTTTTAGTGTAACAGTAAAATCAATAATCGAGGTGCGGGCATATATTTCGGGTGTGTATGAAGGATTCGCCATTTTAGTTGTAATATAGATTCTAAATCCTTTCATTACGTCGACTTCTTTGTCCCCAATTTTCACTTTGTATGTTGTTCCAATTTTAATGAAATTTTTTTCCAAAACATTATCCAACACAGGATCCAATTCCTCGTGTATGTCTTCAATTAGTATTGGCTTTCCCAATGATACCGCATCTTCAATATGATTCCTATAGCACTCACATTTATTTAATTCATCTGTTTATTGATATAAAATATGTAGTCATCATACCGGAAGTATTTATGATACAAGGAAGAAACAATCAAATCAGAATCCTTTTCTTTATTCTTAATCCAAGACTTTCCTTGATTTTGTGGGTCAATCAGTAAAGGAAATCTCGCTGCTCTAGTTACTATTATTCCATTTTGAATGGACAATTCATCGGTTGGCAAACCTTGTAAATTCCATTCACCAACCTAATAATGAAAATATATGTTTAAAAATGCTACATATTTCGTTGTTTTATTGATTACGAACAGTGGCTATATCAGTTAGTGTTTCCGCAATGTTTAGGTTTACTGATACAGGTATCTTACGCTGGACCAGTTGATCTAACCAGATATGCTGCATATTTGTTCGAAACTCTTGATTAAATGGTCCTGCGTATCCTAAAAATCCTGTTAACAGCAATACATCTCCCACTAAACGTTCCGTTTCTGCCTTAAATTGGGCTGACTGCTCGGTCCAACGAATGCGTTCACCACTAAGACCATCTATCAAAGCAGTGGCTGCGTCCATTTTCGCTTTACATTTCGCCGCATCGTCTAAAACGACCTATACCATTCGTGAATATTGTTCTTACTTGTTTTATTGACTGTACTTACTTGTTTTAATGACATTGCTTGGTCATATTCCAGTTGGCAAGTTCTGACTTCTTCCTCCTTCTTCTGCAACAATTCCATGGCGGCGTCTAATTCATTCGTGGCTTTATTTAATTTAGCTTGTTGTCTGTCCAGATTCGCCTAAATAATATACTATATTAGAAATTATTTATCTAGATTCATAAAATCATTCATGTTATAATTTGTTGTTTATTAATAGCCCCTTTCGTTAATTCCCTGAAATTTCTCTTAAAATCAATCTGTGAATATACAACTGTGTGGAATTCAACATATTTTCGCTTAAATACACAAATTCTATATACTAATTACGTTTTCTTTTAATTGGTAAGGCATTCAAGTTTGCCATGCACTTTTTTACTATAGCCAGTCAATAACTAAAAAGCACATGCCAAAATTATGGCAAGATAAGAATAAAGGAATTCTTTTCTTCACCAGAATAGGACCACTATCGCGAGCACAACAAAATACTATTTGCAATAGAGGATATAAATATATTTATAACTTAGTTTGAATCTTACTTTTAATGGTAAAACTTCTCGATTTACTTCGTAAAAGGCTGCCATGGCCATTGTCCAAGAAATTAGACCGGCTACATTGCCACATGCTGTTTTTGCTGCTTCGTACGTATATTGGGGCAGTTCAAAATATGGCAATAGAATATCTAACATCTCTGGGTTGATTGTATCTTTTGGATATTCTTGAAGCTTATACAAAAATTTAGTATCACCCATTACTCTCAGTGATTCGCTCCACGACATATTGAAGAATTTTTTCTCTGGATCAATTGTAACTGGTTCTACTCTCCGTTTGAAATAAATGCACACTGCGTCCATGATGATCATGATTAAATATGGTGGTTTTCCCAATTTTCTCACAGTAGTTATATCTGCTGCTTTAATAGTCTACAAATTTAATAGAATTAATTACAGAAACAGTGGGGCCCAACGCAAAAAAAAATCTGTTTAAACGTTTCTAGTTTATATGACAAATTAAGTCACAATTATCCCAGTCGCTTTATTTGGGTATCCACTGGTATCCCACCCTGATAAAAACATACAAAAATGTTGTGTTACCAATAGTGCAGCTTCTGCTGCTTCAAGCGCTGGTTTAGCGGCTTTTAATTTTATTTCCGCTTCTTTTTGATCAACACTGATTGCTGCAACGAGCGTTTCCGCCATATCCTTGACAATAGTAGCTTCAGCTTTAATTTTAGTAGCAATTTCTGTTGCTTCTAGTACGACTTGTAGAACCTACAACAATTTATGCTTTATTATTTTTTTATATAAGTATTTTTATTTAAATTACCCTCTCGGCTTGTTCTGTAGCAACTGTAATTTCAGCTTCTTTCTCTTTTAATTCTTCTCGTAAAACGTCGACACTTGCTTGAGCCTCTACGAGTTTAGTGAGACCTATCCTCATTCGTTGTGCAAGTACGTTAATACCGTCTTGTTTGTCTGTGTATAGATTTTTATAATTTTGTAAGAATGAAAGGAACGTTTTTGGAGTAACGTGAGTTTGACGTCGGAATCTTTAAATATGCGAGAATTACTAATGTTAATATAAATTTAAAAATTTCTTTTATAAGCACCGATCATAATAAGAGACACAGATATCAGCAACACTATCTTGTACTTCTCCCATTAAGAATATTAGTTCTTGTTTCACTTCAGGAGAACATACGATAGGAAATTGTCCCAAAAAGTGATTAGATACAGCAATTAGTGCATCTGTAGGCCATCGAGAAAACCAATCCATTGTGCAACCAGATATTAGACCAGGAAACTTCAAAGACCTACTCCTAAATTTCTCACCAACCTAAAAATATATTATTGTGAGATTAGCTAAATTTAAGAATTCGTATAAATTAAACCGGTGAGAAGCAAAGTACAACATGCAGATTGGAGCGGGCACGTTCTATAAAGAATGCATACAAATTATCTACAGTTGGTACACGTTTCGGCTGTACTTTCTTCATGATCGGAATTAGGTCCGTTTGAATTTCATCCAGTTCATCTTTTGCAAATAAATTAGCAATTTCTCCCGAACTTAGTACATTATTGAGTGACTCGAGAAACGTTTCTTCTTTGATATCATTATCCGTAAAAATAAATGTTATTCCATAGCCTTCGAAGCCAGCTACTCTATATAAATACTTCATATCTTCCATAAGGTTGTTCACATTATACGAGCGGGTCAATTGTATTTGATAAAACTTATACCCAGCTATATATGATGCTACTTTTGTTAAACTCTGTTTACCGGAACCACCAACACCCACGAGCAAAGCATTCCCTCTTGGTGTCCTTACAATCCGCGAAACAATGAGTAAATGAACAAGAGCGTCGTGAAAGAAGACCAAGTCCATTGATGCACCTCGAATGATTTCATTGTATGATTCAATGTATTGGGCAAGTTTTTCTTTTACAAAGTCCCAATCTGTGACTTCTTCATAAATTTTGGGAGGATCGAATGAGAAATCTTCGGGCTCTTCCCCAGTGGGTTCTGGAGGATCTCTTAAAAAGTCTAACCAGAATGTCTCATCGTCAGGATAGTGCTCGAAATCATCACCCAAGTCTTCTATGGCCTGTATCCTCATTAATGCCACAAACCATTCTCGATCGCTTTGTTCAGTGAATCTAGAAATGTGTGTGATTAACATCAAGCGTAGTGACTGGTCTGAAATATCACGACTTTCATTTATCCTGAGCTACATAATTATTCATTTTTATACAGTGAATTTAAGACAGCGCAGATAATATTAGATTATATTTTAATACGAGAAGGTCCATGAAGGACTATTACTCTCTATAAAGAAGGATCGCGAGATAAATCGACATTTTTTTTCCTGTTTAAAGTTTTCACTTAGTGTCAGATGAGTATTGAAAAGGTTCTATTGTACTTTAGCAACTAATAAAAGGCTAAATCTAATTTTAAAAAATCTAGATCGTCGGTCAATTCAAATTGAATACAACATATCTAATTTTCTTTTTAACGGGAGCTGAAAGCACTCCTATCGTTATGGCCCAGTACTCCAGTTACAATGGACATTCAGGGAACACTTGAATTGCGATACCGGGAATTGGAATTTTGGAATTGGAATTTCATTTCACTTCGAATACACAATCGTACCGATCCGATATAACGCGTGTGCATTCGTGTCTCCACAATTTCAATACAGAATTGTTCGTTCTACATTCGAGATCTTGCACATTTAGAATTCCCTGCCAAATACGCGATAAATCGCGCAAATTAAATACGTAATGAAACTTTGCCGGTGTCGGCAGCATCTTGATTTTTGTTTGTTGCCATACATGTCTCGTTAAGCGTATTAAGTTAGGGATGAATTCAACAATTTCTACGCAGAACCTCTCTGGACAAAAGTATCCTTCGCCAATTTGACCTGCAAATTTGGATAACTTAAATAAATGTAAGCGATCTTAATATATTTTTTATTACCGAAAATCATATCCATAGAATTTACACTCGGCAATGTGCAGTTGAATATACAAAATTGTCGCTTTAATCTGTGTGGGATATCATTTCGACCACCTCCAGGATGGATCATAGCTGCCATTACCATTACATCAGCGATTGTTGAGAAATCACCAGGTTTATCAAGACTGTAAAATCCTAAATAGTATACAAAATAGAAGTTTGAGATATTAAGTATTGTGATCACACATATATCACACATATATTTCTAAATAGACACAATTCAAAAATTGGCATTTTTGAGTTATCACCTCGTGTTTTAAAAGCTTAAGAATCGAAATAGACAAAAATGACAATTTGAACGTTTTTTTTTCGCGGCGTCCAACTTTTTTTGATACACTTGTTTTGTAAGTATTCTTACCAAGCTCACAAAAAATAGTTTTTCGCATTTTTCTAAAGTTATGTTACTTTATAAATACATGTGCGATATATTAATTTCCTCCTTTTACCACGATTTCTGAATAAGTTGAGAAGATTAAGAAATTCAACAGGCAATTCGTCACAAACCTATGTGCTTTTTGGTTCATCATTTGAAATAACGTATTTATATAAAAATTTAATTGGACGTATTTTATAATGTAAATACAAGAAAAATGCACTGAACGTTAGAATTAATTTTAAATTAGATAGTGTTTGTCCTTCATTGGAGAAACTTTCACGTAGAAGATTAGATGTGCGCAATTTCAAAGAAATATATATATATTTTATTCATAGTTGAAATAAACCATTTAAAATAAAACACAACATACGGGAACAAGAGTAGGATGAATAGTGCCACTATTAATAATATCTTAAACATTTACCTCCGCCCTCCATTAATTGGCGTACAATTTCATTCGTAATCTGATCACCCCAAGCATTTATTACTGGCATATTAATATCGTCTATAAAAATCGTTAGGGTTTTACCAGAAGGTGGGCCATATGTAGTGCCTACGCGCTTATCAACATAAGATTCAATAATCCGCTAAAAGAAAGTATTATAATAATCCTAACATTATGCCAATCATATATATATATATATATATATATGTGTGTGTGTGTGTGTGTATATATATATATATAAAATGCAATAAAACCTGCTTTTCTCTGTCTTTGTCTAACGGTTTGAGGGCGAAATATTGAAGAGTCGAAAATTTGTGAAGGTAGTAATTTGTATCTAATACTTTTTTAGGAACAATTATATAGTAATCTTAATGAGTGACAGAAGTGAAATATTTGTTTAATTGTTGTATTACTGATGATGGAAGGTTAACTTACCAAATGGGCATTTAAATTTTTATTTTAAGTGTAAGTGTAAGAGGAGGAATATATTAAGGAGTGCAAGAGGCAGTAATATATGGCTCGTGTTATAAATAAATCATTAAGTGAAATATTAGTTTAATTCTTTATTTATATATATATATATAGTGCATGTATAAATAATAGTTTTAACATACTTGCACCATATTTGGAGTCGTTGCAGAGGAAAAGTTGAAGCTCTTGAATAGCTTATATTCCGGATCAAACTGAGTTGTGTACGACTTCATCATCACTGTTTTTGCCGTACCTTGTTCCCCAATCAATAATACAGCTTTATTTTGCTTAGCAATTATTTCGATTAAAAATGCCGTTCGAACGTTATCAACATTAGGGACCAATATGCTGGCATAGTCCAGGATTTGGTCCGGTGGATAAATGAAAGGCTCCACGCGTTCCGACCAATGTTGCCATTTACCTTGCTCATTAACCACATACTCAAATATAGTTTCGCCTGGTCGAATTGGTGGCCATTTTAGTTTGGACGGATGTTTCACGGCAGTCTCTTCTAATTTCGCGCGGTCGTCCAATTCCAATACCGCTCCCAGTGACCACATTACAGCGAATAAGAACAAATATTCTAAATGTCTATCGGGAAGTTGTCCTAATAAAATAGTGAAATAATTTAGTATCATCACACTTATTTTACGAAAATACTTACTATATTCTTCTCCCACATCGATAATTCCTTCTAGAACATCGTAACATTGCCTGATGTATAATGCTTCACGAATCATCATCTTTGGTTTTAATCGTACCTGCACGAACGTGTGCAAATCGCCGTAAATTTTATTGAACAATGTTTTAAATAAGTCGCTCTCTTGTTGGGAGCGAGTTTTTAACCATGCCTAAATAATAATCATTGATTTTTTTAAATTAAACGAGTACCGCAGGTAAAATGATCCAAATCGTACTTCTAGTATAGGAGGCCATGGGAGTACCGAAGCGCTCATGAACACCATCCCCATCCGTGACACAGTCGCTGGACTTGCATTATCTACATTATCTGGTTCAAATACCAGCTTACAATTCGGTGCCATAACTATTCTATCACCATTAGCTAAAGTCAGTGTTTTGTTGTCATCCAACACAGAATTCAAATTTTCAATCCAAATAGCATCAACAGGACCATCTAGAATCAACCTGAGAAATATGTCTGAGTAATATTTCATTATAGTGGAAGTCGGGAAATATGGTACAGTATCAATTATCATTTGTAATGCTATACTGTACAGCTTACCAAACATTGTCAGTCTTCTTGCTCTTTAACGTTCTTCTCCACAATGTTGAAAATATACCATCAGTCCAATCATTCGTAGCGACATCTAATCGTCCAAACATTTGTGGTGCTGTAATGGCCTACAAACAGATAATTACTTCACTACGAGGAAAGAAAATTAATCGATACATGTACTTTTGGGTTCATTCTCAGTTCCTTATGCGGCCGACCAGATTCAGTCATAGCGCGCATTAGACAATGGAGGCATTTTGTTTTCCCTGCACCCGTTGGTCCCATGGCCATTAGACCATGCCTAACGAGGGAAGTCTCATAAAACTGTACAATTTTTAAATTCCAATTTGGAAAGTTAACTAAACCCATTTCAGCACATTGATTAGTAATCGCTTTTTGTAACTCTTTCCAAGCGTACGTCGACAATTTTATGCCGGGAAACATGTCTTCAATCAAGGATAAGAAAAGTGGTTCATCTTCATCTACCAGTTTACTTAGATTCATGTCTCTATCAAACAAGTAAATTGTAAACATCGCTTTTTGAGCAGACATTGAGTTTACCTTAGTACTCTCATGACTATTGTTTCTTCTGTATCACTGGGATGGGCTCTTTTCTGAGCACCGAGGGTTCTTAACACAGATAATATATTCCGTAAACCAAAATCATAATGCACCTATGAATTAGTATTTTATACGTTCTCTTATTAATAAGTTTTTAAAAATATATTGCCATTACCTGTTTTGATAATTGTTCCTCGCATAGTTTATACAAAGTGAAAAATTTTCTGGCCAATACGATATTTTCTTTAAAGCCGCAAGATGCCAACTTCACGCGAATTATAATTTGTCGATCCGGAACCATCATTGCTACGGTTCTAAACATTATTTTTAAATTTTCTGGTAGCTCTTGTCTGCCAGCGTAACCAGGATTCATTGTTAGAAATATTCCAAATTCTATATTCATAGATACATTGTCACCATCGCTATAAAATTTTGGAAATTCATTTTCAAACTGTATTAAATCAAAGTTCTGTGTTGACTGCAGACGCCTTCATATTTTGTGATTGATTTTATTGATTTAGTTTCGAAAGATCTTACCTAAATATAAACGATGACTTCCTTTCTTTTCTGGCTTGTAGAACGATGTAAATTTGCTGAGCAGCAACAGATAAAACGGGCAATTCTATTCGATTAAACTCATCGAAACATCCCCAAGTTCCTGATTGCGCTAAACCCTGTATATATCCATTACTATTACGATTGACAATTTTTATATCTTACAAATTTAATACTTTGAAAATTCGACCCAAACCGCGGAAATCCATTTGATCTGAACAATTAAAAACCACAACTAATTTGCCAAGTGCACGTCCCATATCTTTTGTGGTTTCAGTTTTGCCTGTTCCTGCAGGTCCTGCAGGAGCTCCGCCCATATTCATCCCTATTATCATTATTGTTATATATACTCATACGAGAAAATCAATTTAAAACTTACATATTGCTTGAGCTAATGTTATATAACACCTATCAGTTAACGGCGTAATACAAAGCCGTTCGGTTATGCCCAAATATTCATTTTGATATAAGAATATTACATCGGTAATTTTTAAAATAACATCATCGTTTTCATCACTATAATAGAAACGTGCTTGTTTCTGCCATTCAAAATCAACGAGGGTTTTGATCTTCATTTTTACCAAATCATCAAAAATATCACGCTGGTGAACATGAATGGTAATCATTGTTTCATAATGGACTCGGTCCATTCTTGATATATCTTTCGATGTCAGTTCAATGAATGCGTTTAATACATCCAAGAATCTTTGATTGGTTACTTTCATAATAATTCTATCTATTTTGGCTCTTTTTAATGCAATTTCAGATTCTTTTGTCCATAGAATTTGAATTCCGACTAATGCTGCCTAAATTGTATATATATATATATATAAATAAATAAAATATATATATTTATATAAATTCATTGCCGACTTGGTGGAATTTCCTGTCTCGACTAATTCAACTAGAAGTCTGAAAATTTGGAATATAATATAAACTTTTGAACTGCACATTGTAAATATAATTATAGGAAAACATTGTGCTCCATTTTCTGTATGCAAATATAAACTTATCATTAGTTTAAATAGGAGATTCTACCTGTCGGCACTAAAACCAACCGATATATTTTATATAAATTTTAATCACTATAAATCTTAAATTTTGAAAAGTGTTCCAATACTAATAATTAGTGAATATTGTTATTTTATACCTGGCCAGGATAAGCCACAAAACCTTTTACAAAATCATATTCAGGATCGACGAAACATTGCGCTTGACTTGCGATAATATTTTTTACTGTATCTCGAACTGCGTTTAGTAAGCCATTGAGCCAAATCTCAACACCGCCCACGCACTGTACTGGCTTTTCAAATGGTATTCTTTCACCAAGAGTAGAAAGCATTGCGATAATTGTGTCCGTTTTCTTTTCGTCAAAATCAACCTTTAATAATGTTATTAGTGGATTATTATATTGCCGGTTCTAGCTCTCTACCCAGATGAGACCCATGGTGAAATAGCGCATGTGCGCACAGTCAATACCACAGTGTACGCTCATCATGTTTGGTTTAGATTGTTGTGAATACGAAGTAAATTGCTTGCCTAATACACTTCTACTAATTATGTAAAAAAAAAACTTAACATTAATTTCTAATTTATAAATACCAAATAGACGGCATCGAATAAACTCAAGAGATGAGGTTGAATAGATTGTGGATCTGAACTTTGGCCCAAAATTTCTAGAAGTACAGGATCGGAAATGAAAAAGAAGCGAGGAAAACAGAGACGCTTCGATTCTGTAAAAAAATAAAGAAAATGTATTTTAAACATATTTGTAGCCTGAACGCTTTACCTAAATATCCCGTTAGACTCTTCTGACAAGTTTCCAACTGTTCCAATAAATGTGGAAGTAATTGCACCATTGTTTCATCGGCAGCACAGTTTTCCACTGCATTTGGTAATTCGCGCGCCCTTGTCATTATTTTAACCCAAGATTTATCAATATTCTAAAAAGTAAAATGTCTTCCATAGCGCGCAATTACATTTTTGAGGAAAATATGGTCGCTCACGTTGAATCGTTTCGCTTCAGTTGGCAATTGCTTCGCAATATCACCACCAACAAACACCGCTTCAAGATATACCCATAAATTCTGAACCTGCAACCATTTCTCCAGTACTTCAGAAGTTGTTACTAGTTTGGAGACCCATAACTGGATATCTTTTTTGAATGGTGCATTATATCTGTCCAATAAAAATGGCCGTTTTAGTTGTTAACTCGAGGGATTAAGTTAATATAACGAATACCGATTACTCAATAATGAGTTCAAAATCATTAAACTGTCCTCCAGAGCAGCAATAATTTCGCCAGTTTCAACTCCCTTCAGAAGTAGTTCACCTCTCGCCTTGAAATTACTAAAAGATAAGTCAACAATAGCCCAATCAGCTATAACTTGTTTCAATTTGGCTTCGATGTCCTTTTCCTTAACAGCGCTAATACAAATATCCTATGCGATAACAAAAATTAAATATTGAATGATAATTTTCATATGCAAAATGAAAAATCAATAGGTTTTCTTTGAACAAAATTGAAATGATGAATTCATAGTTAGTTCTCAATTCTTTCTTTCAAATAATAATTTTAAGCATATATGTGCATCCAATTTTATAAAAGAGACTGAATATGAACTCAGACATATAAACAGATTTATAATTAGGTTAAAAGTCAAGTACAAACCTCCACGTCATCTTTGAATTGCAGGAGAGGAGCTTCCATAACGTTTTTCAGGGTGAATGTTGGTGATTCTACGTCGAAATTATAATTCGTAAGTTTGGCAATTCTCTTCCAATGACGTTCTTTCATGGCCTATAAAATGTTTTACCAAAAGTTACTTCTATATATTATAAATGAGAATTTTTGCTATCATACTTTATTGGCCATGAGATCCAATAGTGGACAAGTTTCATTAAAGTCGTCAATTTTCTTTTTCAAATCTAGATAGGCAGGCCAATCTTTCATGCCTTTGGGTAATTTTCGACATCTTGAAAATATAATTAATATTAAAATGGCTAATAAATCATAATTGATTCGAAATTTTCATAGTTAATAGTATGTTAAAATTACAACTGATTGTATGAAAGAAAATCTTACCTATTTTGAAAGTCGGTTAATTCAGCCATAATTACTTCAGTGTCAACATCTGTCCAAAGTAAATCAAAGTATCCATCAATACTTTTGTTAACAGTAATGTACAGACTGTACAATTTATTCAGGAGATTAAACTCCTTTTTACGCTTATGAAGAATCGGGTATTCATGAACTTCAAGACCAAAGAGACGTTCACCGCTGCTATACATTTCAAATTTGCGCCATAGGTCGTCGAATCGAGCTTGAAACAGTAATACTCGGTCACTTGCTTCCCGTGCAGACAGTCCGACAATCATTGGTCCATTCAATTCAAAGTCTATATCGAATGTATCTACCTCATCCTCGAAACGAGCCACACCCTCTGTTAGTTCATTTTGAAGAGGCCCTTGCACAGTGCAAATTTGTTCTTGGACTTGCTTAGACTACAAAAATAATAGTAAATGGTATTAATTTAGGCGAAGAAAAGGCGAAGTTGGGTTTCAATCGTTACACTTCTTTACCACAATTCCACTTATATAATGACGTAATATATAATAAACATAGTGGCATTATGATTTAGTGGATTATGTTAATATTTAACTCATTCTTACATTATTAACCATATTAGTAAAATTAAACCGAAGAGTATCTACTCGTTCAATATCTTCCTTAGGTACGTCAATTCTAAACCTTGCAAATGTTGCATACGCTTCTTCCATTAAACCCAGATCAGTATCCATTTCGATAAAATTGTCTCGTATTTTTTCAAGACAAGCCATTGCAACTCTAAAGATATATACTTAATTTTATTACTTCTTGGTTAAAGATTTGTTTATCATACCGGCAATCATCCAGATCTTTAATTGGTTTAGCCAATATTTTCTCTTGTTTTTTAATGAAATCAACCATGTCTACCAATTTTGCTTTGTAAGTATTTCCCAAATGACGACCAAGTAAATGTTTCCATGCATCAGATTCAACGAGAAGTGCCAATTTGAATTTCTCTAAAATATATACATTAAATCACGGAATTAAAAGTAAAATAAAAAGCTATATCTACGCATATTTATTTGCACTGCGCCAATTTTTAACATATCTGGTATGTTATGGATTTCTTCGGCACGATCAACATAATGCTGGAAACGTTCACCAATCTCTACGATTAATGGGCTGGTTTCGCAGAATGCAATAATTTGCTGTTCCCTATCCTCTGTCCATAAATATGAATATTGCAAATAACTCTGCAAATTTCTTCGGTTAATATTAATTAGATTACGTAAGAAAAATTAAACCTCTAGACATTTGGCTACATCTGGTTTTAACAGATACATCGCCCCTTGTAGGCTCATATACATTCGCACGATTTCCTTATGTTCAGACACGGTTTTGAAGTAATTATGAAACCCAGTGCTCGTTATATTTGGATTACTGTCCGAAACTAAAGAGCAATAATGGAATTCCGATGCGCTATTTCGTAATGGTATTTTAAGTTTGTACCTTTAATATTAATATTTTTGCTTAACATTGTAGAATGTCGCGGCCCCCACAAAACAATCTCTTTATGAGTTTCAAGTATATTATTTAAAACTTGACTAAAATGAGATTGGATTTCGTCCAGAGTAGGAATAATCACGGTTATTGGAATTTGTAACTCCATGTCTGTTTTCATCATAGGATCACTTGAACTTAAATCAGCTAAACTAAAAAATGTATTGTAAATTAGTCGGAATCTAAGATTCTGAATTATTTAAAAATAAATTTTTACTCGATAATGTAATACTTTTGTTGCACTAGTTAGTTAAAGAGTCCGCAATCCTAAAGATTGGTTGGAAACAGCACGCTATGCCGATCTATCCTGAGCTAATCCCTTCATCTCCCTATAGCTATTCATCTCAACGTCTTCAACTATCTGACTCACATACTCCAATCTAGGCCTACCTACCCCTCTCTTTCCCTCCACTCTACCTTCTATGATCAATTGCATAATCCCCCCATGCCTAAGAATATGCCCTACTAATCTGTCTCTCCTACGCTGTAACACTCTCCAGATACTTCTCTTCTCCCCTACTAACTCTAGTACAGCTTCATTTGTTACTTTATCTTCCCAACCAATCCTCATCATCCTCCTATAACACCACATTTCAAGTGCTTCTAATCTACGCTTCTCTTCCTTTCCTATAGTCCACGCCTCACACCCGTACAGTGCTACACTCCAAACATATACCTTCAGTAATCTTTTTCTAATACCCAAGTCAATATTTGATCTTAAAATCTGTTCTTTTTCTACGAATGCCTTCCTACCCTGTACTATCCTACACTTTATATCTACCTTGCTTCGATTATCTTTTGTGATTCTACTGCCTAAATAACAAAAATCTGACACTTCTTCGATTCTATTATCTCCTATTGAGATCCTCATTTTTCTACTGCTTTCCTTTTTGTCACACCTCATCACTTTAGTTTTACCTATATTTATTTTCATGTTAAAATCCCTAGTCAATACTGCCTGCATACCATTCAATACCCTTTCTAAATTCTTTTCGCTTTCTTCCAATATAGCTATATCGTCGGCGAATCTCAGCATATATATTTTCTCTCCCTATACATTCACGCCTACACTATACTCTTCTTTTACTTTGTTTATTGCATCTTCTATATATAGATTAAATAATAACGGTGAGAGTGTACATCCCTACCGAATTTTGTTGCACTAAACATGTGAAATTTATTCACTTACTCGTTATTTAAATTAATTAATTTAATTTAAAAAACAACAAAGCAGACGCACTTATGGTTAGTTATTAATGAATTTACATTTTTATTACGAATGGTATTAAATCAGAAGATTGTACTATATAAAAACATTTCACTGATTCGGGAAATTAATAATGATGAATTTATGTTCAGTTCATTGATATAAAATAAATTTGCTGCTAAAAATTTTTATTGGTTTTTCCCATTACCTCGTTGTGGTAGCACGACGCTTTAATTGTTCCATGGATGCTTTTGTACATTTAACTAAGGAATCGGTTATCTTCATATTAAAGAAAGCAAACATCTCGATACAATCGGAATGTATCGACGATAAATCAAGCGGAGTATTACGATCAATTTCTTTAAAAGCTGTTTAAAATATAACATACTTTTCTTGAATTGAAATAACGTAATCTCAGATTAATAATTACCGGCATCTTCACCCATTAATAGTTTTGATGAGGATCCTACCGGCTTGATAGCCTTTTCTGGATCAAGCCAATTGTATTTCCCTTCCTGCAAATCTGGCTGTGTCAATGTATCCATAAATTTATTTATTATATCTACTACTGCCTTTTCTGCTGTCGAAGATTTCAATTCAATTTCTTTCACTGTCACAGTAATATTTCCATAAAAGAAAGGATACATTTTAGATCGCTTCTTTATATTTTAAACTTACCAACTTTCAATCTGTGTTCAATGTTCATCGATAAAAATTCTGGTGGTAAAACAGGTTCATGCGGAAGATGTACTAATGGGATATTTACGATACTATCTAACACTTCATCAATCCTAGCCTCTTTCATATCTGTAACCTCTTTCACAAACATTTCAATGCCGTCTAGACATTTGGTAATATCGTCTACAAATTGAGGAATTTTCATCGAGGTCCAGGTAATTGCCGAAAAGCCGGGCATAAAAACATTTTCCATCTTTATCAATAAGGGTCGCATTAAAGGTACAAATAACTTTGGAATATCTGAGCGAATGGTGTCATTACGAGTTATTAGACTTTTTATTAGTTCGTATGATTGCAATAGTTTTTCCTTGCAAAATACTAGAATTTGTGCAACATCCGGGACGACTACAAAAAATTACATTCATGAGCATTTCGGCGGATAGATAAAATTTTAATATAAAATGTTCATTGCGTAAAAAAGATAAGCATTTAACAACATAAATAAACTGTTAGCTAATACATACGGGATATTAGTTAAAGAAGGAATAAAGAAGGAAAGAATTGAATAATTCAGTTAGATTAAGTTACACGAATTATAAAGGGACGTTCCAATGGGTAGTAATGGCGTACTATTTTTAACAAATCATTATGATTAATGATAAATTGAGTTAGCTAAGTTTTATGTAAATTGAGCGTCTCCATAGAAGATTTCTTTTGGTATTGAGCGATGACCGGTATAAATCAATACTAGACAATATTGTATTTTTTCGAACGAATGTGATAAGAGATCCATTATAGCAAAACAAATCATTTTGCCGAATGGAACATATGATCACTCAAAAATATATAAAAGATTTGCAATGAACTTAAAAGTAGCTTATACTCTACGATAAATACAAAAAGAAGTACATTTACCTAAACTGTGTTTGCATGTTATGCTATTTCGATAGTGACTTTATAATTACCTAGGTTTAATTTGTACATATATTCTGCTTCTCTAATAGACTCTACAATATAGGGATCGAAATTTACAACGAATCGCTTAGTCTTTGGGTGCTTCATTAATATTGGTGCACTCAAACCGCTTCGAACTTGCAAAATATTCTCACACCAAGCTTTGTGATAAATTTGTTCGTAGTGTACGAACACGCAAGCCAGTGAATTATATTGTTGTATGCCTTTTTGTACCTTCCTATGCTGCATCACCTTTAAATATTGTACTGCATTAGAATCTCCCGCAAAAACAGAATTGCTTAAATACTAACTCTTTTGCGTAACTTAAAGCAGTCCATGGGCTCCTCGATGCGTTTGTACAATTGTCGAATCCACAAAATGCGACCACTAATTGGTGGCATATTTCGAGGTAGCAAAGGATTCTGACGTTCTTCATTGTATCTATCCCGAAGCCCTTCAATTTCATCTTGAAATAGTTCCATGGCTTCTAAATATCTTTCATCCAATTGTAAACAATCCAGATCTAATTTTTCGAATCTGCAAAATATTGGCGTATTGATCTAAATATTGCCTTAAATATTAGATAAGGACTGTGAAAGGTATATGTGTGAAGTGTAGCGATATGCAGCTGTGACACGTGAAGAACAAATAGAGAAATATCGAATAAATTCGTGCCATACGTTTTATGAAAAATTAATTAATAATCCGAATCTTTTGAAGAAAATCCACCAAGGGAATAATATGTGTATCAAAAACAAAACAAAAAAGATTCATATGGCAGAGTAAACTTTTTTCTAGTGCCTAATACATTAGTTTTTACAATTCTACAATTCTTACAATACTCTCCTCTCCTACATATCAAAAAAAAATGTACGTCCCGCTTTGTCTCTTCCGAAATATGGTCACTTTAGGTATGGAGTCATATTATTAGACACGAGGTCCTTTCGTATTTAGTTATAGGTCAGGTCAGGTCAGGTCTGGTGTAGAGCTTGTGTAAAGGAAGGGATAGGTAGACCCAGATTAGAGTAAGTAAGTCAGGTAGTGCTGGATGCAGGATGAATAAGGAATTGAAGCAGTTAGCTAAGGAGAAATCGATGTGGTATGCTGCCGAACTATTGGCATATTTTAGTATTTACATTAAGCGCTTGCCTCTTTAGTAACCTCAATACATTGTCTACATCAAGATAATTATCCAATGACGCTGCAACAAATTCTTCAAGTTCAAATTCGGTACCTGCTATGGTTTTCTTGTATTCGGCATAGTCTTTATTGAATGCGTCAAGACGATGATTGAGCGCATCGTATTTTTGAGAAGAGATTTTTTTAAAGTTATCTTTGAACTTTTTTGCGTACACGTCAATGCCCTCTATTGTACTACATTCCAATATAGAATACTTTGTAGCGGTATTAATCACATCGCAAATTTCTTCTATTCTTGTTTTGAATGTTTCGAATTTGCCGAAAACGTACATTTCGGAACAGTTAAATGGAGGCTCTCCTGCTTCCTCCATCGTCATGAGAACATGTTTAAAACATTGATAATATTTTAAATACAAATCGAGGCAAACCTTCAACAAACAAACAAAAATCAATCTATTACGCTCTATTATAATTATATCTATTACCGTGGCCTTCTTTAACACATCCGCTTTCAATTGGGTCCACACTGTATGATTCCCATCACAATTCATATATTTTCGGCAACTTGCTATCATTTGGTTGGATATCTTGACCAGAATGGCTGTTACATTTGCCGTTGTATTATAATATCTGGAGGTGGTGAAAATCATTCTCAAAGCATATAGCAGGCTGGGTAAGTAATGCGAAATCCTCGTTGGATCCACCCGATATAATGGTTCCCAATATTTTTCAAGAGCATACAGATATTTCACATTATCTTGGCATTCATTTTGAGCGTCGGTTACTAAATTATCCTGCACCATCCAGAACTGGAATTACAGCATCCTTTTACTAACTACATTCGAGTGACATTAAATACTTGAATATATTTTGAGCATTCTTGGCAAAACAACTTGTTATAAATGGGAAGAGAAATTGAAGTATAATGTTTTATACCACAGTTAAAAATGAGGACTGTAGTTTCGCTTATTAAGCTTTATCAAGAAATGAACAACGAATTACAGAAAACTTATTTATATATAAACAATCTACCTACAGATAATATCGAATAATGGGGAGGAGATTAGGTCTAATTGGTATTGAGTAAATTATAATTAGAATTTTTACGGTGATTGTGAAGTTCTACTGATTCGAGCAAATTTAATTTATGACTCTTTGGACAAACATGTAAAATTGTTAAATTATATTAAAAATTAATATTGTTAGAAATTCTTTTGAGAATTATTAATATTAATTAATATCTATATATACGTATATTACTTTCTGAATAAATTGTATTCTTATTGTTGATGTTATTGTAATTACTTTTAGGGCTTTTGACCTTCCGTACTGCAACAAAAGAACATGCGAACGGCATACTTCCGAATTAAATAATTCTACAGTGCTCGTAAATCTTGCCAACTGTCTTCGCCAGTAAGCAATTTCCACCGTGGGTCCAACAAATTCGTCTTCTCTTCGCAATTGATTGAATTGTGTCAATACCCGCTCTACATGTTTACCCCAAAGTCGAGTAATACTTTCCACTTTGTTCACAATATCTGGTTTCGAGGCATTCTCTTTCAAAAGTTTGGGCGTTGACAAGAAGTCTCTGTAAAAATCCTGATCTATTTGAAAATGAATAACCGATTCCAAATCTCCTCTCGTAGCTAGTAAAGTTGTTTTGAATTAATTAAATATCCAAATCGCTATTGCATGCTTTTCTTACTATCCAAAAATCTTGCGAATGATTGTAAATCACCGATAAAAATTTTTTTCGCTTCGAGACCATCTTGTGATTTTGATAAATCGCCCCAATCTTTAGTGATTAGTATTGACGGTATGATCAGAGTTGCTAAGATGTAATGCACAATAGATACCACATTATAATCAAAATCTTTAGCGTCTCTACTAATAAACAATATCTCCTGAAAAAATGTATATATACGTTCAATTTTTCCAATACTTCTTTAGTTTGTTTTATACTTCCGCAACACTTTTTAAGTCCAATGTTTTATCGTTATTTGTTCGGTATGCAAAAACGATCTTTCCAGTTATTTTATCGTTAAATCCGTCCGTTACTATTACTCTCTTTACCATTGATCCTTTTGGTAATGTTTGAATTTGTCGTCCGGTTTCTATTGAAATAAATAGTACTTTTTCTGGTTTCTGTTTACTTTTTTTGTCTTTACAATTTTACAATTTTTATGACAATAACAAATAATGCACCTAAACCTGGTGCTTCCTCCTCTTGGTACCGAAATATAAGTGCAAGTTTGCCTTTTTCACTTAATAAACTGATAATTAAGCTTATATATCCGTAGTCATCGATGCAATCTTCCAAAACTTGATTACCTTCCAGTCCTAAGTAAATACCTACCATATCCAGAACATGTCTATGTTGCATTCCTAAATCCTGACATCGTATCAATCGTACATCTTTGTAGTGTTGCTAAAATTGCAATTATAATATTGCAACAATTTTTAATACTTTATTTGAATAACTTGCTATTTTCTCTCTCAATGTTTCAGCAGCTAGCGCCATAACGGACGTCCCTCTGCGCGTATTTTTCTGCTCGGCAATAATTTGCATTTGTTTTGCCACAGCAAGTATCATTTCTTCATCATTATCGTCGTCGTCTTCTTCATTCATGGATTCACTAACAGTTTCAGTAGGTTCTTCGGGTTCCTCATTTTCATTCATTATGACTGTAGCACTTCGATGGTTTACTGAACCAACTGAATATTAACGAACTGAATCTTAATCGGTCAAATATTATTTGACACTTGGTGAATTAATAATTTCAAAAATTAATCTAACAAAGATTGTTTCGTTTTATATTGCCTAAATGTCTAGTTACCCGTGCATCTAGGAAAAATAAAAGTTACAATTTTATAATGCAAATAATGGAAAATGATACAATAAAATGCTGTTCTTTTAACAATAATAATTTTAGAAATCAAGTTTTCAGCATTTAATGATGTCATTGTAGATTGTCGTAATGCTTATTATACTAGAAGATTTCCTTAAGAAAAAGAATACAAAGAATTACTGATCAAGATCAAAAGATCATAGGTTTATGATTCCAAAAGAAACGAGAATTATATAGGTGCCAAAAAGAGTTTAAATGGGAATATATATAAAGAATGTATGGGAGTTAAGGACCATATTTCGCAAGAGACAAACTGGGACGCTCAAATTTTATATATATATATATATATATGTGTGTGTGTGTGTGTGTGTGTGTGTGTGTGTGTGTGTGTGTGTGAGGGGGTGGGGGGTAGAATTGTAAAAACTAATACATTAGGAACTAGAAAAAAGTGTACTTTATTAATCTTTGCCATATAAATCATTTGCTTTGTTTTCGATACACATATTTTTCACTTGGTGGATTTTCTTGAAAAGATTTCGTTTATCAATATTATTTTACATTCATTATATATTTTGTGGTTCTTATATTTAACTAGTTGCAAATTTATAATCCTCAGATCATTTCGCATTAGAAAATGTCCGATTAGTAAAGGTAATAGTTAACGCTGACCGAGAATTCGGTATCGGCGCATCTGCAAATTTGAGTATTAGGTGTGTGTGCGACAACGTTGATGGACATACACACAGATTACACACTTTTTCAACATTCGCTTCGATCGAGTTTCGAACAATTTTGCGACCACAAACGTAGAGAGCGCTCAGTTCATGCTTAGCATATTTTATCTGCACATGCTATTTTATATGAGCAATTTCATTGGTACCTTATCTAACAGTTGAAGCGACACTTCGTTATCAACAATTCTTATACGTGTTTTTATTAACAGAATTTTATGTAAACACCAGTAAACCTTTTGCCAAAATATGGTAAATTAGACATAAATGTATAGTTTAAAATCTTAAAAACAAAACACAATTATTGACTATTTGTTCGACACGGTTGCGTATTTATTTCATAAATTATAAACCAGATTTTTAGAAAAGAAATTTGAAAACATTAAAATAAAATATTAAAAACATCAAAATATGAGAAATTTATATATATATAAATATAAATTATATGCATAAATGAATACACATATATATATATATATATATATATATATATATATATGCAGCATCGCCAGATCGAAAAATTAGTGGTTCTTATTTTTAATTTTCGAATACTAAGTATATAGTTAGTATTATAGGGGATAACTAGTTTAACTAGGGAATTGTTACTATAGGCAATTTTAAATACACAAAATGGTTTTGATGTATTTTAACTACGTACGCAGCGTATGCGTAAATCACACTAGGTAAACGTATGCGTTTACATGGACTCATATTTTGATGATGTATTCAAAGTATTATAATTGATTAACAAATTTATTTGAAAATGGAAAAGGATAATGTTTCAATAATACGATTTAGAGGCTCGAAACTAAATCAGGTAAAAGAATTAGATCTATTTCCTAAGGTAGAAGAAACGTACAAAGAGACTTCAACTATTGGTGGGACACGTAAGTAAAAATCGCATTCTATCGCAAAAATATATTATATATCGTTCTGTTACTTTCTTCTAGTGACCTTCGTTGGCTTTATTATTATAGTAATTTTAATTTATCGCGAGATTAATTATTACATGAACAGTAAATTTATATTCAAGTTCTCGCCGGATACAGATTTCGATGCGAAATTAAAATTAAATGTGGATATTACTATCGCGATGCCCTGTGCCAGTAAGTTACATATTTCGGTACGATTCTGGCTGAAAATAGTTGAATAGGGATAATGATTTAGCGCATGTTCCGCGATACAGTAGCGCTTATTAAGTTGCCTACTATCAAGGGATATTCAAGTTGTCAGATTTTCTATGTATCAAGAAACTGACCTATGGACCCTAGGTCAGGTCTTTAATACCTACTATTTTGACTTACTTTGACATGCATATATATAAAATTTTACTTGATTTAATATTTTATCAATAGAATATTTAAATCACTTGAAATTTTTTTGATGGCAATTAGGTTTTTATGATATAGTTTCAGTTGCCTATGTTTATTTTCCCGCCATTCTCAGTGAATATCGTACCCATAATTCATCGTGGATAATTAACATACATTGCAGATTTAGGAGCGGATATTCTTGATTCTACCAATCAGAACACGTTGTCTTTTGGGCAACTAGAGGAGGAAGACACATGGTTCGAATTGTCTCAAAATCAGCGATACTATTTCGACAATAAGAAACATATTAATTCGTATTTGCGCGAAGAATATCACGCAATAAAAGTACGCACTCTTGTCACATTGTATCATGTCACGTAGCAAATGAGAATGCTTTCAATGGTTTGCAGGATTTGCTGTGGAGAAGCAGTTTTTCGTCAATATTTGGGGACATTCCCCCGAGAATTGATAGACCGGATCGGCCGTACGATGCGTGTCGAATTTTCGGGTCACTCATACTGAATAAAGTAGCTGGCAACTTCCACATTACGGCTGGGAAAAGTTTGAATTTTCCTCGCGGTCACATTCATATTAGCGCATTCATGTCGGACAGTGATTACAACTTCACTCATCGAATTAACAGATTCAGTTTCGGATTTCCTAGCCCGGGAATTGTTCATCCTTTAGAAGGGGATGAATATATTACAGATAACGGTACTTGTGCAATATACTAAAGACCGGTCACTCGTTACGTTCTTTTCGATTTAGGTAATATGCTGTACCAGTATTTTATAGAGGTAGTACCGACGATAGTAAAGACATTTATTAAAACAATAGACACCTATCAGTATAGTTCGAAAGAACTGTTCCGACCAATTGATCACCGCAAAGGTAGTCATGGCATGCCGGGAATATTCTTTAAATATGATGTTTCGGCGCTTAAAGTTTGTATTAGCCAAGAAAGAGATCATCTACTAACGTTTATCGCAAAATTATGTTCTTCCGTTGGAGGTGTATTTGTGTGTATAGGCGAGTATAATAAAAAAAAAAACGGTTTTTGATAGTCGTCTTTAGTTGTTGGTTAGGAACAGCACGATCGATCTAACCTGCGCTAACTCCTTCATCTCGATAGGTATTCATCCCACACGTCCTCCAGTATCTGACCACATACTCCAATCTAGGCCTACCTACCCCTTGCTTTCCCTCTACTTTACTTTCGATAACTAATTGCATAATACCCCCATGTCTAAGAATGTAACCAACTAGTCTACCTCTCCTGCGCTGTTATACTCTCCAAATACTTCTCTTCTCTCCCCTACTAACTCTAGTATAGCTTCATTTGTTACTTTATCTTCCCAACCAATCCGCATCATCCTGCTGTAGCACCACATTTCTAATGCTTCTATTCCACGTTTCTCTTTTTTTCATATAGTCCACGCCTCACACCCGTGCAATGCTACACTCCACATATGCCTTCAGTAATCTTTTTCTAATACCTTGTGCTATCCTACTTTTTATATCTACCTTACTTCGGTTATCCTTTGTAATCCTACTTCCTAAATAAGAAAAGTTTGACACTTCTTCTATTCTTATCCACATTTTTCGCTTGCATTCCTTCTTGTCACACCTCATCACTTTGGTCTTGCCTATATTTATTTTCATGTTATTATCCCTAGTCATTACTTCTTGTATACCATTTAATACATGTTCTAAATTCTGCTCCCTTCCCAGATAGCTATATCGTCGGCGAACCTCAACGTATATATTTCCTCTCCCTGAATTTTCATATCTACACTAAACTATTCTTTTACCTTGTTTGTTGCATCTTCTATATACAGGTTAAATAACAATGGCGAAAAATTGTATATCCCTGCCTAACCCCCTTTCCTATTCTTGCTACCTCTTCCCCCTCAATTCTAACTAGAGTCGTTTGATGTTCATAAAGATTGAAAATAATTCTCCTATCCTTGTAATTTATTCCCGTTTCTTTTAAAATCCTAAACATGTCCGAATCTACATGATCGAATGCCTTTTCTAAATCTATGAAAGCTATGTAAGTTGTCTTTCCTACTCTCATTATTTTTTCTAAATTTGTAGTACAAGTATTAAACTGATAACGCGATTAATTTCGACTCAAAATAATTGTGTTATGTTTTAGGGTTTGTGAATAGCCTTGTTCAATTCGTATGGAATTTTTTGCGTTCTAAACTGAATAAAAGTTCCACTATTCGAATGGAGATAAAAAAGGAAATCAATATTGTCTTAGATAAAAGAAATGTACCAGATGTGGTTCCGGTTCAGTTATCGTGATAATTATATCAACAAATGAATAAATAATAATTGCACGAGTGATTGTATTTAGATACCTGAACTTACGAATGAGATTCTTCCTAGAATAATTTGCAACGATGTGATTCTCTACAATTATGAAAAATAAACGACTTTATTAATTGTTCAATTACATTTTTGAAATAACACGCCAAAAAATAGTTTAGAAAATGTTCCAAATGGTGTGCAAACAAAATCTTAATTTATTTTATTTTATAAAACGTTGAATAAAAAAAAAATAAGATAAATATACGCGTATGAAAGGTTTACATTTGGTGCAATAGAAGACGTCACCCTCATTGGAACTACATCATTTTCGATTTCTAATTGTGTGGAAGCAAATATTTCTTCATTCATGTCTAAAAATGTAACATAAATAATTAATATGAACAGACAAGCCCTAGGCTGCGGTTTCAAATTCCACCCAAGGTAGAAAATTTTAAAATAATTACACCTGTAAATGGACTTCGATCGTGTTGGTATTTGGACAATTACGATAATTTTAATGTTTAATAGTTTCGCACCTGCCCCTATTGTAGCAAACCTCAATATTGGGCTGTCCTTCGACCAGCCATATCTATTTCTGCTGGCCAATTTCGCTTCGTATATCGTTTTTTCTTTCAAACCTCGTATCGTGTACATTTTGGAGTATATTGGTCCGGTGTTCGTGTTGTGCTCTGTAGGTATTGTCAACTTTGTCCAATGCACCTTATTCATGCCAACTTTTGGATTATATGGCCGAAACATTATATTATATTCGATAATAGGGGTGTAGCTGTCGACATCCCATATTAGAGTGTATGATGTTTTCGCGTCAACATTTCTATCTTGAGTACTTTTGAAAACGCCCGATTTAGGAACACCTTAAAATGACGACGGTTGTTGAAAAAGTTGGCGAGGCAAGATTTACGTACTTTACCCGATAGTTGTATTTGGACCTCGCCCTGGCCCAGGTCATTTGTGGCGCGACATGTATAAATTCCAAAGTCACTAGGTTGAACTGTTCTTATTAATAGCATATGTTTATCTCCATCTACCAGTGAAACGACTCTGCTGTCTAATAAGACTGGTATTTCTCCCTTTAGCCACATCACAACAGCGGGTGGATCAGCCGATACTCGACATTCGAGTTGTGCCCTGAGGGTGGGCGCAGTGTGAATCCAAGAACGTGATGTCATTAACTCTGGAGGATCTATTGTACGAGGTAAATTATATGTTACGTAAAAAGTTATAATACATTTCATTTGCATCCCAGTTTGATAATGCTATAGAATAGAACGATTAGCAATTTGTATTGTATTTTTATTGCGCTAGTGTGGATGGAAGTTAGGCCTTCAAAATGCGCTACTAGCATTGAATTGTCTAAGCACAAAGACCACTTGGAATAAACGTAATATTAAATGAATATGATAAATATGGTCTTATTACTACTATTAGTACATTCAATGAACATTAAACAAGATTAATTTTCATGGAAGTAAACACATTGGATATTTAGGCCAACATCTATTAATCGCATTTTTATATGGACCGCGTATTTTGCATAAATGATTCAAAAATAAAACATACTGCATGATTTCAATCCATAGCTAATTTATATATGAATAAACTTCAGTTACAAAAGCTCAATACGCGGCTATTATTATTATAAATCAGATTGTCTTTAATTTGATCTTTATTAAATTCATTACAAATTACTTACATATAATATTTAAATCAATTTGCGCGGATATTGGTTCTCCTACACCATTGGCCGCGAAGCATTCATAAGCTCCTGCCAGATGCCGATCTGAAGCTGTAAATTTGAGCATTTCTCTATTATCTAATAGCTTCATGTCTTCACCCTGCAAACATGCGAAACTTATTTTAAACCATTTGTACGAAATGACCACATTTACGTATTTGAAAAATACCTTCGTTCTCCATGTTATAATTGGATGTGGCACTCCCGTAGTTTTGCATGACATCCGAACTTCTTCACCTAGCTTCACTTCTAGGAACCCACCCACCGGATCTGGTTCTACCGTAGGGTGATCTGCAATGAACATTTTTATAAACTTATTCAAATATGGATTCTGGTATTTCATGAAACGATGGATATGTAAAAGATACCATTTACATTTAGATTAGTTCGTGCTTTCGCTGGGCATTTATTTAAAAAAAAATTCTATGAAAAACATTTAGTTTGTATTTTGTATTGGTTCTATCCTATATACTGTATATAAATCTGACGCTCTTATCTTCACGATATATTTTTATTACATAGAAAAATCATTTTCTTACGTAGTACTTCTATGGCATGCACTTGTTGAACGGAACCCCAGGGTGCGGGTCGCAGGATCTCGCACATATACTCGCCCGTATCCTCGGGTTGCACCCGTACCACCTCCAACGAACCGTTACCCCATAATTTGAATCTGTCTGGCGGAAGTAACGCAGGTGGTCCGCTATCCGCGAATTCGTTACCATCCCGGTGCCATTTAACGCGCGTCGAATACACGCCATCTTAACGAGAATTAGACACAGTTTTTACTATACAAACTATAAACTATGATGGTACAAAACATCACCCAAAAACTGTAATTGTTACGAGTTTTATACAATTATTTAACGCCGTAGTGACGATTTCTAACTATGATCTAGTTATTCGTTTGAAATTTTAGTTTTTTAGTTAGCACGAATAAATACGGAAGAACATAATATCTGATACTAGTGTTGCGTTACAATTATAATAATTTCTAGAGAAGAAAATAAAAAATGCTTTAACTTGTATTATTCGTTAATTATCATAATCACTACAGTTGCCAATTATGTGGGAACTTCAAAAAGATTTTGTCAAAAAAATTGGCGAATTTAAGGTTCAAGACAGAATATTTTTGTGTTTCGGAAAAATTGATTGCAAAATCTAAATTCAAAACTTATTTTCAACAGAAATTTTAAAAAATATGCTAATATATACTCAATAGTAGTATTTGAAGGATAGAAGAAATTCCACTAGAAATTCTAGATTCTAGATTCCACTAGAAATGCGCACAATAAAAAAGTAATATCTTGTATTTTTGATGTAACATATAAACCATGTACATTATAATATAAATAGAGTCTTTTTGATTCCGGAATTGAATGTAAAATAATTATTGAATGTTACTGGAAGAATAGAATAATATACTGATTCACTTTTCTTAGGAAAGTGTATATTATTATAAAACGAGAAAAACTTTAAATACAATATTATTACATTTATGTGTGACGTTTGTTTTAGCAACTTTTCTATATGCTCGAATGCGAAAAAAAAATTCTTGACACTAGATAACTTTCCTATATACATTGAACGTGGAGATGCCCACTTCTTAAATAGTACTTGCTCATATAATTAATATAAATGTACATTTCCTTATTAATGCATCCATAATTTTCAGCTGTGATTTTATTATAGGGGTAATGTATAAATACACAGTAATAAAAATGACTTTAATTTATAACACATTTAGTAAAAACGTCATAAAATGCATTAATCGTAACTTACTTCTTAATAATTATTTTTTATGGAGCTAGTCCATATAGTATATTTTTATGTAGAAAACGATTATAAAGGTTGTGGATTCGTTACGGATGTGAAATTGAGTGTTTGCTTACCATTGTTAGAAAATAGATCGAAAGCGGGCTTTGACTTTCTGCAATACTGAAATACCTGTTTGATTTTATTTTCGAATAATTAAAAAAATATATTTGTAAAAGACCAACTGAAATAGCCGACTTTTATATTAAAGAAGATGGACCATTTTACGCAAAAAAATATGAATCATTATGGTACTCAAGAGGGTACTTAACATTGTTTGTTATAGTATTTAGTCAATTGAAACAAAATAATTGTAGTGTGGAGAGTATAGTTTCATATATACTTAATTTGTTTTATTTTAAGTACCCGTGAACATTTCTTTAAGCTGTAGTCATCTTACTAACGTTGTTTAACATATATAAAAAATCTGCATTATATATATATGTCTGCTCTTGCTATACTCTTCTAAAACCCATGTAAAAAAATCGAATAACTTCGTAATCGAGGTTATTCGAATTCGAATTCGAAAAACTACGAAGTTTGATTTTGAAGGAATCGCGCATAATTTGCAACGTGCATTATACTTAATTTCTTACAATTCTTTTGATTGCCTCTAGTAAACTGCGTGTTATATTACGTCACCAGAAAATTGTGTTACTGGAACAATTACGCTTAAATCGATTTTTTCTCGATCATATTAATTCACTCCACAAACTATGGATTTATATTTAGATGATGCGGATTTATTTATAACTTAACTAATTCCATTTCCTTTAATTAAGACTTAACAAACATAATAAAAATTGTGTTAAAAAAAATGTAACAATTCGCAAACCATTATTTGTGTTTTCCAGATAGCAAGGCAACAGCACCGTATTATTTTCCCTCGCTTTAACTGTCGTTGGAACACTTTTAAAATCCAACACTTGACCCGCACAATTATTTGCGTAAACAGAGAGCAATATCACTAGTTTAAATAACATATCTATCAAATTCACGTCGCAAACGAAGCGTATAATATATTTAGTAATTGCGTAACGTGTGTCCTTTTTTCAAAAGAAAAATATTTAAGACGAAATTGTTGCTATTTTGATCACAATTGAGATGAGAGGCGGCCTCCGGAACGTCAACTCTACTAATCCAATAGCATGAACATCTCCAGTAATGGCTTAACACATCAATTGCACGAGAATAATAGAACAGTTGATGGGAATAGTCCATATACAATGCATTTGACGACAGTGCAAGATGGATTTATAAGTGACATTGTTGGGTCGGGTGAGAGATGTGTAATATGGCATTCAATAGAAATTTATCTATTGCTGTATGGCTTTAGAGAGATTCGTTAAATTTATCGGATATTTGAGTCGGAGAAATGAGGGAATTGTTAACATCAATTATGTGAGATATCTCATGGACGGGGTAGATAATAAAAGGCAAATAGAAATTGTTAAATCATACGTTATTACGACGAGTCCTAATTATCTTATCTGTGAAATAAGAGACCCCCTTAACAAATATGTATATTTTTATTTTGAGCCAAAAAAATGTTTGTTGTCTTATAATCACATATCGCCATTCCATAAAGTATTATCACTACTATATTATATTATAATAAAATGTTTGTCCCGGTAACATTTTTTATAATTTTATGGCAATAAAATGGTTAGGTATTTTTAACAATTCTTTAAAAAGTTGCAGAGTTGAGTATTTAAGATCAAGTTATTCGAAATCAAACAGGAAAATCAATTAACAACATCGATCATCATACATTTTCCGAATTTATTTCTAAGATTCTTAACACTTCCTTTTTAAATTTAATAAGCAATATTTTTCGGTTTGACGTTGAAAATTAAATACACTAAACCATAAACTTGCACCCATTTATCAAGTACTACCGACGACATTCCGTCAAAAATTTCGGTTAGTTTTGGTACGATATTGTCTTTTGTACAGGTTGCCTAATATACTACAGCGTGAAAATTTTTCTGGATAGTCGAGTATCGTACTATAACTTCGTTTTTCATTTTATGTCTATGTTGTTGTAGTGTAATGCTTTTATTACTTCTCATTCGAGTTGTACTCGGTTTAATAAATTATATATAGTGTGCATATTAAGTAAGGAATTGCTTTAGGCTATTTTTTTTTAAAGTGCGGGCCCGGCCCTTCTATTGCGCATTACAAATTAAGACTAGTTTATGCATAAAACCAATGATATTACTATACAATGCAAAAAAAATGAAAATATACTGGCCGCTTCAACACCCCGAAACCTTATGCTCGAGAAGAGATGCTCGCCACTGCATTTTTGTCATTTGAGGGTGTGGTCAAAATTACTGTAATGTTGTCATATCGACAGCCAACACATACAGAGAGTATTATATTAGCATTATTGATCAAAACAAATAATAAATAACTGGAAACTTTTTACTAAATAGTGGACTTTAATCGAAGCCGTATATATTCATACATTAAATATTCTCAATCTGAATTTTGCTACAATTTGAGCACTTTGTACTGAAGTTTTTTATTCATATATGGCAACAATGGTACTGGAAGCTCAGTTTTTGATGTACTTGTTTTTGAAGTTTTTGAAGTTTTTGAAGCTCTTGATTTACATCCGTTTTGGATGATTCTGTCGGAATCATATTTTAAAGTATATACTAGTGCGTTATTAGAAAATAGATTGCATTATATTGTTTTTAACAATAACAATGCAAGTTACATTAAGGATTTATTCAGCCAGAATCGTACTGAATTTATATAACGAAAATGAGATTATAATTTAGCGGACTAAATTTGATCCTTATAGCGAAAATGGTGAGTTCTGCATAGACTAAAGTACGTCATCGTGTGTGTGTCAAACTGTCGCGACCAACATAATATTGCGCAGGGCTACCAGTCTGTTCTCTCATTGCATACCGTTAATGTAGCAAAGAAGGGAAATGTAAAAAAACACGCCGCACGTCCCGACTATACCAAAGAACGCCCTAAAACCGATATCGTATAAAAATGGCATGATTGATGTGATAATAAAAAAGCTTAAATATGTCCAGGGGCGGCACACGATTAATAATTCGGAAGTGTTAGACAGGGACAAAGAAAAGCATGTTTTATTTTGTATAATAAAATTTGCATGTGCAAATTATCTTATACAGTAAAACTCATCCTTAATCGATTCTTATCGTTCCATTAGAAAACATGAGACTATATCGGATTAGATGTGTTGGCTGATGTACTTACACTTCATCATGAATCGTGATATAAATCTTGTCCGGTTGTCGGCGTGACCTATAATTATTTAATAAAGGGACAGAGGTCGCACAATGAAAATGGTCAACAGCGTGTTAATTCGATATTGTGTACCAATTGTTGTATAATTGAGTAAATTATTTCTTTCTCTACCAATTATCGTAATACCGGTCGCGTTCCTTCTTAATCTTTAATTTAACAAAAATTATTTAGTCGATGAGCTAAAAAATTGTCTTTTGAAATAATAATCGGTCGAGCTATCTTCATTTCACAATTTTTCATTGTCCAGCATATTTATCATTTGGTATTGTTATAAACGAGTTTCCTCTAATTTCAATTTTTTGCATTTTATTCCGAATTTCATAAAACGCCAATAAATACATTATAAAAAAAAAAAACATTATTATCGTAGCAGATTGATTTCGGGAAAACTTTAAAGTTTGCACTTAGAGAAATATATTGCTTTAAAAGAACGGGTTATTTATTAAATAAATATTCTGCACCATCACCATCATTACCCTCCTTTGAAGGTATACTATCGAACATTGAAATGTAAGGCTATTTACAATTTTACACTTTCATAACAAATTTTTTTTTGTTAATGTTAACACTTCAGTTTCCAAACAGCAATATATTTAAGGGGGCAGTTTGCCATGCTATATTACTATATAAAACGTGTGTATTTCGGGTCAAAAAGAAAATTTTGCGACATACATCAAATATTTGACTAAAGTCATCAAACAATTGAAATTCATGATTCTTTAAATGAAATACACACTTAGATTAAATTATAGCAAAATTAACATAAATATAAAAAAAATTAACACACAACAGGGGCTATCAACCAACCCCTGTTAAAAAAGATTTAAAAAACAATATCGCAGGGCACAAAATAATTAATGAATAAGAGAATGCAAAGGAAGTGTGCCAGATTCATGTCTATACCATACTACGTATTTGCATATTAAATATCCATCATTTGACAGGTATAATTAATATATTTTATAATATATATAAGTTAAAGATCCTCTGTCTAACTTTCAGGGTGATTTTGTATTATGTGTGTTAGGTTTTAAGAGTTTAAATAAAGAAACTTTGAGAAACCAAGCCGACTTATGTCTTAAGAGACTCTTATTCTCCTCTGAAGTGCATATATTGCTGCATAACACAAACATCTCTTAGTAGATTTTATTTTATTTTATTTGAGGGGGAGACAAGATGATTTATATTTATAGTAACTTAAATTACTATGAAATTTTTAAATATCTATGTTAATTAATTGATCAATATAAAATCAATTAATTGGAAAATGGAGATTATTTTCCACAATTTCACTTTTGCAGTGTTTTGAACACTGCCCAAGTATTTACATTTATATTTAAATATAGATAATTTTGTAGATTATCGATTCTGAAAAAATACTGAAATTTCTTGTAATTGCTTAATTTTTTATCATCTACGGCATTATTTACGTCGCAAATACTGTGGCAGGGGGAGTCGTTTTTTACATAATAAACGGCAAAAAAAAAAATATATATAAAACAATGAAACAGATATTTGAACATTTTTTATATTATAATTATTCACAAACTTGTAAATATCTCTTTCATGGTAATATTTATTAAAAATGAAGTTACCTAAATCGGCGATTTTTAAACTTCAACCTTTATAGTATATATACTTTAAAAACTTAGTTAATGATCATTTTAAATACTATATTTTATTTCATCTAGATATAGAATTATTCTTATTTGTGAATTATAACAAATTTACATCTTCCAGAATTTTTTAAAATTTAACTTATCGCTATCGTTGTTTATCTTCATTCGTTCGCCATTCTCTTTCCGTATATTCGAATCAAATGTAAATGAAATTGTTTTATAACCGATTATACTATATTAAATCAATGTAACATAATCTCTTCACTGTCTAGCATTAATCAACAATTGTATATTGATATTTACCGAAGAGCCCAGGATAAAGAAATCAATGCAAGAGGCTACAGTGTATAATATTATTGGATTCCATCAATAGATATAATTTCTTTACCTATTCCTAATATACATTGGAGGCAAATAAAATTCTATATTTAAACAAAAAATATCCTTGAACGGGATGAAATAACGGACCGTTCATTCTAAATTTAACCGCAGTGTTTTGTAATATATATATAATTTTAATTTTGCATTTTGAAGGTAGGATTTTAGATATACGAATAATTAAATATTTGGAAAAGTAGATGTTAGCCATCTTGCAATATCCTAAACCAATACAAAGCGTTACAGAATCACTTAAAATATTGCTATGTGAAACGCAGATGGTATATTATAATCGAAGGTTGTGAAGAATTTTACCTGGGTATGTTAGAAATGATACCGTCAAAATTCCTTTGAAATTATTTATCCTTTGTTGAAATTCACTAAATATCGGTTTTGGTCGTGTTGAAGAACTGGTTTTGTTTGGAAGATAATGTATATTTTTTATATTCAGCACCTTGGGTTGGTAATTAATTATAATTACAATTAATATAATTTTTTATAAAAGTATTCGAAATTAATTAATAAATATTTTCACCTTTGTATATTAGGAAAACGTTTATTAATATTCGCCATTTTTTTGATACGCATATTTTTCAATTGGTTGATTTTCTTCAAAAGATTCGGATTACGAATTAAATGTTCATAAAACGTTTGGCACGAATTTGATCAATATTGTTTTTCTTTGTATAATTGACGCTTTCGATTTCATCGCTCCATTAAATTAATTCCTAACTTCTATCGAAATTTAAGATCGAAATTGTATGAATCCAGTGGAGTTGAAAAACGAGGAAATGTATAAAATCTACTCATGGCAATAAAGGACGAAAATTTCTACCGAAGAGAAATTTATGTGAGTAAATTTACTGGGTAAATAACTTGGAAAATGATAAGGACATTAATTGCGTATAAGTGAATAATTTTAAAGGTGTAAAAGATATATTTTTAGATACGAGATATACAAATCAAATATTTATTTTGCATTGTATTTATATATTTTTTACGACAGAGATTACATAAACGAAATTTTCCGAGTAAATTGTTACGTTGACATTTTTTAACATGTAACATTTCTGTCACCCTCATCCCTGTCAGAAAAAAAAGATTTCAATTATTGTATCGTGTTTTTTGTTTACAACTTTTATATTAATTTATATATTACTATTCCTCTCTGTTTCAAATTTTTGGATTTTCCTAACTTTGGAGGATATAAACGTTTCGAACATTTAGTTTTCGATTAGTTAGTTAAAGAGTCCGCAATCCTAAAGATTGGTTGGAAACAGCACGCCATGCCGATCTATCCTGAGCTAATCCCTTCATCTCCCTATAGCTATTCATCTCAACGTCTTCAACTATCTGACTCACATACTCCAATCTAGGCCTACCTACCCCTCTCTTTCCCTCCACTCTACCTTCTATGATCAATTGCATAATCCCCCCATGCCTAAGAATATGCCCTACTAATCTGTCTCTCCTACGCTGTAACACTCTCCAAATACTTCTCTTCTCCCCTACTAACTCTAGTACAGCTTCATTTGTTACTTTATCTTCCCAACCAATCCTCATCATCCTCCTATAACACCACATTTCAAGTGCTTCTAATCTACGCTTCTCTTCCTTTCCTATAGTCCACGCCTCACACCCGTACAGTGCAACACTCCAAACATATACCTTCAGTAATCTTTTTCTAATACCCAAGTCAATATTTGATCTTAAAATCTGTTCTTTTTCTACGAATGCCTTCCTACCCTGTGCTATCCTACACTTTATATCTACCTTGCTTCGATTATCTTTTGTGATTCTACTGCCTAAATAACAAAAATCTGACACTTCTTCGATTCTATTATCTCCTATTGTGATCCTCATTTTTCTACTGCATTCCTTTTTGTCACACCTCATCACTTTAGTTTTACCTATATTTATTTTCATGTTAAAATCCCTAGTCAATACTGCCTGCATACCATTCAATACCCTTTCTAAATTCTTTTCGCTTTCTTCCAATATAGCTATATCGTCGGCGAATCTCAACATATATATTTTCTCTCCCTGTAGATTCACACCTACACTATACTCTTCTTTTACTTTGTTTATTGCATCTTCTATATATAGATTAAATAATAACGGTGAAAGTGTACATCCCTGCCGAACTCCCTTCCCTATTTTTGCTACCTCTTCTTCCCCCTCAATTCTAACTAAGGCAGTTTGGTGTTTATATAAATTAAAAATTATTCTCCTATCCTTATAATCTATACCCGTTTCTTTTAAAATTCTAAACATTATGTCCCAATCTACATTGTCAAATGCCTTTTCTAAGTCTACAAAAGCTATGCAAGTTACCTTTCCTACCCTCTTTCTTTTTTCTACTACCGTTCTTAGTGCTAGAATCGCCTCTCTCGTCCCTCTGTTTTTCCTAAAACCAAACTGATCTTCTCCTAGCCTTTCCTCTACTTTATTTTCTAATCTCCTATAAATAATCTTTAACAATATCTTCGATGCATGTGATAGTAGGCTAATGGTCCTATAGTTCTCACACAAATTAGCTCCTATTTTCTTCGGCATTGTTACTATTCTACTACGCTGAAAATCCTGTGGTACTTCTCCTTTCTCATATATTTTACAAACTAACCTGTATAATCGCTCCTGCATTTTTTCCCCTGCGTGTTTTATTAATTCGGCTGGTATCATATCAATCCCCGCTGCTTTGTTATTCCGTAAATCATTTAATGCTCTATGAAACTCTGACCTAAGTATGGTAGGACCTAAGTCATCCTCATCTATCTGTTCCACATTTTCTAGCTCCTCCATGTCCTGCCTACCTTTATATAAATCTTCAAGATACTCCTTCCATCTTCTAGCTTTTTCCTTATTTTCTGTGAGTTCCTTACCCTGCTTATCACATATAATGTTACCCTTTGGTTTTACTTTAGAAAAATGTGACTTAATTTTCCTGTAGCCCAAATCTACTTTACCTCTTCTCATATCCTCCTCAATATCCTCACAATTTCCTTTTATCCACTCTTCTTTCGCTAGCTTGCATTTCCTATTAATTAAGTTCCTTAGTTCCTTATATTTTTTCTGTCCTGCTTCTGTGTTTCCAATTTTAATTTTCCTTCTTGCTTCTATCATTTTAACTATTTCTTCCGTGATCCATTCCCTCCTACCTGCCCTTTTCTTTGTGCCTAATACTTCATTTGCTGCTGTAGTTAACCCATTTCTGATTTCCCTCCATTCGCAATCTATGTCGTTCCTAGATGTTCCATTAGCCATGATTTCTACTTTCTGCTTGTACTTTTCACATACATCAGCTAATTTTAACCTATCGACATCTACTCTGACCTGTTTAGACTTCTGTAATTTCTTGAATTTGACCTCTGAGTCCAGGACTACTAAATTATGGTCACTATCAATATCTGCTCCAGGGTAACTCTTACAATTCTTAATCTGGTTCCTAAACCTCTCTTTAACCAGTATGTAATCTATCTGATACCTCCCTATATCTCCTGGCATTTTCCACGTATATATCCTGCGCTTGTGATTCTGAAAAAGTGTGTTTGCTACCACTAGTTTATTCCTAATACAAAACTCTACCAATCTATCCCCTCTATCATTACGTGTTCCTATTCCATATTCTCCTACTATTGAAACTTCCTTTCCCTTACCTACTACGGCATTCCAATCTCCGGTTACAATTAGATTATCCTGTCCTTTAACGTTTGCTAACCTAGATTCAATCTCCTCATAAATGGATTCTACCTCCTCATTATTAAAAGTTTTCGATTATTAAAAACAAATAACCCCACGTTATAATTATTTAAAAAATCTCTTTCATGTATTCGCCACCATTCTCTTCAATTTATCTTGTATTTCCCTTTTTTGAATATTGCAATTTACATTGGCGATTATTTCATTTCGATTGAAGAAAAATTTGTCAATTTGTTGCCGTTCTTCGGTGACGCCTCTGGGTTTACCACAGAGATTTGGCTTTCAGACAAATATAAATTTTATGATTATTTGCATGATAACAAAATTCCTTAGTTTATACTTTACAATCCAGGAAGATATTGGAAGTAAGACATTATATTATGCGAAAGTATTAAAGTTGATCACCTCGGGTTAGGTATGCAAAATCCAATTCGTTTTAAAAACAATTTTTATTATCGTATAAAATAGCGGCAGATTTCTGCAATTATTGTATTAGAAATATTGCAATGAGCATCAAATTTTATACGCTTTCGCACTTATAAAGATATACGATGAAACATTTATTTTCGTCCCATATTGCTGTAAGATAATAATAATAATAAACGTCTTTTATTTACCAAGACTTACAAATAGAAAATAATTGCAAATGTTAATTGCCAAAAAAAAATAACAATAATTTTCTTATATGATGACAACGATTTATTTTATTTTTACATAAGCATCTCTAATAGCATGTTGACATTAAAATAATTAATACAGCTCTTTAGATGGATGTAATAAGTAATTATACTTCACTAATTATGCACTTGAGACTAGCGATGTGTAGTTCACTCGCGAACCGTTCACTCTGAACGATTCAATCAAATGTGACGATGTTTTGCAACGACCTATAGGTCACTATGACCTAGTTCGTGAACTATTAATGTACTAATTGTACGTATTGATGTACTTGTACAAGGTCCTGAACCCGTCGTCTACAAAAACCGTTCATGAATCACAACGGCTCGTAAACGATGCAGTATAGTATACATTACATATACAGTACCAATAGCAGTAATAACATTTATGTGATATAGTGTGTTGGTGAACGGAACGAAATTATATTTCCTTATATATATGTTTTATATAAATTATAAACATTGCTGTTTTTTCTTCCTCATTCTTAATTCAAAATAAGTATTGTAATATTTCCATTTATTTATTTTTTACTATTTAATATTTTTATATTGAGAAAAAAAGAGATTATTATCAGTATTTTCATATAGGTGGTGAACTAGTTAATTTTTAAAAGATGTAGTAGTTTACGACCTACAGTTCGTGAACGGTACATTGAAATGAACTACGAACTAGGTCCTCAAAGTGACCTACAGTTTGCCATCGCTACTTGAGACTCTTTCTAACAAAATACCCACACATTTGGTCGGATGTCTTTATTGCTGCCAGACCTAATACAGTAATACTCATGTCTTTGGTATGTTCCGCCAATGCAATAACAGTTAGGGGTTGACATTCAAACCGTGTGATAACCACCCGAAACATCTGTCCTGTCTGCCACCGATGGATCCTTGAATAACTGAAGAACCGAAGATCTTATTGATGTTCGTTAATATTATCAACAAAAAAAATGAATATTTTGGTTAATTTTATGCTTGTTTCTATACCTAAAGGATTATATAAGGACTTGCACTTGTCAAAATTTAAGGCAAAAATAATCTATTCGAATTTAACTATTTGCCAGATTTATATACGAATATTTTTGCGTAAATCTGTTATCTATCTTTTGGTGCATACCGACATTTGTGATAATCTAAAAATTGAGAGGTGATGAAGAAAAACTCATCGATTGAACGAAATTTCTTATGAAAGTTTGATGGTATGTTGTAAATACGGAAAAACGTTAAGTCTATATTATTTTCGAAATCACGCTTCTGAAAAAAAGATGTTTCCAACGTAAACTGAAGCAATTATTTAAATAAATATGAACAAAAGCCATAAAATCGCAAAACGCCATATACGAACAGTTCATCGGTAGTATACACCGTTTCATTGAAAGTGGTGGAAAGTGACAGAAGTTCACGCATCATAAATCAAGACCTGTATAATGGCTTGACCAATACAGTACAGAGCAGTGCTATTCAAAACAGTATTGCGTCAGTCGTACGGCACATTGAATAGTGACAAGACGAGCATGTGGAGCATAATTTTCTTCTAATGATGAATTCCAATTAGTTTCCTCTTCGATTTCGTGACAGTTCGATATAGCGCATTCATAACTTAACAGAGAGCAACACTCTAATTAAGAGTAATTTGTAGTTCATTTCGTGATATAATAACAGCTTTCTTAATGGATTTTTCTTGTAAACTGAGAACATTTTATATGGTTTTCGATAACATTCAGCTACAATTTTTGATTACGTGAAATTTATTGAACATGACAAATGCAAAATTATACTAATCAATTAAAATATATACCGCCAAATTTTGGTTTCCTAAAAAATATGTTTGTGGTGACATATTAAATTCAAATAATTGTATTTCTTATTTGAAAAATATTTCAATGATTTATTAGATTAGTTACGCTATAATTAGTTAAAACAATTAAAAACACAAAAACTACAGGTTGATTTAGGAAACCCTAAGAACAATGTAGTAACTAAATTGCATAGGTATAATATATAGGAGATAATAGAATCGAAGAAGTGTCAGATTTTTGTTATTTAGGCAGTAGAATCACAAAAGATAATCGAAGCAAGGTAGATATAAAGTGTAGGATAGCACAGGGTAGGAAGGCATTCGTAGAAAAGGAACAGATTTTAAGATCAAATATTGACTTGGGTATTAGAAAAAGATTACTGAAGGTATATGTTTGGAGTGTAGCACTGTACGGGTGTGAGGCGTGGACTATAGGAAAGGAAGAGAAGCGTAGATTACAAGCATTCGAAATGTGGTGTTATAGGAGGATGATGAGGATTGGTTGGGAAGATAAAGTAACAAATGAAGCTGTACTAGAGTTAGTAGGGGAGAAGAGAAGTATTTGGAGAGTGTTACAGCGTAGGAGAGACAGATTAGTAGGGCATATCCTTAGGCATGGGGGGATTATGCAATTGATCATAGAAGGTAGAGTGGAGGGAAAGAGAGGGGTAGGTAGGCCTAGATTGGAGTATGTGAGTCAGATAGTTGAAGACGTTGAGATGAATAGCTATAGGGAGATGAAGGGATTAGCTCAGGATAGATCGGCATGGCGTGCTGTTTCCAACCAATCTTTAGGATTGCGGACTCTTTAAACTAACTAATATATGAATTTGTAAAAAGATATGAAAATGTGTATGGGTAGATATATTTTTTAATGTCCAAAAGCATATAGCACTGTTTTTAAATGCATATTTTAATACTAATAATATTCCCAAAAAAATTGAATTTTTTTATTAAGCTTCTGCAATCGTTGAATATCTTTCATTGGTTGTAATTACTAAATGATGTATTTACCTAGTGTCTTCAGTCTCATTAATTATTTACCTAATTCGTCGATAAACCGTCCAGTTTCAATAAATTGCAACATATAATCGATGCAATAAGCAAGATGCTAATTATGCGATTGTATATATCTCTTACGTTATTACACAAAACAACCAATATATGTTCACAGATATTTAGGTCAAAAGTTACTCAGTTCTATTTACTGCATCGCTCTATTTTCGTGCTCTTTTATCGTATATAGTTCTAGTATAAATATATATTACTAACGAATTAATAATATCTTATTAGCAACGTCCAGCTTGAGATTTTTAGACTACAAATTTTAAACTAACAAGTTGTGTTTTTTATGACCGCAAAAATGACTTATGCTATAATTTAAACGGAAAATGGTACATGTTACGTAAGCCTAGGGATTTACGAGCTCTAACTATTAAACATAATAAAATATATAAAAATTTTACTTTCAAGTCTTCCCATAATATTTGAACGCGTTTCATTTAATATGCGCAAATTACTATAATTAATAAACTATTCAATGATTGGGAAATAAATTCGCTTAGATTTTTATGAAATTTTATATGATTCTGATATATAATGATATTTTTTACTTTAATTAAGCATCAAATATCAAAATTATTAATAATTTTATATAAATTTTGTAAATATAATCATCGTTGTATTTATTTAGTTTCTGGTTGATATTCTAAATGTTACATTTGCTTAATTTTAATATTTTATTTAATAAAATTAAAGACACTTCATAATTGTTTAAACTATTAACGTAAGACATGCAATTATTGTATTTAATTAGTTGGAATCAACGTTTCAAATTCACACTATTTTTTAAAATCAAGGGAGCGATAATTAATACGATAAAAATGTTACTATTTGTGCGTATATTACCCAAATTTAAATTTAAGGACGAAAGTCGAAGGTTTCTATTTATATATACAGAATTGGATTAAAAATCGATTATTGCATTATCTTTTAACAAAAAATGTACATAATTTTTAAGCGTATAAAATATTCGTTCATGTGCCAACAAAATCTTTGTTCGTGCCACTTCTATCTACCACACGTGCTCTAAAATGTACATTTCTGCATTAACTGTTATATATAAGAAAAAGAGAACGTGGAATAGCGGTGTGGCTATATTTTTGATAATTTGCATCGGCTCGCCAATTTTCAAAATATGAAATGACGAATGAAAATGGATATTAGAATGCCGTAAAAATCGGTGGTAATTGAAGTTTTAATGGCGCGTCATTAGGAGACGCAATGGCTGGTATAAATACCGTATTATTGTTTGGCGTAACCGGATGTAAGCAGCTGAAAGGGTGATTTATTTTCGTTTATTTCCCGATGTGTTGTACGGGCTCTACTATAGCTACATTGTATCGAACTTTGCTGAGCAATTTAATAAATGATACATGTGTATTGAGCGCTGTAATAAATAAATTAGTTATTTTTTAAACATTATTAACCGCGATATAAAATATTGTATTTTTTATTTCTCTTTCCTAATATGGAATATCATAACATAACGGCAAAATCTATAATTTATTATCAATGAATACTAACTAAAAGTTAGTATTTATTGCTATTTTTTTAATATTCTTCGAATTATGTTGTTTCGTCCGAGTTTAAGGTTTTTTCTTTAAATTTTGTTGTGGCAAAGTAAAACTTGCAAATCCCTTTATGATTTATTCAATTTGAATTTATTAAAATTTAAAAAAAATGGTTTTTATATCCTCACCGGTTTCAACAAAAGTCATCAAAAGAAGGAAACATCAAAATTAGAAGAATAGATACATATAGGAGGAGCAAAAAAATATTAACGGGAGTATAAATATATTGATTGTATAATTGTAAAATTCTTAGTAATTAATTTAAAAAATATAAATTAATTGCATATATACAAAAATAATTTATTTCACTGCAAATGTCCAAAATAAAATAATTTCCTATGTTTTTATGCTGAAATACATGCTGGTTACAAGGGTTTACTAAAGTTAGTCCAACTATTAAACGAAAGTAAATTAAATTATGTAATTTTTATTGTTTATAGACAAGATGCCTAGCTATGGAACGGTCGAATAAAAATAAAAATTTCATTAGATTCCTCGATAAATCAACGTCTGAAAAATCATCCTTTTTGATGAAAAGTTATGATTTTTTTTCGACATATTATTGAAAATTTAAAAATATAAGAAATATACCATTCAAAAGCCCCATCCTTTAGCAATAATCTCTAAAAATATAGTTAAAAAATAATTAAAATTGGGGAAATGCTAGACACACTGCCGAACCCCTAGCATTTCGATTGCAAGGGTTTACAAACGTTAGCCCAACTATTAAACGAAAGCAAATTAAATTATGCAATTTTTGGTGATTGTAGACAAGATACATAGCTATGGAAAGATTAATTTTTTTTCTATATTTTGCACTAGCTTCCTAGATAAAATAACGTCTGAAAAATCGTCCTTTTTTTGATGAAAGTTATGATATTTTTCCCGACATGTTGTTGCAAATATAAAAATATAATAAAGATATCGTTCAAAAGCCTCATCCTTTAGAAATATTTTCTAAAAATATTGTACAAAAATAATCAAAATTGGCGAAATGCTAGACACGCTGTCGAAACCATGCCGTTTCGATTGCAAGGGTTTACTAGCGTTAGCCTAACTATTAGACAAAAAAAAATTAAAATACGTAATTTTTACTGATTGTAGATCAGATATCTAGCTATAGAACGGTCAAACATTTTTCTTATTTTTTTATTACCTCCTCGATAAAACAACGTCTGAAAATTTATCTTTTTTTATGAAAGTTACGATTTTTTTTTCGACATGTTATTGAAAATTTAAAAATATAAGGGATACACCGTTCAAAAGCCTCATCCTTTACAAACATTCTCTAAAAATATTGTACAAAAATAATCAAAATTAGCGAAATGCTAGACACGCTGCCGAACCCCTACTTTTCATATGATGATAATTTAACATATGCTTACTTGTCTTAACATTCGTAGGGGCAATAAATAAATATCGGTATTTTTGTAATTATATATATAAAATTTATTTTATTGTAGTTTCCTTGTCATGATGACTTTTGACAAAACTAGTGAAGGATATATGTAATTAATCATTTCTTCAATAAAAACAAAACTGAATATAGATAGAGCTGAAAAAATATTATGATTAATAATTTCGTTTTTCACAATTTTTTACGCTCGTACAATGTATTTTTATAAAATTGTTTATGTTAAATGATGACAAAAATATGACCTATTGTTTGTCAATTAGACAATTTAACAAGTCATGAAACATAAATAAAAATAATAATGAGAAATATGATTTCAAAGAAAATGTTGCAAAAATCCATTTTTATCAATTTATATAAACTTTGCGTTACCACTAATTCAATCAAATTTAAATACAAGGAAGTTTATATCCATAAATTACGTATATAAATTCACTGGCGGTATATTTAGCATTAAAATAAATATTAGTTTTCAATGACTAATGTAAATAGACTATATTTATTGTGTGGTTGGATTAATTATTGAAAATGTTATTCAATGACTTGATAAAATTATAAATAAACGAAATTGTAAAGTACCTATACCGATGATTTTGTACGAAAATAATTCGATGACACGACTTTATTACTCTTGGAATTGTTATGAGGAATCATTGGAATGAAAGAGTAAAAATCACCGCACATAAAGCAAATTATCCACTTTTGCGGTTCTTTCTTCGATTATCATCATATTGGCCTATATTGTTGTATATGCGCTGAGAATTACAAAACCAAATGAAAATATAGCGTTATTTATAGTTTTATTAATTTTATTAAAATTAATTATATATTTTACCATAAAATATCTATTTTTGTGTCAGGAAAAAGTGAAATAAAACCTATAATCGACGAAATGGTAAAAAACAGCGTAAAAAACAAAAAACAACAATTTCTTAATTAGTAGGTTTCAGACTTTCAGGAAATGAATAAATGCATATATAAAGGGCGTAAAAAATTTTAGTGTAAAATGTTGGTAGCAACAAAAATATACAAATCATTTTAGAATGAGTCGCTTAAAAATGTAATTTAATTTCTTAGGATTGGTACCATTAAAACCCGAGCAAATTTGTAACGGGTAATTAAGAAATATTTCCATTCCCTGATATTTGAAGGTTGGACATAATAATTTACCGAATAATTCATGAAATTTATTATACACTCGAATGCAAATAAATACTGTTGTTTTGCTGTTGAAATAAAAAAGCATTACTATTGTAAAATTATACCGTAAATGCGAATGGTATTCCAGGTGAGCCATGGAATTGAATAACTGGTGATTCCTTACATGGTTGCCAATCTTTATTTTATTCCTATGAAGGTTTACCGATTTTTCTTTGCATACATCAATACACTTCTTACAAAGGGAAATAAATAGAAACGTTATTGCACAAAATAAAGTTAACATAATTTTAAAATATTCATTAAACCAGATTTAATAATCACAGATAAAAAAAAATCGTAGATTTTAATAAGTGAAAAAATGATAAAATAATAGAGATAACAAATTAAGTTTCGAAGAATACCTTTTGAATAAATATATTTAGTTGTGGCGATTTTAATGCAACAATTTTTCATACATGTTCAATTATTTTGTCTTTGGTTGTACTAATTTTTGATAGATTTTTTTAACCCATAATTTGCGATCTATTCAATTTTATAACATCCGCTACATAATCACAATTCTTATAATTACGTAAAAAAACATAATAACAAAATCATACAAGTCATATTTTATTGGGTTTTCATTGAAATCATATCAATTTTTTTTAAACTTTATTACGAAATTTTAATTTTGCTACCACGCTGTGCTTTTCAAAAATGACAACGTTGCTTGAAAAACTGCATGGCTCTTATACAGGATACAGATATGCGAATTTCAAAATTGAGATGGGCACAAGAAATCGATATTGAATATGTTACCGGTTTTAAGAAATTAAAGTACTAATACTAATTTATATATTACCTTTATAATTATCTCTATTATGTGTAAAGAAACAATAGTTTCAAGTCAATCTTTAAATTCTATTTAGTTTGCATTACGCGTAATTTGGTTTTATAATTTGTTTTCAGCCAAATTATATTATTTGATCTACTATTTGATTGTTTATGGACAAAGGATACCTATCCATTGCCATTTACCTTTTCAGGACTCGTATAGGGACTATATATGACATCATATAAAGATTAGAACTATCGCAATATATTGTATATTATCAATAAATATCTATTTAATTAAATTATTGTTAATCGAGTTTAATACGTGTCTTACTCTACTGCAGTGGCTTATCCGGAATTTGTGTAGGGGGGTTATGACAAAAATATTTCAAGATCATCTTTTTTTATAATAGAACACAATAAATTGCCTTGTCCAAACTAAAATGCGTCGCAAACTAAATTTTTTAAACATAAACGTGATCATATAAATTAGCGATGGCAAACTGTAGGTCACTTTGACGACTTAGTTCGTAGTTCATAGTTCATTTCAATGTACCGTTCACGATCTATAGGTCGTGAACTACTACATCTTTTAAAAATGAACTAGTTCACTACCTATATGAACATACATGCACATCCTGAAAATAACCCCCTTTTTTCTCAATATAAAAATATTAAATAGTAAAAAATAAATAAATTGAAATATTACAATACTTATTTTGAATTAAGAATGAGGAAGAAAAAACAACAATGTTTATAATTTATACAAAACATATATATAAGGAAATATAATTTCGTTCCGTTCACCAACACACTTTATCACATAAATGCTAGTACTGCTATTGGTACTGTATATGTAATGTATACTATACTACATTGTTTACGAGTCGTTGTGTTTCATGAACGGTTTAGTAGACGACGGGTTCAGGACCTAGTACAAGTACATCAATACGTACACCGTGCACTATGTAGTTCATAGTTCACGAACTAGGTCATAGTGACCTATAAAGTCGTTGCAAAACATCGTCACAGTACGCCCGTCATTTGATTGAACCGTTCAGAGTGAACGGTTCGCAAGTGAACTACACATCGTTAATATAAATATGCTCACAATAAAATACGCATGCATCTGAGTTCCGACAAAAAAAAAATTATGCACAATGCACTGACTGTATATTATTTCAAATAATATGTTATCAAGAGTAGACGAATTTATATTATATTACAAAGCTAACTTTGGGTTAAGATTAAATGGAATTTCAGATTATTTTACTTATCACGCGTACATATTTCTTTGATTTCTTAGAATGTTCACGTTTTCGAATTATGATTTTCTATATTTTTAAAGTTCAATAGCTCAGATTTATTAATCCATTTTAGGAATATTGGATATGGTCAAGGCGAAGGAGAAATTTCGATTTTTTGTCAGTAAAATTGAGTGTTCTTTATTACAGTAATCCACAAACTAAATTTTCATACCATACTTAGAATGTCAAATTTTCTTTAAAAGCTCAAATATTTCTCTTTTACTTTAAAGTGTCAGATTTTTGTTATTTAGGCAGTAGAATCACAAAAGATAATCGAAGCAAGGTAGATATAAAGTGTAGGATAGCACAGGGTAGGAAGGCATTCGTAGAAAAAGAACAGATTTTAAGATCAAATATTGACTTGGGTATTAGAAAAAGATTACTGAAGGTATATGTTTGGAGTGTAGCACTGTACGGGTGTGAGGCGTGGACTATAGGAAAGGAAGAGAAGCGTAGATTAGAAGCACTTGAAATGTGGTGTTATAGGAGGATGATGAGGATTGGTTGGGAAGATAAAGTAACAAATGAAGCTGTACTAGAGTTAGTAGGGGAGAGGAGAAGTATCTGGAGAGTGTTACAGCGTAGGAGAGACAGATTAGTAGGGCATATCCTTAGACATGGGGGGATTATGCAATTGATCATAGAAGGTAGAGTGGAGGGAAAGAGAGGGGTAGGTAGGCCTAGATTGGAGTATGTGAGTCAGATAGTTGAAGACGTTGAGATGAATAGCTATAGGGAGATGAAGGGATTAGCTCAGGATAGATCGGCATGGCGTGCTGTTTCCAACCAATCTTTAGGATTGCGGACTCTTTAACTAACTAACTTTAAAAAATTTCAGACTATATATAATTATTTATCCATTACAGTTCGTTGAGGTGCAAATGGGATTTCATATCCTAGCACCTCAAATTTATATAACTCTTGAGGCTTAAATTTAAATTTAAATTTAATTACATATAAATTTAATGTTATTAAACTAACTAATAATATTATCTGTACTATTTATTGCAATTAAATCTTATTATTATTTAATTGCTAATTTAATTACTAAATTTTATACAAATAAATTGCAATTTCAAAATTTCGATTTTCAAATTACAGTTATTCTATCCAATTAAATTGGCATAACTAGGTACAACTTTTACAATACAGTATTATTTTCTTTGTCGTGCCCGTAACATCAGCAGACAGCTGTGCCGTATTATTATCACACACTTATTCACTTTCTGTGCGACACCACTGCGAATCTAGCTCGAGTTGGGATCGAAAGATCGAGTTAAGATTGAACGATAGATACTAGATAGATAGACAAAGATTTATTTCCCATCAGCTGACAGTACATTCTGCAAATAGTTTATACTTGCCTTTATGATATTTATATATATTATTTATCGAAAGATCGAGTTGGGATCGATTAATCAAACAGGAATCGAAAGATCGAGCCGAGATTGATTATATAGAATCGATTATAGTAACATTATAACTAATAGTATAGAATATCACCCAAATACCGTAACTCAAAGTGTTGAATAGTTAGATGCGCATTTCGAAGGTTAAGCCCCCATCTTCATTCGAAATGCGCATCTAACTTTTAATTGCGTTGAGTTGCGGTATTTTGGTGATAAATTCTATAAAACGATTCAAAAAGGAGAAATTAATCGATTTTTTCTGCTACCATTAGTTGCCATCTCTACCAGCCGGTGACGTTTCGTTTATACGGGTAGCAGAACGGCAACGCAGAGCCGGTTCCATCGTCATTCTGCATCGTCTGTTCGTTTCCTACCACGTTTCGATCAACTTGTGTGTGCGCTACGCCGTTTATCTTCGCGCGTTTTGAACACGCTGTCGCTAAATCCGTCCAAAATCCATTCTTCGTGTCTTTGTCGCTGTAAAATTCGTGCGAAACAACCAGTGCTTTTCTGTGTCTCAGTTGGATTATACCTCCAGGATTTCAGTGCAATAGGTTGTGGATTTGCAAAATTGCTGCTCTTCGCGAGGCTTTACCGGTATAACATTTCGGTAGTTTTTAGTGTGAGATGAAGTTGTTAATTTACCTGGCGGTCGTTGCGGTCGTCTTTTACACCGGTGAGTGAGCAGTGTGTGAGGCTTTTGGTTTTTGTTGTTATGATGTTGAGGTAGTTCTTGATTATGGTATAAAATAAAATGAAATGAGTCCGCTCTTCAGTTCAATTATCATATTGCATGATTTTATTGAAGTACAATATACAACTGCGTACCTCGGTGAAGAGTTACGGTCCTCCAAACGGGGCAAGCAAAAATCAACTGATATAGTTATATCCTCCTGCAGGAGGATTCGAATTTTAAATTCGATATTTATTCGATTCGATATTTAAACTAAAGTAAATTAATGAAATTGCATTTTTGACTTACTATTGAAACGATTTTCGAAAATTGAACAATTAAAGTTTCTAAGGAAAAAAAGAGATTCACATTTGTATAGTAATAAACTGAATACTTATTTCTGTTCATCATCAAAACAATATAATTTGTTTTGTTTAATTGATTTAAAATATTTTTTAATCCATATGATACTGAATTTCTTCACAACTCCTGCTGGTGTGACTAAAAATTGCTGTAGCAATATTTAGGAATGACATTTTGATTAACATAATTTTCTTCTGCCTCCAACATTCCCTTTTTAATACTCGACAGACCAAAATCTACATGAAAATGTGACAAGTGGAATTAATCTTATAATATTGTTATAAAATGTGTAAATATCGATTAATAAACTCAGTTGGTTCAATTAAGAATTGATTAAGTTTTAAATCATTTTATTGTGTCCCACAAAAATGATCTTTGAAGTCGAGATAGAGAGTGTATCTTCTGTTGATTTATTTCTCATACAAGATAAGCCATATAATAAGACAGTTCTGAGAAAATCCAGTCGGTTTATTTAATTTACTATAAAAATTAAGATTATTTTCTCACACAACTGCACATTCTTACCATCTGTGCCATCACAATACAAATCTAAACAAAAAACCATTAATAAACCCGCTGGTGTACATTTCGCTACCATATGATAAGTGTTTTTAAGAGTAAGCATAAAGAATGTTATTTTTAGCTACCGCAAAATTGGGCTATAATATTCTTTGTGTCTTTAGGTAACCGCAAAATAACACAATATATTAAATGGTATCTGAATAAGTTTAATATACGAACAAACTAAATGCGGACGCAATAAAGGATGACAGATTTCATCGACGTTAGTTTATTTCAAAAATATTGAAAAATTATAAAGATGGTAGTAGCTTAATCCACTCATATTCAATAAGAACAAACAAATTTCCAACCGTAATCGTGCATTCATTGTCAACAATGATTGACCGGTACAATTGTAGAAATTAATATGTTTTAGTGTTCCCACAAATTGCGTCGCTACGTAATTAATTTTCCAGTAACAAATAAACAATAAATTAAACACGTTAAGTTTCTCACCCTGAGAAATTGCAGTAAAGGATATATAATAAATTATGCTAATATACAGTGCCTAGAAAATACCACCACAAGGAAGTAGTGATGGCAAACTGTAGGTCACTTTGAGGACCTAGTTCGTAGTTCATTTCAATGTACCGTTCACGAACTATAGGTGTTATCTTTTAAAAATGAACTAGTTCACGACCTATATGATATACATGCACATACTGAAAATAATCTCCTTTTTTCTCAATATAAAAATATTAAATGGTACAAAATAAATAAATTGAAATATTACAATACTTATTTTGAATTAAGAATGAGGAAGAAAAAACAACAACGTTTATAATTTATACAAAACATATATATACGGAAATATAATTTCGCTCCGTTCACCAACACACTTTATCACATAAATGTTAGTACTGCTATTGGCACTGTATATGTAATGTATACTATACTGCATCGTTTACGAGCCGTTGTGATTCATGAACGGTTTAGTAGACGACGGGTTCAGGACCTAGTACAAGTACATGAATACGTACACCGTGCACCATGTAGTTCATAGTTCACGACGTATAGGTCATAGTGACCTATAGGTCGTTGCAAAACATCGTCACAGTACGCCCGTCATTTGATTGAACCGTTCAGAGCGAACTACACATCGCTACAAGGAAGCAATTACGTTGACTCGCTGTTTCTATAACTTGGTGACAGGCATCCTGCGGCCGCAATTTATTACCGAGTGACCGTGACTAATAAAATAAAAGGTGATCGAAAAAAAAACTTCAACTCTCCACAATGCCGGCACCTTCTTGTAATAACAAAGCAACAGTAAATAGCCGCATTATAATACGTAAACAGTGCAGTCCCCGCATTTTCCCTCTATTCAATTACAAGATGACAATAGGCTATGTACCGACACGAAATGCGCATGTACACTGAAATTCAATAGTAATGTGTCTGTAAAGGGGGAAATTCAACAGTTCTTCGTGTGGTCGATGATACACCACCAGCTGTAAACTGCATGGCACTCCAATAATGGCACATTACTATTTCAAATGATTGTACACACGGTATGTATTGTAATAATTCGTACAGGTATATACAGATGTACAGGTAATAAGTAATAATAGCAGAATGCGTTCACAATCGGAATTTTAGATTTGATATGCTGCGAGTGCCGACACAACAGAATTATAAATAGAAATGCGCATGTATTCCACTAATAACACGTACCGCCAAAGTTCCGATTGTAACACTCCTATTGTATTTTGCCGATTCTATTTTACACATTGATTAAGAAAATAGTTTTCTTCAGGTATCGATGTTCATTTTATTTTTATGCGGCAATGCAATTTTTCACTGTACGAATCATGTTGTGTTATCTTCGTAATTTTATAATTGTGCAGATAAGCGAAAAAAAAAGCAAAATTAAACTAATTGTAAAATTTGGCCCATCACTTTACCGTATATTGCATTTTTTTTTATATAGAAAACTCGAAGGAAAAAAACCATCGCACTTTCGAAATAATATTTTAAATCTAAAAAATTCTTACACTTCTTTCTCTGTAGCTATTTTCTTTGTGAGTAGTGCAACTTTTAGCGAAGATACATAACAGTATAATTTCTGATACTTTATGGTAATTTATAAACGATTGTGATTTAATTTTTTTCTTGCATTTACGCCCTGTACAATATTCTCAATTCATTCGAATTTTTCCCATAGTTTTTATTGTTAGTTTCGGATACATCACAAGTTTTTCATATACGAGTATGAAGTAATTTATAACAAATTATAACTGGAGGATATCAAATTCATGGAGCCAAATGTTTCCTTTAACTAGTTGTTAAAAAAATAATCACTCCTACATATTAAAGTTATTGGAAAAATGAATAAATCTGTAAAATAAAGCATCTATCGATGCCTATCGGACCTCTTCAGATCCATCGACCACCAACCAGGACGTCTATGACGACACCGTTGGGTCTTCCCAGAAAAATAATCAATAATCAATTTTCGACAATAATAAAAACCAATCGTTAATCAACGTAACGGTAACTTATCATCATCACGTACCATAATTTTGTCGAAATCTAAAAACAATAAAGAAAATATTGAAAAATGAACTGTAAAGGAGGCATAACATAATTAGACAAAAGAAACGCTACTATTGTTTCGCATAGAGCTGAGACAGTATAATTTTGTTATTTATTTAAGTGGTTGTATAGTCAATTTGATTTTAGTGTAATTTTTTAAGATAAAGCATATTTTAGTGTAAATTTCTGTACAGTAATTTAATATTCAACACGCTTTATTTGCATCAGAATTAAATATTAAATTTTAGCCACGTACACTTACGATGGCCGCACATAAGTCACCATAAACAGCGCAGGTATTATTATCGATGACTAGAAATGTCTCCATAATTACTGATGATACCACCAGGAAATCCTGAAGCAATGATTTATTTTGGCAAGCATGACAAAAATCACTTCAAGCGTCGAAAGCGCATCGCTGTGCTTATTTTTAAGAAATGAAACATCGTATACAATTTTTTTTTGGAATGGTTTTCAAAATCACCAACGTACAGTTTATTCTAATTAATAAATAAAATGCATTTGGCTGAGACTTAATAGTTGTTAGACTTAACCTTTTTCTAAGTGCCGCCAACCTTCTTTCTTCACTGGTTAAGGATTATTCTTTTTCTTCTGCACCGATTTCATCCAAACTCGTATAGAATGATAATTCAAAAGATGTCTTTTCTTCTCGATTTTTATAGGCAGGCATTCTCAAAGGTTTTTTTCTTCATTAAAATTCAAATGGAACTTGTGTATGTATAATAAGCAGGTACGGCTCTTCAATATTCTTAATGTACACCAAAGTTGTAGTCTGTTTTCCCATTTTTGTAGCAATATAATTAAATTCATTCATTTTGATGTCATTTTAATAATTTAAGTATTCATTGGAAGACCGTGCTTTGAGCTTTTGGCCTTTTGTGTATACGTTTAGTTTTATACATCGATATAATAACTTCACCGTGAAGAAAGGATATTCTAAATTTATAATGATGAAATATTGGAAGTTAATTTCAGATAAACGTTCGAGCTGCTTGCCAGAAAAAAAAATCTGTATAATATGAACGGTTTATTGGAAAACGTTGTTTTTCTTTTGCATAATTTTAATCGAGAATAGAATAAAATATACTGAATATTCAAGATAGGCGACAATATTATACCAAAAGATGGGTACGTTCATAAAAACGGGTGTAATATATTATTTGCGCCCATTTTTGTCGTTAGTTTTGCGAACTTTGCCAATTTCCTTAATTAATGTGAACGCTGTAATGTGAACGTAATTACTTAGTAATCAATTTTAATTAAATTTTCGTATAGATCGCTAAAAATTAGCTCACGTGACACCCTGCCAAAAATATAGTCAGAATTATGGCGATATTTAGTTAAGATTATAACAATAGTTAGTTTTTGCAATGTTCTCTTCAATAGGCTATAGCGATGTGTAGTTCAGTCGCGAACCGTTCACTCTGAACGGTTCAATCAAATGACGGGCGTACTATGACGATGTTTTGCAACCTATGACACCTAGTTCGTGAACTATAAACTACATGGTGCACGGTGTACGTATTCATGTACCTGTACTATATATATACTTGCAGTATAGTATACATTACATATACAGTACTAACATTTATTTAGTGATAAAGTGTGTTGGTGAACGGAACGAAATAGGAAACTCGATGCAATATTTATATGTTGGTATCAGATTCCATTTGGAATAATATAATTAATATATTCGCAAGATTAAATATGTCATGCCCTAGCAAATTTTTGCAATAATGTGAAAATAAACATCTAAATCTTATAGTTCTTCTATTTCATACTGAGTGCAGTGCAATCACTTAATATCAAATCAAAGCTTTGATGTTTGAACAGAGAAGATTCGGAATAGAAAATATAAATTATAACGCCAAACAAAACGATTCTATCTTATTCATTTTATTATAGTTTGTACATTTAATTTAATCAAGTGTTAGTAAAGTAGTAAACATTTTCATCAGTAACTACCAATAAGTATTTTAGAACTTCATATAAATAATCGTGAGCACCCAGAGAAGATTATATTTCTTTATATATATGTTTTGTATAAATTATAAACATTGTTGTCTTTTCTTCCTTATTCCTAATTAAAAATAAGTATTTTAATATTTCAATTTATTTATTTTTTACCCTTTAATATTTTTATATTGAGAAAAAAAGAGATTATTTTCAATATGTGCATGTATTGCATATAGGTCGTGAACTAGTTCATTTAAAAAAATGTAGTCGTTCACGACCTATAGTTAGTGAACGGTACATTGAAATGAACTACGAACTAGGTCCTCAAAGTGACCTACAGTTTGCCATCGCTAATAGGAACTTCCAGGTAGCATTCTTACATATTGAACACGTTAAACATCTTCATATTTTAATTTTTTATATAACCCCAATATATTTATCATATCCAAAGATTTTATTTTGAATTTTAACTGTATTTTCTTTAAAAAAATCATTTAGTTGCTACTTTTCCTATAAACCGTATCTACTTTTTTATTATTACATATTTTTAAACGATTCTTTTATAAATTTAACTCGCACTTGTAATAATAATAGCATATTGCCGAAAGTCGGGCTGCAAAATCTAAAATCTAAAATGTAATTTTGTTAAGCGATATATTTTTACGCTTAAATATATTTCACTCCCAACTAAATTGGCCAGTATATCCAATTGTATGCAGTAACCCGCATTTTTTGTCGGTCTCATTAAGATTAGGACGAACCTTGTGCTTAAGTCACGCAACTAAACACTGCGTGATATAACTAGCAATTTAATTTATTTTAAACTAACTATAATTTCAATAAATTTGTAATATTTAAATCGGCAATCGTCATTTTTGATAAACACTTTTAGAACAATTAATATTAATTAATTGACTAGACAAAAAAAAAATTTTTTATAAGCATAGTTGAACCACACTGACTTCAAATACGTTGAAATTTTATTTAATGTCGATATATTTAAGTATCAAGTATTTAACATCTGTGTGAATTTTTATTTTGATGATTCTTCTATTTAATTTTCGTCCTGTTTCAAAATTGTTCAGGTATGTTCAGAAGAAAACATGAACGTAGGCATTTTTGATGCATTTTATGGAAGACGATGATGTTTTTTTCTTATTTTTCTTTATACTTTCAATGTACTCGCATGCAAGCTGCTCGGTAGATTATTGAAAGTGATTATCAAATTTATCATGACTATATTATTGAACCATGGCGAGGGTGTGTCACAAAAACCTAATGAATAAAACAGTTTTCAGGCCTGTATATAATAGTGTACCAAGTGCACTTCAAAATACCTGAATTTATGCTGATCAAACTTTAAGTATTAAAAAAAAAAATGCTTTTAGGACTGTGGAATTGAAATTAAAATTATTTAGTTCTAACAACCCAAAGTTTTCTAGATTTCTAGAATGCTAGTCTTTAAAACAGTAATTGACTATTTGAATTTAACATAATATAGGAAGGTCCTTAAATATACCATTACAAGTCAATTTCTGAATTTTTATAATCTATAAAGATACGTACTTTTACACATTTTTCTTATATGAATCCTTAAATTTATTAATACGCGTAAAAATGTATAGCATCGATAATTCAAGAACATTGCACGTACATTTCAATCTAAATCTAATTAATTAATAGCCACACAAATTTGTGCGCAAGATTCAAATATAGAATTTTGTTAATTTCAAGCGATGAAAAGAAATCGTGTTAAATTAAGAGGACATGTCAAGAAGTTTTTGTTTATTTCAACTGATTAGGCACGTCAATTATACATCTAATTTCTTGACGAATTCTCGCTTATAATAACATTTATTCTCATTTTCGATGTACATTTTACAATTTTAATACATTTTTCTTAAATTAAACATTTTTTTTTTACTACTATAGAGAATTTCAATGCATTTTTCTTAAATTAAACATTTTTTTTTACTACTAGAGAGAATTTCAATGCATTTTTCTTAAATTAAACATTTTTTTTTACTACTAGAGAGAATTTCAATGCATTTTTCTTAAATTAAACATTTTTTTTTACTACTAGAGAGAATTTCAATGCATTTTTCTTAAATTAAACATTTTTTTTTACTACTAGAGAGAATTTCAATGCATTTTTCTTAAATTAAACATTTTTTTTTACTACTAGAGAGAATTTCAATGCATTTTTCTTAAATTAAACATTTTTTTTTACTACTAGAGAGAATTTCAATGCATTTTTCTTAAATTAAACATTTTTTTTTACTACTAGAGAGAATTTCAATGCATTTTTCTTAAATTAAACATTTTTTTTTACTACTAGAGAGAATTTCAATGCATTTTTCTTAAATTAAACATTTTTTTTTACTACTAGAGAGAATTTCAATGCATTTTTCTTAAATTAAACATTTTTTTTTACTACTAGAGAGAATTTCAATGCATTTTTCTTAAATTAAACATTTTTTTTTACTACTAGAGAGAATTTCAATGCATTTTTCTTAAATTAAACATTTTTTTTTACTACTAGAGAGAATTTCAATGCATTTTTCTTAAATTAAACATTTTTTTTACTACTAGAGAGAATTTCAATGCATTTTTCTTAAATTAAACATTTTTTTTTACTACTAGAGAGAATTTCAATGCATTTTTCTTAAATTAAACATTTTTTTTTACTACTAGAGAGAATTTCAATGCATTTTTCTTAAATTAAACATTTTTTTTTACTACTAGAGAGAATTTCAATGCATTTTTCTTAAATTAAACATTTTTTTTTACTACTAGAGAGAATTTCAATGCATTTTTCTTAAATTAAACATTTTTTTTTACTACTAGAGAGAATTTCAATGCATTTTTCTTAAATTAAACATTTTTTTTTACTACTAGAGAGAATTTCAATGCATTTTTCTTAAATTAAACATTTTTTTTTACTACTAGAGAGAATTTCAATGCATTTTTCTTAAATTAAACATTTTTTTTTACTACTAGAGAGAATTTCAATGCATTTTTCTTAAATTAAACATTTTTTTTTACTACTAGAGAGAATTTCAATGCATTTTTCTTAAATTAAACATTTTTTTTTACTACTAGAGAGAATTTCAATGCATTTTTCTTAAATTAAACATTTTTTTTTACTACTAGAGAGAATTTCAATGCATTTTTCTTAAATTAAACATTTTTTTTTACTACTAGAGAGAATTTCAATGCATTTTTCTTAAATTAAACATTTTTTTTTACTACTAGAGAGAATTTCAATGCATTTTTCTTAAATTAAACATTTTTTTTTACTACTAGAGAGAATTTCAATGCATTTTTCTTAAATTAAACATTTTTTTTTACTACTAGAGAGAATTTCAATGCATTTTTCTTAAATTAAACATTTTTTTTTACTACTAGAGAGAATTTCAATGCATTTTTCTTAAATTAAACATTTTTTTTTACTACTAGAGAGAATTTCAATGCATTTTTCTTAAATTAAACATTTTTTTTTACTACTAGAGAGAATTTCAATGCATTTTTCTTAAATTAAACATTTTTTTTTACTACTAGAGAGAATTTCAATGCATTTTTCTTAAATTAAACATTTTTTTTTACTACTAGAGAGAATTTCAATGCATTTTTCTTAAATTAAACATTTTTTTTTACTACTAGAGAGAATTTCAATGCATTTTTCTTAAATTAAACATTTTTTTTTACTACTAGAGAGAATTTCAATGCATTTTTCTTAAATTAAACATTTTTTTTTACTACTAGAGAGAATTTCAATGCATTTTTCTTAAATTAAACATTTTTTTTTACTACTAGAGAGAATTTCAATGCATTTTTCTTAAATTAAACATTTTTTTTTACTACTAGAGAGAATTTCAATACATTTTTCTTAAATTAAACATTTTTTTTTTACTACTAGAGAGAATTTCAATGCATTTTTCTTAAATTAAACATTTTTTTTTACTACTAGAGAGAATTTCAATGCATTTTTCTTAAATTAAATATTTTTTTTTACTACTAGTTAAATGAATTGATAAACATTCGCTGTTACATTAATTGTCGATTTTTTCTATTCTTGTATATTATCTACGAAACTCCAAATTATTCAATATTTTTATAAATGCATGATTTTTCGTATAAATCCCTATACCAATCAATAGTTAATTAAATATATAATATAAATAAATTGACGTGATAAATGTTGTAAAATGATATCGATTGTACAATCAATATTTTATTCAGTTCAACTCGAGGAGGTTCAACCGGTACGTTTTCTCAATAGCAGTACCATTGAATTAATTTACCTTCAATTCACCTACTGATAGAACAAACAAGCAGATTAATAGCACTTTATTGAAGTGATTGAGGCATATATATATATTGCAAGACTTACATATTATATAAAAGAGAGGTGTATCAACAAATCGGTTCAACGGCCTCCTAATATATTTCATTGGGTTTCAGAGGCACGAGGAAAATTTTTTATGGAATGACATAAAATTACAGCTCCGCCAACACCTTTCTAGAAATGTATTACATTATGTGTATTGTTACTTACATTATAGTAGCTCAATTAGTGACGTATTGAAGAAATAACAGTCCCTACATTATAATTACCACGTTTTTATGTCGAACAAAATTTGCAAATTATAGATACTTCCCGCCGAAATTTAATCAGAATTATTTGCACAAGGTGGTAAATATTTTGTTAATAAATTTGTGCATTGTACACACGAGTGTATATAAAAATACACCTTGTAATAAAAATATCTTGCATCTAATATGTCCTTACTATCGCATATATTCAATAAATTAAACTATCCACAATAAAACGCTTGGTTTTCGCTTTTTATAATTTTTTTTAAAAGTATAATTTAATTATGCCTGATGACTAAATTTAATACCACATTACAAGACGAGAGTGTTATACATTATGACCTGCACGACTTTGTCAAAATAATAAATTACGCTTCGCAATGATCTGCGTTATAAATTTCGTATATTGGAGCCACGTGGAAATGTTTATGAAATGCCCCCAAAATTTTATATATATTTTTTATGAACATACAAAAATTCCCGGAAATAAGTAACCTTACAATTTTAAACTACCTGCATAAATGATATTTAATCAAAATTATAATACCGCATTTATTTATATAGTATATATTTATTTATACCTAAATTTAAAAATTGTTCTTATTAAATAAATTAAATAGACAAGATGAATTTGGCCTGAGTCTAAATTCATTAAATTTGATTTAGATTTATGCATGTATATACTTTCATAAGCATTTAACTCGGAATAATTTAACACACTTTTAAGTAATTTAAAGAGGATGACCTGAGTTAGTCAAAACTATGCTCGGGTACAGCACTTTTATCTTTTCTATTTAATCTGAAATGCTCCTTAAATCTAGTTTCAATAGGTCTACGTCCAATTGTCCTGTTATACTTTAGGACAACTAGAACAAGATATTTCATAAATATTTATTGAAATGAATCAAATCTGCGATTTCCTAGAAAATTAGCAAAACTATTAGAAGTATGATATGTTACGCAATTATACTTTGCCCCTAGACTGATTTTATAGTTACGCCGCTGTATCTATCTAATCGAATAAGTTCGTATATATTTTTTCGATGTTTGTGTATTTGTAGAGACTACGGTTTACTAATAAAAACACCAACACGTACGCAACTTTGTAAGGCTTCTTGTTTATGGTTTTAAGCCATTGCTGTGAAATATATTGTACTAATATTTGTGGGATTCGTTTATGATTGACAAGACAAGTGGACGTTGAGGAAGAAGTGAGTGTTGCTCACTGCAAATTGCTTTTTTTGTAACGGAATATGAATTTTTCAAGACTATGCTTTTCCAAAATAAAGTATTAATTGACATGGCCGTAAATAATATAATATCAAGATTCACATAAATAGATATCATTAGCTGATATAGTAGCGTCTACAATAGGGCAATGAATTTTGTCAGAAAAAAACCCTTCTGTACTACGTCTATACTACCCCGATATTATATACTGACATATAATTGACAAATGTCAGTTTTAATGATAGATATGTTAAGGTTCTATTTAATTTATTGATCTTTTTCATATGCTATTTCAGCAAACAATGTACAGAATTTGGAATTTTAGTGAATGCAATGAATGGAAAGAATATCCTTCGCCATAGCAATGGAAAATTGTAGGTCACTTTGAGGACCTAGTTCGTAGTTCATTTCAATGTACCGTTCGCAAACTATAGGTCGTGTACTACTACATCTTTTTAAAATGAACTAGTACACGACCTATATGAAATACATGCACATACTGAAAATAATCTCTTTTTTTCTCAATATAAAAATATTAAATAGTAAAACAAGCAAAAAATTGAAATATTACAATACTTATTTTGAATTAGGAATGAGGAAGAAAAGACAACAATGCTTATAATTTATACAAAACTAATATATAAGGAAATATAATCTTCTCTAGGTACTCACGATTATTTATATAAAGTTCTAAAATACTATTGGTAGTTACTGATGAAAATATTTACTACTTTACTAACACTTGATTAAATTAAATGTACAAACTATAATAAAATGAACTAGATAAAATCGTTTTGTTTGGCGTTATAATTTATATTTTCTATTCCGAATCTTCTCTGTTCAAACTTCAAAGCTTTGATTTAATATTAAGTGATTGCATTGCACTCAGTATGAAATAGAAGAACTATAAGATGTAGATGTTTATTTTTGCATTATTGCAAAAAATTGCTATGGCATAACATATTTAAGAACATATTTAATCTTGCGAATATATTAATTATATTATTCCAAATGAAATCTGATTAGTTAAAGAGTCCGCAATCCTAAAGATTGGTTGGAAACAGCACGCCATGCCGATCTATCCTGAGCTAATCCCTTCATCTCCCTATAGCTATTCATCTCAACGTCTTCAACTATCTGACTCACATACTCCAATCTAGGCCTACCTACCCCTCTCTTTCCCTCCACTCTACCTTCTATGATCAATTGCATAATCCCCCCATGCCTAAGAATATGCCCTACTAATCTGTCTCTCCTACGCTGTAACACTCTCCAGATACTTCTCTTCTCCCCTACTAACTCTAGTACAGCTTCATTTGTTACTTTATCTTCCCAACCAATCCTCATCATCCTCCTATAACACCACATTTCAAGTGCTTCTAATCTACGCTTCTCTTCCTTTCCTATAGTCCACGCCTCACACCCGTACAGTGCTACACTCCAAACATATACCTTCAGTAATCTTTTTCTAATACCCAAGTCAATATTTGATCTTAAAATCTGTTCTTTTTCTACGAATGCCTTCCTACCCTGTGCTATCCTACACTTTATATCTACCTTGCTTCGATTATCTTTTGTGATTCTACTGCCTAAATAACAAAAATCTGACACTTCTTCGATTCTATTATCTCCTATTGTGATCCTCATTTTTCTACTGCATTCCTTTTTGTCACACCTCATCACTTTAGTTTTACCTATATTTATTTTCATGTTAAAATCCCTAGTCAATACTGCCTGCACACCATTCAATACCCTTTCTAAATTCTTTTCGCTTTCTTCCAATATAGCTATATCGTCGGCGAATCTCAACATATATATTTTCTCTCCCTGTACATTCACACCTACACTATACTCTTCTTTTACTTTGTTTATTGCATCTTCTATATATAGATTAAATAATAACGGTGAGAGTGTACATCCCTGCCGAACTCCCTTCCCTATTTTTGCTACCTCTTCTTCCCCCTCAATTCTAACTAAGGCAGTTTGGTGTTTATATAAATTAAAAATTATTCTCCTATCCTTATAATCTATACCCGTTTCTTTTAAAATTCTAAACATTATGTCCCAATCTACATTATCAAATGCCTTTTCTAAATCTACAAAAGCTATGCAAATTACCTTTCCAACCCTCTTTCTTTTTTCTACTACCGTTCTTAGTGCTAGAATCGCCTCTCTCGTCCCTCTGTTTTTCCTAAAACCAAACTGATCTTCTCCTAGCCTTTCCTCTACTTTATTTTCTAATCTCCTATAAATAATCTTTAACAATATCTTCGATGCATGTGATAGTAGGCTAATGGTCCTATAGTTCTCATACAAATTAGCTCCTATTTTCTTCGGCATTGTTACTATTCTACTACGCTGAAAATCCTGTGGTACTTCTCCCTTCTCATATATTTTACAAACTAACCTGTATAATCGCTCCTGCATTTTTTCCCCTGCGTGTTTTATTAATTCGGCTGGTATCATATCAATCCCCGCTGCATTGTTATTCCGTAAATCATTTAATGCTCTATGAAACTCTGACATAAGTATGCTAGGACCTAAGTCATCCTCATCTATCTGTTCCACACTTTCTAGCTCCTCCATGTCCTGCCTACCTTTATATAAATCTTCAAGATACTCCTTCCATCTTCTAGCTTTTTCCTTATTTTCCGTGAGTTCCTTACCCTGCTTATCACATATTATGTTACCCTTTGGTTTTACTTTAGAAAAATGTGACTTAATTTTCCTGTAGCCCAAATCTACTTTACCTCTTCTCATATCCTCCTCAATATCCTCACAATTTCCTTTTATCCACTCTTCTTTCGCTAGCTTGCATTTCCTATTAATTAAGTTCCTTAGCTCCTTATATTTTTTCTGTCCTGCTTCTGTGTTTCCTATTTTAATTTTCCTTCTTGCTTCTATCATTTCAACTATTTCTTCCGTGATCCATTCCCTCCTACCTGCCCTTTTCTTTGTGATACCAATGAAATGAAATCTGATACCAACATATAAATATTTCATCGAGTTTCCTATTTCGTTCCGTTCACCAACACATTTTACCACTAAATAAATGTTAGTACTGTATATGTAATGTATACTATACTGCATCGTTTACGAGCCATTGTAATACATGAATGGTTTAGTACAAGGACCTAGTACAAGTACATGAATACGTACACCGTGCACCATGTAGTTCATAGTTCACGAACTAGGTCATAGTGACCTATAGGTCGTTGCAAAACATCGTCACAGTACGCCCGTCATTTGATTGAACGGTTCGCGAGTGAACTACACATCGCTACATAGCAATGAAGAAGGTATTTGTTTAGTATTGCATTTTAAGCACTTGGAATTAAAATATTTTTGATTCGAATATTTTAACAACAATTTGTGTATTATTACTAATCAAAACCGTTGTCAAAAATTTTAGGAACTTTCAGGAAATGTTGTTGTAATATTATATTCTATTGTTGAGTTCATTGGGTGTATTCTTGAAAGTTCACGATTTTTTAATCGATTTTAACGAAGTTGGTTTTAAACGCGTATACATTTATTATAGTATATCTACTATAACCGAAATAACTCTCAATTTAAACCAATTAAAATTTAATTCAAGAAGCTGCAATTGCTTTCTCCAATTCATGCGACTCTCAATTTTAAATTGCTCTGATTTGTTTATATTGTATATTAATTTTATGTACCACACATTATTATTTACGCACGAAAAGATGCGCCCGAGAATTCTCTTATTTTTTATTTATGGAACAAAGCGTTAAAAACTTGATCGTTCAACAGAATTATTGCGAAACAATTGATATTTAGATCAAACCAGTATGATAAGCAACATTGGCTGTCAAGAATTTCTTTATTTGTTCCAAAAATAATTGATCAGATTTTCACCAAAAAATTGGTTTAATTCAAAAAATATACAAAAATTATAAAGATTGTTTACATGGTAATAAACTATACATGCGGTAGTCTGCTATCCCAAAAAAAAAAAATTTTTTAACGACTTTTATCCTATTTTTATTTTATACATCGTTTCACTTAATCACGTACTAATGTTTGCAAAAATGTAGCACGCACGAAGAAAATGTGTTTTTGTTTACTCTTGACGAGCCCATGTGTGCCTCCAGTAGGAAATAGGGAGGGTTCATTTGATTAGTGCCAATAAAAATGGGTTATGTGTCAAACGTGCACGGGGAATATAATCCAGGATATAATCGAATATAGTCGGAGGAAGCACGAGGAAATGGCATTGTTCTGTTTATGTCCATAAAATTCTAGTTCAAGGCAAATAACTGCCCTGGTACAAATAAGGATTGGCATGACTAGAAAGGACATTTGAGAAAATGAGCGAATAAAACCAACGTCGCATTCGTCATTTTGCAAATTATCAAGTGAAGTCACTGTTAAAATTTTAATGAAACAATTTCAATGAATATTACTGCATATATTGACAAATATATTTATTTTAAATTATTCGATATATTAAATAATCTACATGGAATCGGAACTTCTTTTCCTATCTTTTTAGCAAATTTACTTATTGCTTTCCAAATAATTAAAAAACGAACCAAAAAAATGGATCTCCAACATTATTTGAGTACGCTAACATAAGCCCTATATATTTGAAAATATAATCCTTAAATGTTTTTCAATAAACATTCCTGGATATATTGTAACTTTGTAAAATATTTAAATATTAGGATTTCTAGTAAAATATTTTTCAAGATATTCGGATGGATGTGTTGGATGAATATCGTTTTCTGTGTGGTCTTCGGCCATGGAATATGCCTGTATATTGGGTATATATTTAGACAAATAAAAGGATCGATATCGAGAGTCTTCGCGGGCGTCCCGCTGGCGACTTTGCGCCTCCATGATGATATTGTCTGTACCATAGACTAACAAAGCGAAATAGAGTTGTTTAATAACCAACAGATCTTAAAAATACCAACACATCAAAGACATTTTGTTGGAAATGCCCTTTTTGCATTTACATACAAAATGATATTTCATTCAACAAGAAATTTCACATGGGAAATTGTAGCTTTCACTAATAGATTTTTAGCTAAATTTTTACGAGTTTTCAATCAATCGAGATTAATTCGTCGTACTATCTTATTTGTGTGTGTATTTCTGTAAGACATAAAATGCATTTTAAAAGATTTTATAATCGCGCAAAATTGTGATATAATTAAAATGTTCATATATTCTTGTTAACTATTCGAACCAATGAAGAAGCAGCTCACGAAAATGCAATTAACTGTACGTGTATTTTTTTACTGTAACTTGACCAGTGAATTGTACCCAATTAAAACTTTTAACGAGTTTTCGAAAGGAAATTAGTTTATAATTCTATTTCTATTAACTTTCTCCATTTAAGGAAAAACGAAACAAGGCGAACTGTTAAAAAGGGAAACTCGTTGGAAAAACAATCTATTAAACAATATCAAATCGAACTAAATTTTTAGAGAAGGACATTTAAGTTTGTCCATTGTGAATATTTAACTCCATAATATAAAAATCTATTTTCATATTGTCATCTTGTTTCGGTGGAATTTCAATAGATAGGCTCAATTGGCATTAAATGAAATGTGCTTAACAAGAAAAGTATATTTTTAAATTCACGATATTGCTTTGAAAAAGCAAAAATCACCAAAGGCGTACATTTAAGTTACTTATAAAAGGTCACGTTTTGCACTTAGAATTACGTTTACGAGTGCCATTCTAGTTCATGATTACCGTTCTTTTAAACTCCTTCTAATCGACCTGAAGACCTAATCCCTAAACCTATTTCCTGGATGTATCAACAATACTGATTCACTTCTATGAAAATACAAAATTGTCGCTCAGAAGGCGTACATTTAACTTACTTATAAAAGGTCATGTTTTGCACTTAGAATTATATTTAGTGTGCCATTTTAGTTAATGATTACCATTCTCTTAAACTCCTTTTAATCGACCCGAAGACCTAATCCCTGACCCTATTTCCTGGGTGTATCAACAATACTGATTCACTTCTATGAAAATACAAAATTGTCGCTCAGAAGGCGTACATTTAACTTACTTATAAAAGGTCATGTTTTGCACTTAGAATTATATTTAGTATGCCATTTTAGTTAATGATTACCATTCTCTTAAACTCCTTCTAATCGACCCGAAGACCTAATCCCTGACCCTATTTCCTGGGTGTATCAACAATACTGATTCACTTCTATGAAAATACAAAATTGTCGCTCAGAAGGCGTACATTTAACTTACTTATAAAAGGTCATGTTTTGCACTTGGAATTATATTTAGTGTGCCATTTTAGTTAATGATTACCATTCTCTTAAACTCCTTCTAATCGAACCGAAGACCTAATCCCTGACCCTATTTCCTGGGTGTATCAACAATACTGATTCACTTCTGTGAAAATGCAAAATTGTCGCTCAGTAACGACAAGGTTACGGTTATTGTTATGTCGGAATGGAACGTTCTTGTTGTGCGATTCCCACTCTAGTTCCAGTGGGAAAACAACAGATCCCTCATAATAACAGGAAGATCGATTCATGAGCATGCATCGTTTCGACGACGCCCTTATAATGTGTATTAAATAGTATGTGGTAAATTTGTGCTCTTAACGATATATAAAATTAAAAAATCAGACCTCGAAGAATGCTCAAAATGATGTTTTTCAAACTCGAAATGTTGCTTTCAAACAATTATACTAATACTAGTTTGCGAATATCGCGAAAAAAATAATTCTATCGCGCAAGGAAATTTCGTATGCCACTAATAAAGTATTTTATTTACCTATGAGGTTTTTAACACGATTCCCTTTATGGAATAGAAAAAAAAATTATCATTAAACTAATACTGTTTAGGAGTATTTAAGAATGCGCTGCATTAGTTTGATTATTCCGAAATATTCTTAAAAGCCCGTTTAAAAGCAAACTGCAAAAATTCGTTGTGAGCCTTTTTTTCCGATTTTGATCGTCAAAGTGAGAATTTGAACGTATCGTATACGGACATGAATCAGAGTAGCATCTTTGCCCACTTTGTTAAGGTCTAATGAAGATATACAGCTGAAAGAGGGCATTGATCGTTGCAATTTTTCTATCGTAAATCTGTTAGGGGTTAACCATTTGTATTTTACGAATCGTGAACACATTGAATTGTGCCCGCCAAAGTTTACTACAAAATTTAGAATCACGTGTTCTCTTTTCACATGTATTTTATTCGTCTATTCTATTCTTCATATAATTATTTCATGCCTGACTAAATACGAAATTCAAAGTGCTTCAGTATCTTCGTCCAGACATTAAATAATAAATACATTTCAAGAAAGAAATTTGATTGAATGAAATTACTTGTAGATTCTTCTTACACTCCTCCACCATCTACAATTTTTATTATTATATTATTCATTTTTAGCCTTCCCCCATCAAAAATCGAATATATTCTTATAAGATGATTTTGTGAGGATAGGAACATGTGATGAAATGAACTCTGACACACTATTATCGATATTTTTCAGCCGTTTTAGAATTTCAACATTAATTCATCAAAAGAATTATTGATCCCCTTTTACGATGCAAAACTTCCAACTACCATTATAGGTTTAATGATCAGTCCTCGGTATTCAATACAGCTGATTCAAATCATGGATCGAAATGTAATAAATCTTCAGTAAGTGGATCTTTGTGCAGTACGTCATTGTATAAATTATGGTATTGGATTCTTAGGACAATTATTATTACGTGTTTGTGGTGGTAAATCCTTTTGTATCTTAAGCGCGTTTCTCCTTAATTCGGTGTGTTTTTGAGTAGTTTTATTTGCCATTAAACAGAAACAGCTCTTTATTTTCGTGGTTGTAATATGGAAACGACTGCTATAGGATGTGTGTAGTTTCAACAACTGGAATTAAGTAAATTTAGCCTCTTGTGTTTACACTAGCCAGCGATAAATTCGAATTTGCGGGGGTATTTACGACGCACTCGTTTTACCTTAATCTTCAGCTTCTACTCTTGTAGGGTGACATCAATTGTCCAACCCATGTAAACAGTTTCCAATTAGTGATGCGCTTTAATCCTAACGCCAAAGTTTATAGTTAGGAGAGGTTTGTTAACGAAGGCTGCATCTACCAGTCCTCTTGGTCGAAGAATATCCAGGAAACGGAAATTTTATAAAATGAAAGAAGGTGTATTAAGTTTACCAGTATATTATACCATGGACGGTTGAACGATATCTTCCTTAATATTGCACCACAAGTAAATAAATTATTTAAACTATTATCAAGTCTTAAGATACTACTAATATTATATGTACCATATAAGAATAAGAATGATGTCTCTTAAAACTAGGAAAATCCCACATTATTATTTGGAAACAGATTTAATTGGGTCGTCGCGCTTAACTTAATAATTTAACTATTTTCTAAAATGTCTTCATAGCAAATTAATTACTACGGCATTAAATAAATTGTATAGAATGTCATACGAGACCTGAACTATACAAGCCGAATGTCCTTTTCGAAGAGCATCCCTCAATACAAAAACAATCAGATAATTTACTATTCGCGTTCCTTTCAGATATTTCTTTGATTATTGGAAGCTTCGAAATGCCCATCTACCATAAATGTTTCGAGCTAACGTATATGCTACAAAAAAATTGATGACATTGAATACAAGGACACTCTTAGCGTAATATGCACTTACTATGATTATTCTAGGAAGAACCGTGACCGTATTATTTTTCAATTTTAATTGAATGGTCTAGGACCTTTATTTCGCGCTGTTTCTACGTGAGTTCGTAATTCGATCCAGAAAGTATTCGATCTTTATAATATCGATTGTACATGCTTTTGGGGATCGCAAGGACATGCTATCCAGCGACTAACTTATGCACATAGATAGCAGGCAAGATAAACACAACAATAAATATTCTGTTAGAATTTCCCCGGGAATTCCCTTACGAATGGAATACACTTAACTCTTATCGATTCAACTGTCCAAGTTGCTGGGCATGGGTAAATAAAATTGCTTGTCGTATATCTATCGTACAAACATATAGGAACTCGATATATAGCGCATTGTCGTGTATATAAATAGAGAGGACGAAAAAATTGTAATATAGTGCAAATGCATTCTAGCGATGGCAAACTGTAGGTCACTTTGAGGACCTAGTTCGTAGTTCGTTTCAATGTACCGTTCACGAACTATAGGTCGTGAACTACCACATCTTTAAAAAATGAACTAGTTCACGACCTATATGACCAAATACATGCACATACTGAAAATAATCTCTTCTTTTCTCAATATAAAAATATTAAATAGTAAAAAATAAATAAATGGAAATATTACAATACTTATTTTGAATTAAGATGAGGAAGAAAAGACAACAATGTTTATAATTTATACAAAACATAGATATAAAGAAATATAGTCTTCTCTAGGTACTCATGATTATTTATATGAAGTTCTAAAATACTTATTGGTAGTTACTGATGAAAATGTTGACTACTTTACTAACACTTGAAAATTAAATGTACAAACTATAATAAAATGAACTAGATAGAATCGTTTTGTTTGGCGTTATAATTTATATTTTCTATTCCGAATCTTCTCTGTTCAAACTTCAAAGCTTTGGTTTGATATTAAGTGATTGCATTGCACTCAGTATGAAGTAGAAGAACTATAAGATTTAGATGTTTATTTTAGCATTATTGCAAAAATTTGCTATGGCATGACATATTTGAGAACATATTTAATCTTGCGATATAAAACATAATATATTAATTATATTATTCCAAATGAAATCTGATACCAACATATAAACATTGTGACTCAGCTCGGCAATTCTGCTGTTGCAATATTGCATCGAGTTTCCTATTTCGTTCCGTTCACCAACATACTTTATCACTAAATAAATGTTAGTGCTGTATATGTAATGTATACTATACTGCAAGTATATATATAGTACAATTACATCAATACCATGTAGTTCATAGTACACAAACTAGGTCATAGTGACCTACAGGTCGTTGCAAAACATCGTCACAGTACGTCCGTCATTTGACTGAACCGTTCAGAGTGAACGGTTCGCGAGTGAACTACACATCGCTAGTGCATTCGTCCTTCATCTGGTTAAATGTAATGTATTTTTGTTTCGTGTCGGTTTATTTTCACAATTTATGTATGTAATATAGAGGATGTTACAATTTCACATTCGACTCCGGATATTATAGTATACACATTTATTAAGGAAATGTCCAAAAGTGATTTACTTAATCAATGATGCGATTAGATTTATTATTGTTTAATACATACGTGGTATTTAAATAGAATGGTTGCACAAAAATCACTTAATTTGATTTTGCTGAGTAGAAGTGAACATTTACTGCGAAAAAAGTCTTCCACTCTAACTGGAAGTACCAACATCTCTTTATATGGATTACCTCGTAATTAACACGTGTATATAGACATACACTCATTTGCAATACTAGTGCAGTAAAAGAGTTCGTACAGTGCGATCTTTTTAGTGTATAAGTACCGATACATTACTTATGAAAAATTGTGTATTAAGGTACAATAAATGAATTAGCAATGCCAGAAATTTCTACAGAATGACATGGTGAAATCAAATAAAAAATTATATATATATAATTCCACATGGGATGTAGTTTTCGTTATTTTGCCACTAACATTTTCGTTGTGTGTATATTTCAGTTAGTTCTATTCAACTTAGCGATGTGTAGTTCACTCGCGAACCGTTCACTCTGAACGGTTCAATCAAATGACTGTGACGATGTTTTGCAACGACCTGTAGGTCACTAGGACCTAGTTCGTGAACTATCAACTACATGGTGAACGGTGTACGTATTGATGTACTTGTACTATATATATATACTTGCAGTATAGTATACATTACATATACAGTACTAACATTTATTTAGTGATAAAGTGTGTTTGTGAACGGAACGAAATAGGAAACTCGATGCAATATTTATATGTTGGTATCAGATTTTATTTGGAATAATATAATTAATATATTTGCAAGATTAAATATGTTCTTAAATATGTCATGCCATAGCAAATTTTTGCAATAATGCAAAAAAAAAACCTCTAAATCTTATATTTCTTCTATTTCATATTGAGTGCAATGCAATCACTTAATATCAAATCAAAGCTTTGAAGTTTGAACAGAGAGGATTCGGAATAGAAAACATAAATTATAACGCCGAACAAAACGATTCTATCTAGTTCATTTTATTATAGTTTGTACATTTAATTTTCAAGTGTTAGTAAAGTAGTAAACATTTTCATCAGTAACTACCAATAAGTAGTTTAGAACTTCATATAAATAATCGTGAGTACCTACAGAAGATTATATTTCTTTATATATATATGTTTTGTATAAATTATAAACATTGTTGTCTTTTCTTCCTCATTCTTAATTCAAAATAAGTATTGTAATATTTCAATTTATTTATTTTTTACCATTTAATATTTTTATATTGAGAAAAAAAGAGATTATTTTCAGTATATGTATGTATTTCATATAGGTCGTGAACTAGTTCATTTTAAAAAGATGTTAGTAGTTCACGATCTATAGTTCGTGAACGGTACATTGAATTGAACTACGAACTACGAACTAGGTCCTCAAAGTGATCTACAGTTTGCCATCGCTAATTTCAAATTACTTTTAATAGATAATTGTATTTTTGGTCAATTTACAACATTCGCGGTCTACAAGAAATTTTTCTTTTCCAAAAAATAATATTCCCACGACAATAAGACAATACAAAGTCTATTGTATTTTTTGTATTTATTATTATTACATTATCAGCATATTCTTCAAATAAAAATAAAATAGCCAATGCATCTTTCGCCAATACAACTTTGTTGTTTGTACACTCAATTTCAAATTTCTAAATTCAAAGAGTTTCTTTGGAAATTGTACACAGGATTTTAACATGAGTTGCCATTTGATCGATCGAAATACCTATAAATATTTTCATTGCGTATAATTCGTATTCGTAATGGTTTAATTTTTTTTATTTAAAACGAAATTTTATAATTCTTAATAATTTCATAGTACAATCTAACTTTAGTTCTTAACTATGTTGTATAGGCAATAGAAATCGTCCTTTTCTATTGACGAATTATATTGTAAATATAAGCAACAATAGTAAAAATGAAAATTTCGATATGCGCATAAGAAAATTTTGATAAATTTCGTTAGCAATTCTTAAAATACGATTTATTTTTATATTTATCACATTCTGTTAATAAAAATGATCCCTTAATATCTGCATATCATTGAATTGATCCCCTAATATCTGCATGTGGCGAATTATCCCTTCGATGTACTGTTTTAGTTCTCGATACCAAGTTTTTTTTATAAAAAAAAAATTACAAACCATTACATATACAAAAAAACAACCATCACCTCACTATTTCATGCGCTTATGTTGTTTTTATCGATGCGATCTAACAAGGTTGTAATATTATTTTATGATCATTATAATTCTCGTTTTATTACATCTGTTCAACTGAAAAGTACATCTATCAACGACATGCCATAATGGCATCTAGAATACTTTGTAAATCAATATCGGTACAATAGCCGCATTAATTTCTATTAAATGTATATCATAATGATGGATGGCTTTTCAAGCACTCAACATATATCTATACATCCACACTACATTTGTAACATATCGAAAATTTAAATCTTCAGTGTTACAGTTAAACAAACTTGAAAGTGGTCATATAGTAATTAAAATAAGACGTAGTTTTTTCAAATTTTTTCATGAATTTATTTATTCCATGAATAATTTGCGATTAAAGATAGAATGTGATAGAATCATTCGATAAATATTTCCTTCTATCCTTAGTTAGTTAAAGAGTCCGCAATCCTAAAGATTGGTTGGAAACAGCACGCCATGCCGATCTATCCTGAGCTAATCCCTTCATCTCCCTATAGCTATTCATCTCAACGTCTTCAACTATCTGACTCACATACTCCAATCTAGGCCTACCTACCCCTCTCTTTCCCTCCACTCTACCTTCTATGATCAATTGCATAATCCCCCCATGCCTAAGGATATGCCCTACTAATCTGTCTCTCCTACGCTGTAACACTCTCCAGATACTTCTCTTCTCCCCTACTAACTCTAGTACAGCTTCATTTGTTACTTTATCTTCCCAACCAATCCTCATCATCCTCCTATAACACCACATTTCAAGTGCTTCTAATCTACGCTTCTCTTCCTTTCCTATAGTCCACGCCTCACACCCGTACAGTGCAACACTCCAAACATATACCTTCAGTAATCTTTTTCTAATACCCAAGTCAATATTTGATCTTAAAATCTGTTCTTTTTCTACGAATGCCTTCCTACCCTGTGCTATCCTACACTTTATATCTACCTTGCTTCGATTATCTTTTGTGATTCTACTGCCTAAATAACAAAAATCTGACACTTCTTCGATTCTATTATCTCCTATTGTGATCCTCATTTTTCTACTGCATTCCTTTTTGTCACACCTCATCACTTTAGTTTTACCTATATTTGTTTTCATGTTAAAATCCCTAGTCAATACTGCCTGCATACCATTCAATACCCTTTCTAAATTCTTTTCACTTTCTTCCAATATAGCTATATCGTCGGCGAATCTCAGCATATATATTTTCTCTCCCTGTACATTCACACCTACACTATACTCTTCTTTTACTTTGTTTATTGCATCTTCTATATATAGATTAAATAATAACGGTGAGAGTGTACATCCCTGCCGAACTCCCTTCCCTATTTTTGCTACCTCTTCTTCCCCCTCAATTCTAACTAAGGCAGTTTGGTGTTTATATAAATTAAAAATTATTCTCCTATCCTTATAATCTATACCCGTTTCTTTTAAAATTCTAAACATTATGTCCCAATCTACATTATCAAATGCCTTTTCTAAATCTACAAAAGCTATGCAAGTTACCTTTCCTACCCTCTTTCTTTTTTCTACTACCGTTCTTAGCACTAGAATCGCCTCTCTCGTCCCTCTGTTTTTCCTAAAACCAAACTGATCTTCTACTAGCCTTTCCTCTACTTTATTTTCTAATCTCCTATAAATAATCTTTAACAATATCTTCGATGCATGTGATAGTAGGCTAATGGTCCTATAGTTCTCACACAAATTAGCTCCTATTTTCTTCGGCATTGTTACTATTCTACTACGCTGAAAATCCTGTGGTACTTCTCCCTTCTCATATATTTTACAAACTAACCTGTATAATCGCTCCTGCATTTTTTCCCCTGCGTGTTTTATTAATTCGGCTGGTATCATATCAATCCCCGCTGCTTTGTTATTCCGTAAATCATTTAATGCTCTATGAAACTCTGACCTAAGTATGCTAGGACCTAAGTCATCCTCATCTATCTGTTCCACACTTTCTAGTTCCTCCATGTCCTGCCTACCTTTATATAAATCTTCAAGATACTCCTTCCATCTTCTAGCTTTTTCCTTATTTTCTGTGAGTTCCTTACCCTGCTTATCACATATAATGTTACCCTTTGGTTTTACTTTAGAAAAATGTGACTTAATTTTCCTGTAGCCCAAATCTACTTTACCTCTTCTCATATCCTCCTCAATATCCTCACAGTTTCCTTTTATCCATTCTTCTTTCGCTAGCTTGCATTTCCTATTAATTAAGAATTTCCTATCCTTACTGGAGTATAAATTATTTTTTTCACCGGCATGTATTATTAAGCAAAAAATGCATATTCATTGGGGAAATTCGAAATGATGTCAATCTCAAGATTAAAAGTTTTCGGGAATTAAGAGCGAAAAAAGCCATTTAAATATTTCTCTTACAGCGTCCAATCTTCGCAGAAAAACGCTATAGGTTAATAAAGTAAGTTTACATAACATTGTTTTGTACACGCTGAATTAAATATAAAAGTTCAAACAGATTGTTTTATTATTATCTTATGCTTGAGTATCAGCGATGCAATTCGCAATATACAATTTTCAGTACTGAATGCGAAAACGTAGCGAATAATTCATTTGACAATATATAAGTGAATACAGAATATATAATTCAATGAATACGAATCGTTCACTCTGATGAATAATTCAAATAGAACGATTCATAGCTTCGTACTTCAGTCCCTTATTAAATAAACAAGGAAAATATAATTCGTAACATAATATTGCTAAAGAAATGTTTGCTTTTATTAAAATGATTGGAAACGAAATAATTAACAGCAATAATCTATAATAAAGTTTGCTATTACTAAGTCATCCGACATCTGTTTATTTTCTCTTTATTTAGCCCCTATTTGACCATTTCCGAGATTAATTAAATTGTAAAAGACTTTGTTGCTTGTTACATATACACTACGTGTGTATTTTTCGACAAACGTATTATTTTAAGTAATATCGTCTATTCATGATACATAAACAAATATTTTGAACGGTGAATATCTTTGGAACGAATTGCTTCAACTGTTCTGTACATAATAATTGTAACCTTTCAATGCTTTGAGATAGCGACCAACAACGCAATAGATTATAGTGTTTGAGACTGCCGTTTGAGCAAGTAAATAAAAAACCGTACGAAGAAGACTGGAGAGGTCTTTTTATGTTACCATTTCAATTAATTACCGCACGAAATGGTCGGCTATATAAAATAGACTCTTTTTAAACAACAATATTTACTCGTAACTCTAATTAGGGAACACTAAAAGTATTTTTTACTAATCAAACACCGACGTTATAAAAATAAGTGATAACGATTTAATTATGATAAGTTGCCATTTTTTTTTTTGTAATATTGAATTTGATCTTAAATAGAGGAATTTTAAAATGTTGACAAATCCAATTAATCTTGATCTGAATCTTCAAAATACAACACCTTCAATATTTCTTTAAATTTATTGAGATATATATATATATATATATATATCTCCCACATAATGGTTTAAAGAAAGAATATTAGATCTCTCTAACTAAGCTTTCTTTAGTACTTTGCAATTACTGCAGAGGGATTAAAAATATTCTCCTCTTTGACATGACAATATCGCACAACTTAAGATTTTCCTCCCAAGAAAGATCAATGGATTGACAGTCGCAGACAATAGTAATGAACCATAGGAATTCCATGCAGTGTATAGTAATAGGAAAATTATCAAGAAATATTCAAGAAAAGCAAACGGATTTTGCGCTTCTTTATACCGTTTCATTTCTATTATGTTTGAGTGTATAAAAATTTTGTTTGCGCATTATTTACTTGCAAGTAGAGATGTGTAGTTCACTCGTAAACCGTTCACTCCGAACGGTTCAATCAAATGACGGGCGTACTGTGACGATGTTTTGCAACGACCTATAGGTCACTATGACCTAGTTCGTGAACATGGTGCACGGTGTACTTGTACTAGGTCCTGAACCCGTCGTGTACTAAACCGTTCATGAATCACAACGACTCATAAACGATGCAGTATAGTATACATTACATATACAGTGCCAATAGCAGTTTATGTGATAAAGTGTGTTGGTGAACGGAACGAAATAGGAAACTCGATGCAATATTGCAACAGCAGCATTGCCGAGCTGAGTCACAATTTATATGTTGGTATCAGATTTCATTTGGAATAATATAATTAATATATTTGCAAGATTAAATATGTCGTGCCATACCAAATTTTTGCAATAATGCAAAAATAAACATCTAAATCTTATAGTTCTTCTATTTCATACTGAGTGCAATACAATTACTTAATATCAAATCAAAGCTTTGAAGTTTGAACAGAGAAGATTCGGAATAGAAAATATAAATTATAAAGCCAAACAAAACGATTCTATCTAGTTCATTTTATTATAGTTTGTACATTTAATTTTCAAGTGTTAGTAAAGTAGTAAACATTTTCATCAGTAACTACCAATAAGTATTTTAGAACTTCATATAAATAATCGTGGGTACCTACCTAGAGAAGATTATATTTCCTTATATATATGTTTTGTATAAATTATAAAAATTGTTGTCTTTTCTTCCTCATTCTTAATTCAAAATAAGTATTGTAATATTTCAATTTATTTATTTTTTACCATTTAATATTTTTATATTGAGAAAAAAAGAGATTATTTTTAGTATATGTATGTATTTCATATAGGTCGTGAACTAGTTCATTTTTAAAAGATGTTAGTAGTTCACGACCTATAGTTCGTGAACGGTACATTGAAACGAACTACGAACTAGGTCCTCAAAGTGACCTACAGTTTGCCATCGCTACTTTCTTTAGTATTTTGCATTTGCTGCAGAAGGATTAAAAATATTCTCCTCTTTGACATGACAATCTCACACAGAAAAATTCAACTTAAGATTTTCCTCCCAAAAATGATCAATATATAGACACTCGAAGACAATAGTAATACACCAATATAGTAATTCCATGCAATGTATGGTAATAAGAATTTATCGATAAATAATTTAGAAAAGCAAACTGATTTTGCACTTCTTTATACCGATTCATTATATTATGTTTGAGTGTATAAAAAATTGTTTGCGCATGATTTACTTGCATATGATACCATTTTATGCTGTTTTAAATTGTACAGTTTTTTTTATTGTTAAAATATTTACAAATATAATTTTGCTTTACATGAAACATACCACAAAGAAATACAAAACTTCTTCAGTCGATATATTATGGATACGCGAGATTTCAAGATTTACAGTTTTATTGTGGGTAATAAACAGAATCCAGAAGAGGGAATAATACGAACTTGTAATTCAAATCCCCTAACCCTTAGTTGTAAAAATACACTAGCCGTGGCTATATTATAAATTTAGTTCTCGGTTGATTTAAAAAAAAAGACAGTTTCATAAATAGTATGACTAATGCATCGAGTCACGTGTGCATTACTATAAGTGAAAAATATAAACATGATATAAAATATTTCGTACACTATAAAAATCTATTTAATAAATAATTGATATAATTTTTATTTGTAGATTTAGAAAAGGCATTTGATAATGTAGATTGGGACATAATGTTTAGAATTTTAAAAGAAACGGGTATAGATTATAAGGATAGGAGAATAATTTTTAATTTATATAAACACCAAACTGCCTTAGTTAGAATTGAGGGGGAAGAAGAGGTAGCAAAAATAGGGAAGGGAGTTCGGCAGGGATGTACACTTTCACCGTTATTATTTAATCTATATATAGAAGATGCAATAAACAAAGTAAAAGAAGAGTATAGTGTAGGTGTGAATGTACAGGGAGAGAAAATATATATGTTGAGATTCGCCGACGATATAGCTATATTGGAAGAAAGCGAAAAGAATTTAGAAAGGGTATTGAATGGTATGCAGGCAGTATTGACTAGGGATTTTAACATGAAAATAAATATAGGTAAAACTAAAGTGATGAGGTGTGACAAAAAGGAATGCAGTAGAAAAATGAGGATCACAATAGGAGATAATAGAATCGAAGAAGTGTCAGATTTTTGTTATTTAGGCAGTAGAATCACAAAAGATAATCGAAGCAAGGTAGATATAAAGTGTAGGATAGCACAGGGTAGGAAGGCATTCGTAGAAGAGGAACAGATTTTAAGATCAAATATTGACTTGGGTATTAGAAAAAGATTACTGAAGGTATATGTTTGGAGTGTAGCACTGTACGGGTGTGAGGCGTGGACTATAGGAAAGGAAGAGAAGCGTAGATTACAAGCATTCAAAATGTGGTGTTATAGGAGGATGATGAGGATTGGTTGGGAAGATAAAGTAACAAATGAAGCTGTACTAGAGTTAGTAGGGGAGAAGAGAAGTATTTGGAGAGTGTTACAGCGTAGGAGAGACAGATTAGTAGGGCATATCCTTAGGCATGGGGGATTATGCAATTGATCATAGAAGGTAGAGTGGAGGGAAAGAGAGGGGTAGGTAGGCCTAGATTGGAGTATGTGAGTCAGATAGTTGAAGACGTTGAGATGAATAGCTATAGGGAGATGAAGGGATTAGCTCAGGATAGATCGGCATGCCGTGCTGTTTCCAACCAATCTTTAGGATTGCGGACTCTTTAACTAATAATTTTTATACGTTAAATTTTACGACAACATGTTAGTTTTTCGTTATGAAGTTATGTGTATATTTTTTAGCTGCGCAAATATTTTACGATAATTATTTTTCCGCTATTAAAAACTGCCCGGCTCAATAGAAGCTGGAGAAATCTAATTTATAAATAGATTTGTGCGCACCAAACATTTATTTTTAACAAATACGCTACCACCGATATAAAATATCATTGTTGTGAATGACAATTTATATAAATAAAAAAAAAAGTCCTGTCTGGAAATACTGATCCGTAACAACGATTCGTTAAATGACCCGCTGTTCACATTTTGAAACTAATATCTGGAATTCGAGGACATTTCCATTTGTATAAATGGCAACAATTTCTAGTATGTCTACAATGGGAAGGCGGACGCATTATAATGCATTAAACAAAACGCGGGTGGGCAAATGAACTATTCAATTACCGCATACGTACATAAACATTCTATTCGTATCGCGGTTACAAGGAAAGGGAAATGCGCCATGCACAGGACCGTACTTTAATACCACACGTACCAATGGTTTATTGAATGTAATAGAAAATGCAAAAAAAAATTCTGCGAGTCGCATTTTGAAAGATGTTTATTAAAAAGTCCCACTACTACAAAATCGACGAGTAAAAGATCCGGTACTTTAAAGTACTTGAAGTGAATCGTCTTCGTATATGATGAGTATTATTCTTATATTCTTCTTATAAAGAACCACTACACTCTGGTACAAAATAATACACAATACTTTTTGTACTCTGACCAATTAAAGTCAAATTTCGACGTTTAATAAGATCCTGCATATGATCCTCAAGGCTGTACCATGTACATTATATATGTACTATTTGAAGTTGTATTTTTTCTTTTATCTTCTCCCGACATATTGGACATATTGATTTGGAGTAAGTTGCCTGGCCCACTGTTAGAAATTTAGAAATGACTTTTCCTTTGTTCATCATCTGTAAGGTTTTGAAATGATATTATGAAGTGAGATTCGAAACCACGATCAGTGTGTTCGCTAACAACGACCAACATTTTAAAATTTGCATTTTCTAGTCAATTGTAAAATCACAATATTAAACAGAATAAATTTAGCAAGCGATGACCCGATTTATCTTGACTTGAACGGCCATTGTGTACAGTTTGAATTTATGAATTTGTAAGGCATTATTAAATAGTATAAATTTCCCTAAAAATAACAAAAGATTACACGAAATAAGTTACAATTACATTAATTAACGTGCTTGAATCTCTTTAGTTAAAAATATCCCCATATAATTTTAAGGCGAAGTTTTGTGTCAAGGACGGTTCTGATTATTCTCTGCTGCAGATGTTCTATATAATAGTAATTGTTGACTCCACAAACAGGATGCATTTCATCTCAGCTGATGCAGAATAATCTTCAGCGATTCAATTGTTATCCTAAGATGTTGTTTAAAAGAAACAAAGAAAGTATTTTCTAATGTTTTAAGCTGTTGTGTTGCAACTTTTTGCAATTTTTCAATTGACACCTTAGATCGTAAAGTTTTATGTATTTTTTTTACATATTTTAATATTTTATTGATAAAAAAGACAATTTCTTATATTTTTTTCGATCTTACATACAAATTAAAATATTTATCTTGGAATTTTTCCATTTTTTTCGATCCCGCATACAAATTAAAATATTTATCGTGAATCGTGTCTAAAAATACCTCGCATTAAAATAATATAAAATGATTTATATATCAGATTACAATCCTTGCATTTGATTTGTTCGTTTGAAGAGATCGAGATTCGAATACCGAAAAATTCATGTATAATTGTTTATGTTGCTGCTTAGAAATTTGCAAAATTACCATTCTTTGATACGTTCAATTTTCACACAACTCGAGTAAAGCGGTAAAGTTAAGAAGCTGAAACGATGTTTACAAATCATTTGAAATCATTCTTATTTGAAGTTTCCATGAAAGCTTCTCCTTCAAAACTAGTTGAAGTTATTAGAGGTGCAAACAAAAATTTATTGTACACGGCAAATAGAAAAACTGGAATCTGTTTTTCTAACACCATTACCTACTTATTTTCTAGTTTTCGTACAAGCATAGGTGTCTTAATTACTCTTTTTATTCGTTTCCGAGTGTATTTTTACCGGAGATTATGTAAAAAGGCCAGCAAATGAATAAACAAGGTGTTTTATGATCTCTTTACTCATCAAATATTTAAACGCGTTATCGTTTCCGGTGTAAAGAGTAGGTTATAAGTTATGTACAACTCTTGTTTTCTATACATATTTCTTGTTGCTCAACAACACTATATACTCTCATACAGTTACAACAACACTTTGCTATCATAATTGTTGTTGAAAATAGCGATGGCAAACTGTAGGTCACTTTGAGGACCTAGTTCGTAATTCATTTCAATGTACCGTTCACGAACTATAGGTCTTGAACGACTACATCTTTAAAAAATGAACTAGTTCACGACCTATATGAAATACATGCACATACTTAAAATAATCTCATTTTTTCTCAATATAAAAATTTTAATTGGTAAAAAATAAATAAATTGAAATATTACAATACTAATTTTGAATTAAGAATGAGGAAGAAAAAACAACAATGTTTATAATTTATACAAAACATATAAGGAAATATAATTCCGTTCCGTTCACCAACACACTTTATTATATAGATGTTAGTACTGCTGTTGGTAATGTATATGTAATGTATACTATACTGCATCGTTTACGAGTCGTTGTGATTCACGAATGGTTTAGTACACGACGGGTTTAGGACCTAGTACAAGTATACCAATACGTACACCGTGCACCATGTAGTTCATAGTTCACGAACTAGGTCATAGTGACCTATAGGTCGTTGCAAAGTCGTCATTTGTTTGAACCGTTCAGAGTGAACGGTTCGCGAGTGAACTACACATCGCTTGTTGAAAAGCATTATTGTGCATACGCGAAGATGCATATACTACCGATGCATGATACTACTGTAAAGCTTATACAGTTCACTAGCAATGAGAAACGATATTTGAAAAGATCGTTGAAGCTTGAAGTAATTAGACGAAAAATTAACGTGTTGATATATAGTTTTTGTCGTACTTTTCCCACCAGAAATAAAAATATCAATTATGTCTAAAAAAAATCACCCTGTGATTAAATTTGATCAAACTTGACTTCTTGTTGGTAAATAATATCGAAATCAATAGAATATTTTTATTACCTTGGAATTTACCTAGGTCATTAATAGAATGTTTAGAATCTTAAAAAAAATGGAAATTGATTATAAGGATTGCTTTAAAAAACTATATAAACATCAAACAATTTTAGTTAGAATTGAGAAAGCAAGAATACAAACAGGAGTCAGGCAGGGATCTATACTTTCGCCGTTCTTATTTAATCTATATAATAAAGATGCAATAGACAAAGTAAAACAAGAGTAGGTGTGAAAATTCAGGGAGAAAAAAAAGATATGTTGAGGTTCGCCGATGATAAAGCTATCTTGGAAGAAAGGGAGCAAAATTTAGAACTTTTATTAAAGGACGGAAGTTATGACCATAACATGGAAATAATTACAAGTCAAGCCGAATTGATGAGATGTGACAAAGCATGCGAAAGATGAACGTTAGAATAAATAATAGAAGTATTTATTCTTATTTAAGAAATAAAATTACGAAGGATAATCAAATTATGGTATATATAAAATGTAGGATAGCACAGGGTAGGGAGGCATTCGTAGAAGAAGAGCAAATTTTAAGGTCAAATATTGGATTTATTTATATTTAGTATTAGTGAATGCGCCTTTCATCGCTATGCCCCCATTCAAGATAAAACTTAATAAAATACCTTCCGTTTTATGAAAAGCAGCTAGCTATAAGGAAACGAAGGAGTTTGCTCAGGAGCGATTGTCTTGGCGTGGTGTTTCGAACCAATCCTTGGGATTGATGATTAACTAAGTAATTAATAAATAAATGCTTCTAGGCATCGATCTTTGAGTATCGGTTCCAAAGTATCTAGGATGAATGTATCAAATATTTAACAAAAAATATTATGCCCAATTAATCTCTTTAGTTTCATTTCCTTATCCGACATCCTAACATAATCGAAATCAATTTATTCGACGAAAATTTCTTTGCGGATTCACACTTCACTGCACTAGCATGTAACTTGCATGATTCTTCAATGGAAAGAAGGAACTGTTGTTAAGTCTTATACCAAGATATTTATGTATTATATATCACGAAACGTACGATATGATTCATCTAGAATGTCTTTTCATCAATTAAATATTGGGGGCAATCCTTGTGACCTCACCATGACTTGCTCAATGTTCACGGCCGTGGAATGATGACTATTGTGTGACAATAAAATCTCGAGGCAACATGGCGCCAATCTTCTATCCTTGCCACATCCACACGTATACTCCAATATTGCACATGTAAACGTGCTAAATGATGGCCCTTTGTTATGTTATGGCACCTTCTTTGTTAGAGTAAATTGTCTTACAAAGCAAAATGTGTGGAACGTAAAGAACCACTATCTATATTGAAGTTACTTCTTATTATAACGTGATAAATTGTACGCGAAGTGCTTCTAGACGAAATTAAGGTTATAATTTTGTCAATGTGATTTCAATCGGGAATAAATCTTGGAACATGTTTATAAATTGGATATTTTTATATAAAATTTTCTTACAGAAGGAGTACTTGTCAGAAAATGTGAATGATTCTGAAGGTTTGAGTGCTGCAGCATTTATTTTATGCATTTTGTATTTTTAATTTCATGTGTGGTGAATTAATATTTATTTTTAAATATAATATTCAGTTAAAAAACTTTACAAATATTCATAAATATCAATTGTAGTAGCAAAGAAAAACAAAATACTGATTTATAGCTGTCTTATAGCAGTAATTTGAGATATAAATTGCAATTGCAAAGCAATATTTTGGAGAGATTTCGAAATCAAAATAAAATTGGATTTTAATTTATCTATATTTCTTGGGAGAATTCGGAAAAAAAACAATAAATCAATAAAATTTATTAGTATAGCAGGACTTGTTATAAAATAAATAATTAGGGGTATTAATAGATTATGTAGCAGCGGAAGAAATGTGCATACAAAAGATTGATAAGAAAAGTACGCAATTCGTGAAGATTATTAGATTGGATGCATAAAATACGGTGCATTAATTTTTTTTAAGAAAAATTCGGTTCTTGCAATTAAATAAAGTAAACATTTTTCTAAGTATACCTTCTACGATATTTTAATCTACGTAGTTCATTTTAATACTACATCTATTGAAGCTTTAACACCTTATGGAATTTAAGTTTGTTCTTACCTTACCTTTCTTCCTTGCCATGCGAATGGCAAACTATATCCTCTATCCGTTTATAATCTTCAGCGGCGTTTGTTTATATTACCCACAGTTGTAATGAGAAAAGGGAGTGTGTAAACCGGATCATGCGTGGCGATAAGCTCTCCTTCTCGAGGACTCGGTGGTACGGAACTGAAGTAAGAACACGTACAAGTCTGCACAGCCCAGCACAGACGTTTCCTGCTTATCCGATCTCGATATTGTTTACCAAATAGAAGATGCTGATCAACAGATAATTTAAATGGTTTTTTTTTTAAGTGAAACTTCTATAGGCGCGGTAGGGCAAATTGGCCTGAACGTCACGAAAAGTGAAACGCATGCTATGCGCATGCGCCGCATGTGCTAAACATTTGTTTATCAAATTCGCGATGAGCAGGCAGAAATAATGTAAATTTTGTGTATGATGCACTAGTGGGTGCATTTCTATTTGTCGATAGCTTGCTCAGCTGTATCAGATTCATTTCGTTGATCTCTCACACCGCGTGTATCTTCACGTGTAGACGGCACGCCTGAATCAGTGGCATTTAAATTCTCTATACCACTCACTGTGTCCTCATTTAACGACGGTATCGATTCATCCAGTCTATTTGAGGTCGTTGGAAGGTTATCTTGTCCACCGTGTTTCTTTAGCGCCCTTTGCCTGGCTCGATACTCTCTACTTCTTTCCAAGGTACTTGTTGGCACCTTTCTTGGTGGTTTATTCGCTTTCTTCCATTCTCTAAAGGCTCGCACTCTGTCTGTACTTGTCTTTTTCGCCATTTCACTTTTCACACAATGGAAATTGTGTGAAAAAAAATATATAAATATGTGAAAAAAATTAAAAAAATCGTTAACAAATGGAAAAAAGCAATGCATAAAATCAACATTTCCTCTACGAGCTAAGAAGTTTCACTTCCACCGCGCGAGAGTCTCGCGTATTTTTTAAATTTAATTTGAGGGAGAGTTTAGGGTATTTACCCTCTAAGGTTCATTTTACAATTCCATAAATGGTGGTGATTATCAAAAACTACGATATAAAGTGAGTTGTTTAAATAATTGAACTGTCCTAATTGTAAACATTCTTATACAAAGCATTTTTGTTTTTATGAAATAATATTTAAAAATAATGAAAAACTCGACGTTGTGATTCGTTTAATTTCCATAATATCGCCGTTGAAAGTCAAAGTAGTATTGTTAATTTTAATATCTTAACTCGTACCTTAGTAAATTGATCTCTTTAATAAGGACATGTAATGGACAAAATGGCTAATTGTAGTTGTAAACTCTTGACATGTTAGCATGCAAATGACACGTTCATCCACAATCACGTACATTCCCTATAAGGAAACCGGTTCTGCAAACTTTTATAGACATTGCCTTTTTTTTTTGCACTTGCACTTTGCAATATACGAAAAGCATCACCGTTGAAACAGAAAGACACGTTTCTCCTACACCTTTATGTTTAAAAATCTATTAGTTCTTCATCAGATGATCACGCTTAGAGTGATCGAATATATATTTTTATGTTTTGCCAATAGTTACGTATTTATAATGTAATTTATCATTGACTACATGATACAGTCAGACGAATTGCAAGAAATTAATATAATAAAATATCGCCTGGTTATACATAAATCAAGATGTTGTTATGTAAACAATATGATTGATAATTGTAACACTAAGCCAGTCTTTAGCGCTATCGAAGGCAGCTGATGTAATACGGTTCAACTGGGAGGACCATGAATATTAATGGTAGTTGATGATTGATTTATATTTATCTCTTCTGGTATTGCTCATTTTGAAATATAAGTGTCGTTTCAATATGTACAGTGTAAGATTTAACGATATTAGATGGTTTTCCTTTATAATAAAACACCCCTCGGTAAACGAATTGACCATAATCTAGTAGTATTCTGGTAAAACCTACAAGAGGATTACATTTACTAAAAAGTACACATTCAAATGTATTTTTTGAGACTGAATTTACAGCATATTTGTAGACTAATTTCAAATTGCTCTCCATATATTTTAACAAATTCACCTATTTATATTACGTCTAATAAATGGTAGGTTGAAACGTGCTTAAGATTGTAAACAATTTATAACAACATGTAAGTTATTTCCTATGCAATTAAATCAAATCGGTCAACACTTGTGTAGTAAATTACCCGTTTTCATGTTTTAATTAGGCAATCGCCTATTTTTTGCACGAACATAAAAGTTTATTAGTTAAAGAGTCCGCAATCCTAAAGATTGGTTGGAAACAGCACGCCATGCCGATCTATCCTGAGCTAATCCCTTCATCTCCCTATAGCTATTCATCTCAACGTCTTCAACTATCTGACTCACATACTCCAATCTAGGCCTACCTACCCCTCTCTTTCCCTCCACTCTACCTTCTATGATCAATTGCATAATCCCCCCATGCCTAAGAATATGCCCTACTAATCTGTCTCTCCTACGCTGTAACACTCTCCAAATACTTCTCTTCTCCCCTACTAACTCTAGTACAGCTTCATTTGTTACTTTATCTTCCCAACCAATCCTCATCATCCTCCTATAACACCACATTTCAAGTGCTTCTAATCTACGCTTCTCTTCCTTTCCTATAGTCCACGCCTCACACCCGTACAGTGCTACACTCCTAACATATACCTTCAGTAATCTTTTTCTAATACCCAAGTCAATATTTGATCTTAAAATCTGTTCTTTTTCTACGAATGCCTTCCTACCCTGTGCTATCCTACACTTTATATCTACCTTGCTTCGATTATCTTTTGTGATTCTACTGCCTAAATAACAAAAATCTGACACTTCTTCGATTCTATTATCTCCTATTGTGATCCTCATTTTTCTACTGCATTCCTTTTTGTCACACCTCATCACTTTAGTTTTACCTATATTTATTTTCATGTTAAAATCCCTAGCCAATACTGCCTGCATACCATTCAATACCCTTTCTAAATTCTTTTCGCTTTCTTCCAATATAGCTATATCGTCGGCGAATCTCAGCATATATATTTTCTCTCCCTGTACATTCACACCTACACTATACTCTTCTTTTACTTTGTTTATTGCATCTTCTATATATAGATTAAATAATAACGGTGAAAGTGTACATCCCTGCCGAACTCCCTTCCCTATTTTTGTAACCTCTTCTTCCCCCTCAATTCTAACTAAGGCAGTTTGGTGTTTATATAAATTAAAAATTATTCTCCTATCCTTATAATCTATACCCGTTTCTTTTAAAATTCTAAACATTATGTCCCAATCTACATTGTCAAATGCCTTTTCTAAGTCTACAAAAGCTATGCAGGTTACCTTTCCTACCCTCTTTCTTTTTTCTACTACCGTTCTTAGTGCTAGAATCGCCTCTCTCGTCCCTCTGTTTTTCCTAAAACCAAACTGATCTTCTCCTAGCCTTTCCTCTACTTATATAATTTAAAATATAAAAGTTTATAATTTTATTATATTTTCTATTAATAGTAAATCACGATTCGTGACAAAGGTATTTTATTTAGTGCTACTGAGGATGGGGGCATAGCCGTTAAAATGCACATCTAGCTACTTAAAGCTTTGTGTTACGGTATTTGGGCGATATTTTATATTAATATTTAACACGGCAGTGATAATTTAAAAAATGTTTTCTATTGTTTGTTGCATCAATTCTGAGTCACGAAATATTTTTAATTGTGCAACCTTCGTTGTAAATTATTTATACATTCCATGCATGTTCTTTTGTGATTTCTATTGAACAACTTGATTAGTTACGGAGCCTCAAGGACCCGTTCAATTTTTTCTATATATGTACACGGTAGAGCATCAAGAACTATTTGGAGAACAAATTGTTACATAGTTAATTATAGTTAAACAAGTAGTTAATTGAGCAAAGTTGTGCTTTGTGCGTTCTAGTTATCATAGCGAACGGGTGTGTCTTATACACCAATAAAAATATCGAATTCAAAGGTTAATTAACAGCTTGATTGGACAAATTGATAAAAGCGCGCATTCATTCTTATTAAGAAAACTAATAGAGATTTATTTACAGTGTTTTTTCGACACTGCATTCTGTGAAGAATATTCAGTTCACTTAGAAGAAGTTTCATACCAACTTATATAAAAAAAAATATGAAGAATAAGATCTCAGTATATAGTTATGCGCTTTATATTAATTTTGATACTGAAGTGAATTTAAGCCCAAGTTCGGCAAGATCAGATGTGTAATTCTCTATTACATACGTATAATTATAATCGAATAATTTATTTCGCTGAAGACACTATTATTACTTACTTGTCTATAATTGTATAGAATATCACCAAAATATCGTAACACAAAGCATTTAATAGTTTGATGTGTATTTCGAAGGCCATGCCTCCATCTTCGGTAGCACAAGATTAAACTAAATAAAATACCCACGTCACTCACAAAATTTGCTATATGCAAGTAAACTTTAATATTTATTTATTTTCCAACCACTTGTTGTTCCTTGTAAAAATACACAGACATATTAAAATGATAGAATTTTACACGTTTTTTAATTTAGTATGTATGTCTTAAGGACAATCGGAGAGCTTGAAACGTAGCCTTACGGTATCTGTAACATGTGCTAAAGAAATATTTAATGGCTCTCAGAAATATTGTACTTATTGTCGAAAAAAAATAGCACAAATATTAAAATACACAATATTTCACAATTCTACATAATTTTCCGATTGTACTGTATTATTTAAGATATCGTTTTACGCTCGTATAAAAGAAAAATATTTGTAATATATACTTTTGCATGCATTTTGCTTTAAGATACATTCTTATAAAGTCAAGCGATTTTATATTCACATGCATTTAACCACATATTAATTTTCTTGCATATCAACTAAATGCGATGGTAATATAAATACCAATACTATTAAATGTTAGAAAATTGAAACCGGAATATGATTGCAAAATTTACATATACAAATCTTGTATATTTAGCATATTTTATATCGATTCATAAAGTTTTTCGTATTCGTAATTTGTGTATTTTTACTCCATGTTAGGCATTCGAAGTACTATTAATTTTAATTGTCTGTTATTATATCCATATACCACGAATTTGCGCATAATTTTTTTTGGAATCTTGCAAAGAATCTAAACCAATTGACAAATAGAAAAAAAAAATTTTTTTAAAAAACAACTTACATTTTAGCTCAAATCTTTATACTGTAATACATCTTTGATTATCAACCACGACATATATCTTACATTATCCTAGTTTAAATAATGTTCGTTTCAAAATTTCAAATAATGTTAAAATACCCAAACAAATGTTAAAACCTAGTCATTTTCTATTTGTATACTTTTTTACAATTATTATCTGAAGACTGATGCTGTTTAACAAAATATATATAATCTTAACAAATTCACTTAACAACATGTTGTCCTTAAAATATCTGACACGTAAATGTAAAAGTTGTTCACAAATGAAGATTTTTTTCCCTAATGTTCTCTCAAAAATTATTACATTTTAAATTTAAATTTTAATTTAATTTATTTTTAAACTGTTACAACTTGTACATGATTTATTGTAGTTTTTTCACCTGATAATGGCCAAAAGTCGAAACTAGACGAAAATTTACATAATATAAAAACCTGTAAGGATTTACTCAACCAATAGTTTAAAATAGACAGAAATTATCGACTATTTTTTGATTTTTTTGTCTTTTTAGAAAAAATTTAGTTTTTAGACAACGTATTGTCACGCTTGAATATAATTAGGTGATTTATTTGATCGGGCTATTTTTCTAATACGCATTTAAACAATCATATAATAAAAAAAAATTATCACTACGGTGTTAAATATTAATATAGAATATCACCCAAATACCGTAACTTAAAGCATTAAGTAGCTAGATGCGCATTTCAAGGGCTATGCCCCCATCATCAGTAGCACAAGTAAAACTAAATAAAATACCTCAGATGGAGGCATAGCCCTTGAAATGTACATCTAGCTACTTAATGCTTGTTACGGTATTTGGGTGATATTCTATTAATTATATTTTTTATTAATTATATAATTGTAAAAAAATGTATATTGAACTAACTATTGAGTTGGATTTCACATCTTTTTTAGATATAGTTTGAAACTGTTGACTAAGCATTCTAATATGCCTATATATAATATATAGTTGCAGGTATAATATTATTGTTATACTCCTTCATTTCTTATGAAGAATATCTTCGCAACTTATTTTGTATTCTTGCAACTTTGTGCCAGTATAGTTTCAATGGCCAACAATTCTTGTCGCACGTTTCTATTGTCATATATACAAGACATATGTATATTTGTGCATATGTACTATGTTTGTGTTATATTATATAGCAGATAAAGAAAATAAGACAATTAAATATTTGCCCTGCCATTTAGATAATATTTCTGGTGGACAGGGAGCATCTTGCGCTCCAGCGATAAGAAGAGAAACAAAGCGGATGGCTAGATATTTAGATTGGCTCATTTACAGATTCCGTAACTGGTAAAGATAATGTAAATATGGATAATAAACACAATACACGGAATGAAAGAAATTTCTTTTGCGAAAAGTTTCATTTTGTATCCCAGTTACTTTGGATTTTGAATAAATGAACGTATTATAAAAACCAATTATTATAAAAATGAATTATTTTTAATCGTAAAAATTAGAATACCGATAAATTTTCTTTGTATTGGAAATAAAAATACATTTCTTCGTTGTAGCTAAGTTTGGTTACTACTTCAATCATAAATCGGTAATAATAATTAATGAAAAGTGATAAAAAATAGAATATAATAAAAAGTAGTAATTTTAACATGCGTTCTATTTTCTAGATTCTCTTTAAGCTTTTAGGAGTAATATGAAAATATATTTCACGAAATCATACATACAAATCACACTATACATAACTAAAACAACTATACAATTTTTAATGTGCACTATAATTTCTTTTCTCTTTTTTCTTTAGATCAGTATATATTTTTTGAATGCCGTTCTAAAATTGTGTAATTTAAATTTTAAAGAACTTTATTATATACTAGTTGCAGATTTAGAATCCTCACATCATTTCGCATTAGAAAATATCCCATTCAGTAATTTTTTTCCCGTATAATAAACAACTGAAAATGTTAGAATGTTTCTAATGTTTCTAAATGCTGACTTCGAAATTGAAAAGGCAATTAACAGCGCGGATTAATTCGAAGATATATATAATAAAACGTTACTAATACTTGGATATACCATATATCTTCTTAACCATCTTTGGAAGTGAAGAATACATCCATAACAAGCTGAATTTCGCTTGAAAAAGAGATATTAATGTTTTGTCGCTTTGATCTAATTATTATTTCAATTATATATAAAAGTAATATCAGAATATATTGATTTTAAGTTCGGATGTGCATTTTTACAGATAAATCAATTCTTAAGACAAATACAAGTCTAGTACCATCAAACCATTCAATTCAATTATTTTTTCAAGTAAAATAAAAATTGGAAATTTTAACATGGCACGTTCATATAAAAGTTTTCTAAATGATGACTTTGAAATTGAAAAGGCAAATAACAGCGTGGATTACTTGAAGATGTAATAGTTAACACTTAACATAAGACGTATCGAAGAGTAGGTATCGACGTTTGCAAACTCTAGTATTAGGTGTGTGTGACAACGATGATGGACATACACACAGATTACACACTTTTTCAACATTCACTTCGATCGAGTTTAGAAAAATTTTGCGATTCTCAAACGCACAGAACGCTCAGTTCAGGCTTAGCATACATTGTTGTTATATAAACGCAATCTCTTATCTGCACATGCTATTTTATATGAGCAGTTTCAATGTTATCTAACAGTTGAAGCGAGACTACCTTCGCTTCAAACAGCCACTCAAGAACACCTGCTGCAACTGCTCGAGTATTCGTTATCAAACAATTCATATGCGTGTTTTATTAACAGAATCTGATGTAAAGCTGTTGCCAAAATATGGCAAATCAGACATAAGTGTATATTTTAAGAATACATTAGAAGATCCTATGTCAATTGAACAATCATACATTGAGAATTCAATCAGCAAAGTCAAATAAGACGACATCAGCAATTTTTATATTTCAGTCTTCTAGTACAGTATATTCCAACGTAATTCGGGAATTCTGCTTTATCATCCCACAATACTGAAATACTTCCATCTAATTTTAACCTCTTCACATTTTGAAGACGTTATGTTGATGGGGCCACGAGAGATGTACGTAGTTCGTAGGTGCATCGCAACATATACATTTCTCTTTCACTATATAATATAATGAATACTCGAATGCATATAAAATGCGAGATAAGTACGTTGTTGAGGCACTGTGTTTGACTGCGCATTCTTTGTCGTCTTCATAATGTGGCGATTGTGAGTTCTTGAACATGTTTCGAAATTAAATGTGCTTTGAACTTGTACAACCACTGCCGTAATGCACCGCCATAGAGGAAGCGTTCATTGAGGAAGTCTTATTCTTGATAACATCTCGGCAGTTCTTATACAAGTAATAATTCGTAATTAGTACCACTAAATAAACCGCCATATAGTCTGTAATTGAGAAAATATGCCACTTTACATTCGTTCTCCTGACAATGATTCATTTTGATTTTTTAATCCAGTGAAAACTGGATTTCATTGCTGGTGAAAATAATCAATTTAATTTATCGGTAAAGAATACACAGTTAAAGAGTCCGCAATCCTAAAGATTGGTTGGAAACAGCACGCCATGCCGATCTATCCTGAGCTAATCCCTTCATCTCCCTATAGCTATTCATCTCAACGTCTTCAACTATCTGACTCACATACTCCAATCTAGGCCTACCTACCCCTCTCTATCCCTCCACTCTACCTTATATGATCAATTGCATAATCCCCCCATGCGTAAGAATATGCCCTACTAATCTGTCTCTCCTACGCTGTAACACTCTCCAAATACTTCTCTTCTCCCCTACTAACTCTAGTACAGCTTCATTTGTTACTTTATCTTCCCAACCAATCCTCATCATCCTCCTATAACACCACATTTCGAATGCTTGTAATCTACGCTTCTCTTCCTTTCCTATAGTCCATGCATCACACCCGTACAGTGCTACACTCCAAACATATACCTTCAGTAATCTTTTTCTAATACCCAAGTCAATATTTGATCTTAAAATCTGTTCCTTTTCTACGAATGCCTTCCTACCCTGTGCTATCCTACACTTTATATCTACCTTGCTTCGATTATCTTTTGTGATTCTACTGCCTAAATAACAAAAATCTGACACTTCTTCGATTCTATTATCTCCTATTGTGATCCTCATTTTTCTACTGCATTCCTTTTTGTCACACCTCATCACTTTAGTTTTACCTATATTTATTTTCATGTTAAAATCCCTAGTCAATACTGCCTGCATACCATTCAATACCCTTTCTAAATTCTTTTCGCTTTCTTCCAATATAGCTATATCGTCGGCGAATCTCAACATATATATTTTCTCTCCCTGTACATTCACACCTACACTATACTCTTCTTTTACTTTGTTTATTGCATGTTCTATATATAGATTAAATAATAACGGTGAAAGTGTACATCCCTGCCGAACTCCCTTCCCTATTTTTGCTACCTCTTCTTCGCCCTCAATTCTAACTAAGGCAGTTTGGTGTTTATATGTCCCAATCTACATTATCAAATGCCTTTTCTAAATCTACAAAAGCTATGCAAGTTACCTTTCCTACCCTCATTCTTTTTTCTACTACCGTTCTTAGTGCTAAAATCGCCTCCCTCGTCCCTCTGTTTTTCCTAAAACCAAACTGATCTTCTCCTAGCCTTTCCTTTAGTGTTGCATAGTGTGCCAATGCACTGCATATGCCTCCTAGGGGCAAGACATGGTCAACGACGCTCTGGCCTATAGAGCGGTCCCTATACAGGGATCCCGGTCTATAGGAAAGATTTCAGGCTAACCCACGGTATTAGGGGGATTAGGCTGAATCGGTGGGGCGACGACTAAAATATGCACTCATTGGTCGGTGCAAGGCAAGGAGAAACCAGCACTGTACCTTTCTCAAGCTTACAGATTACACAAACAAAATGGAATTCTGACTTAAAAATATTTAGTGGCAATCAATATGTGGTTACCAAACAAGATATAATATATCGATCGTATTTGTCTTACGTTGTATCACCTCATTACCATAGTAATTTACTTTCAATTTATTTTACTATGTTTTATTAAACCCATAGAACAGGTGCAACAAATCTTCTATTATTTCATCCAGTTTCTGTATCTAAAACCAGTCTGAGTGATTCCACGCAGACTCCTTGCTGTAGTTATCATAGTTATAAGAGAATGTATGCATTTATTTAAATCGAATGCATATATACCTTCTTGCAGCCTTGATACTTGGTCGAAGATATTTGATGTTACTTGGTATTGGAAAGTAGACTGCTTGACGGGCTACTTTGCAATAGTGGTAAAGTATGTTACAGGTGTGTTAATATACTTTGATTGATAATTGGATGATACAGAGAATCGATATTATTTATTGAGCGGTCGTTTTAATCTTCCGCCATGTGCAATAGAATATATCCAGTCGAAGAAAAGTCTAGGCAATGTTAAAAAAATGTAATTTTGTTAACCGAGATTCATTTATAGTAAATATATACCATTTGTTGTGATATGGGTCTGAAAATTTTCGAATTTTCTTCTGAGATTTACTATACTAAATATTGCTAATTATTATTATACCATAGCTTAATTAAGCTATACAGAGATCTAATTTTTTTGTATGATACTTTATGAGACTATTGCGCGAACAAATACATGTACCAAATTTAAATAGCACGTCTCGAAGTTACTGCAAAATGGAGTTAATTCAAAGTCAATTATCTTTAAATTACATGAAGATAATAGGATTTTTTTCTACGTATTTATATGTGGAAAGGACCAATTTGATTTGCGTTAAAATTTCATTTATTTGGTGCAAATAGTTTGACTTTGGCATAAGATAATATTAACATGGCCAGCATACACGCTTAAAATGAGTATTGGCTGCCCTTAAGGGGGAACTGTAGTCTCGCAAGTTTTCAGCGCAGAGAATTTTGGCTAATTTTATGACTAATTATATACTTTATGAGACTATTGCGCGAACAAACACATGGACCAAATTTAAATAGGACGTCACGAAGTTACTGCAAAATGGTGTTATATTCAAGCCAATTATCTTTTAATTACATGAAGATAATAGGATTTTTTTCTACGTATTTCTATGTGGAAAGGACCAATTTGATTTGCGTTGAAATTTCATTTATTTGGTGCAAATTGGTTGACTTTGGCATGGGATAATATTAACATGGCCAGCATATACGCTTAAAATGACTATTGGTTGCCCTTACGATTCAATGAGTCTTCAAAAGGTTCAAACACTTTTAAATAGGCATATATGGTAAAAATGGCATCTGTAAAGTAATACAAAAATGTGGTGTTGCATTTAGATAAAATAAAATTGCGGTGTTAAATAATCTATTTTTAGAGAGACCAATTCCATTGTTGAAACTGAATCGTTTTTCTTTTTAACGAACTTGTGAGAGTATTTTGAATATAGTGTAATGATCTTCTTAGTCAAGATGAGTTGACTTTAATTTATCCGCAAAATGGAACAGCTTTATGTCAATAGTTGAATGAATTGCATCATCAAAAGGAGTTGTCTTGATTTAAATAAATTATTACACTACTTAACCTACCTAGAGAACTATCGCCACTTCACAAGAAACGTACGTTGCTTTATTCGGAAGATTAAATCTCTTTGGTTTGCTTAAACGCGGTTGTAAAATCTCATTATGCTGCAACAATTTTCACATTATGTCGTCATTCTAATGGGACCGAAGATCTTCATCTTTAGGGTTTCGGAAAATGTTGTGGTGGAAAATAATCATTTGACCGACTAGCAAATTAGGATAGACATTAAAGAAATGCATCGTACTTTTAAATAATTTATAACTATGTTCGTAAAACAATTTCCATGCTCATAAAAACACACAATTAATTGGTAAATCCTTTCTTATCTTATTAACTAATTGTTTTAATTCCTTTCCAGGTACGTACTCTTTAATTGGCGTAAAGGTTTTTAAGGAATTCTAATGTGACCATGCTTCGTTATGTAAGTACTAAAACTTTAATTGTTGGAGTTCTGACTAAATTTTATGACTAGTTAATTTTGGAGTGTTAATTACTTCAGTTAATTTTTATGACACAAGCCCGTATATGTCCATATTTTAATTTTTGTTACCAGTTTTGACAACATTTCTTTATATTCTCAATGAATCATATTTCTTACAGTAGCTTCTTCATTGTATTTTATATAATTTTAGTCAACATTTTACAAAAAAAAAAATTTTAAATGGATAAATATAATCTGAATGTTAATTCCAGAAAAGTGCGGCAAAATTGATCCATAAAAACTTAATTTAAAGACATAATGAAAGAAACTTACTTTTAAATGTATCTTTTTCGTAAATGACAAATTATTTTGCCACATACTTTGACCAAATTAAATAATAATATATTTTAATCAATAGTAGAATCAATTTGTGAACGAATTAAAGCTCCTTTTATACATCTAGGAACATATACGCTATTTCACATCCATAAGCAGTTACCAAACTAAATTTTGAAAAAAAATAACAGAGAAGTGTTAAATAAATATTACTCTTTTTCTTATGGTATTTTATAGTAGTCGGTAGTTTAATGGTAGTTTATAGTTTTAGGGGTATTTAGGCATATTCTATTTATTGTATCATTATAATTCTGTACTTACAGTACTGTAATGAGCCCATTAAAAAGAGGAATTAAAAGCTAAAATTTGTCGGTACTAATAGATTATAAAACAAAATTTATTTATTTAATTAAGAAATATTTTTGCGTAAATCGCCATTCTTTAAGTTTTTTTCAGTCTTTCGGAAGTTTTTTAAGTCTTTTTCATTTTATTAGTTAAAGAGTCCGCAATCCTAAAGATTGGTTGGAAACAGCACGCCATGCCGATCTATCCTGAGCTAATCCCTTCATCTCCCTATAGCTATTCATCTCAACGTCTTCAACTATCTGACTCACATACTCCAATTTAGGCCTACTTACCCCTCTCTTTCCCTCCACTCTACCTTCTATGATCAATTGCATAATCCCCCCATGCCTAAGAATATGCCCTACTAATCTGTCTCTCCTACGCTGTAACACTCTCCAAATACTTCTCTTCTCCCCTACTAACTCTAGTACAGCTTCATTTGTTACTTTATCTTCCCAACCAATCCTCATCATCCTCCTATAACACCACATTTCGAATGCTTGTAATCTACGCTTCTCTTCCTTTCCTATAGTCCACGCCTCACACCCGTACAGTGCTACACTCCAAACATATACCTTCAGTAATCTTTTTCTAATACCCAAGTCAATATTTGATCTTAAAATCTGTTCCTTTTCTACGAATGCCTTCCTACCCTGTGCTATCCTACACTTTATATCTACCTTGCTTCGATTATCTTTTGTGATTCTACTGCCTAAATAACAAAAATCTGACACTTCTTCGATTCTATTATCTCCTATTGTGATCCTCATTTTTCTACTGCATTCCTTTTTGTCACACCTCATCACTTTAGTTTTACCTATATTTATTTTCATGTTAAAATCCCTAGTCAATACTGCCTGCATACCATTCAATACCCTTTCTAAATTCTTTTCGCTTTCTTCCAATATAGCTATATCGTCGGCGAATCTCGACATATATATTTTCTCTCCCTGTACATTCACACCTACACTATACTCTTCTTTTACTTTGTTTATTGCATCTTCTATATATAGATTAAATAATAACGGTGAAAGTGTACATCCCTGCCGAACTCCCTTCCCTATTTTTGCTACCTCTTCTTCCCCCTCAATTCTAACTAAGGCAGTTTGGTGTTTATATAAATTAAAAATTATTCTCCTATCCTTATAATCTATACCCGTTTCTTTTAAAATTCTAAACATTATGTCCCAATCTACATTATCATTCATTTTATTATCCACAAGATTTCAAAATATAATTCGTAAACCATTATAATGGGTGCTTAATAGCCATTTGAATAATACAACAATCTTTTGATCCGAAATACCGTAGATGAATTAATCTTACGTTTTAATTATAATCGTTTAATTTTTATAGATGAATTTCATTAGACACACTGTAGAAATGAACCACTCTTTCACATGTATAATTATGAATAGATAAATTGATTTAATCAGTTCTTAGATAATTTAATAGTTTGGAAAGTAATTAATATTCTAACAAGTACCCAAGTGCTTCTGATGAAAGCCATGTAATTAAAATTGTAAGAAATTACCACCATTTGCGATTTCTTGCTTATGCCTGGAGGTTTTACTATTCGGCGTAATTCTCTTTACTACCTCCTATAAAATGTATACATTCTTCGTTACACTGTTACTGTAAAATTACAAATTACAGATAAAAGCAATCGAGAGGAACATAATCCAGGTATTTAAATGTATAATGGTTCCTATAAAATAATGATTTATACGATTGTAGTAATACATGGATTTAAATGGAAACTTCGTATCGTACAGCGATATTCTTATTTACAAGAAAATAAATTATGTAGTGTGTGGTTTTCTTATATATATATACAGTGGATGGTACATTTATTTTTTAGAAGCCGCTATTTTATACAATCGTGAAATACCTTCAATTAAGCCGTTCATACGATTTTTTATTTTTCACGCAATTCTTAGTATCTGCATATTTCGACACAAGGAACTGGAATAATTTCTCTGAATATTTACCTCATTTGAACAGTAAATCTACATTTTCTACGGTATCCTTGAATTTTTTGAAGTGAAACTTCTATATGCGCGGTAGAGCAAATTGGCCTGAACGTCACGAAAAGTGAAACGCTTCCGTCACGAAAAGTGAAACACGCTACGCGCATGCGCCGCGTATACTGTGTGTATACGTAGCATAAGGCAACCAGTAGACGCTTGCGTATTTTATTATATATTACACAAACACAGCTTAATCTTTTAGCTAAGAATTTCCATTGTGTGAAAAGTGAAATGGAGAAAAAGACAAGTACCGACAGAGTGCGAGCCTTTAGAGAACGGAAGAAAGCGAATAAACCGCCAAGAAAAGTGCTAACAAGTACCTTGGAAAGTAGTAGAGAGTATCGGGCCAGGCAAAGGGCGTTCAAGAAACACGGTGGACAATATAACCTTCCAACGATCTCAAATACACTGGATGAATCGATACCGTCGTTAAGTGAGGACACAGTGAGTGGTATAGAGAATTAGTGGCACTGATTCAGGCGTGCCGTCTACACGTGAAGATACAACACGCGGTGTGAGAGATCAACGAAATGAATCTGATACAGCTGAGCGAGCCATCGACAAATAGAAATGCACCCACTAGTGCATCATACACAAAATTTATATTCTTTCAACCTGTTCATCGCAAATTTGATAAACAATTTTTCAATAATCCGCTAGGTACAGTGTGTTCCATATGTGATCAAATATGGTTTAAGAACGATGTGAAACCTGTTGATCCTAAGCACGAGCAACTTTTACATACTGCGTTTCCAGCCATTATCATTGAAGATGTGATAGCGTGCATTTCATGCCGAAATGCTCTCACTCGGAATACCATTCCAATGTTATCGAAGTCAAATGGTTTTGTCTACGCAGAATTACCTGGTCATCTACCAAAATTAGATTTAGTGTCAGAGAGGTTAATTTCACCCAGAATTCCATTTATGCAAATTCGACGTTTACGACATGCACATGGCCAACATGGGATTTATGGGCAAATTATTAATGTTCCAATATCTGTGAATACGATGGTGAATCATTTGCCAAGAGACATTGATGATGATCATTGTATTAATGTCCACATAAAAAGAAGAAAAATACACAGATCGAGTTATTTATTTGGTTTGGTGAGAAAAAGAACTATAAAAATATGGCTACAATATTTAATCCAAACTCTTTATAGACTGTACGACATTACCGTTAATAATGCTTTCTTTGATGATCAGAGTGTCAATCAAAATCAATCAAAATCAAAATCAAATCGTTAGCAAATGGAAAAAAAGCAATGCATAAAATCAATATTTGCTAGGAGCTAAGAAGTTTCACTTCTAGCGCGCGAGAGTCCCACGCATGTTTTTTATAAAGTTGTGCTAATTGTGACAACCCTCAGATGTAACGTAAATTAAGTTCATTTTAAATTTAAGTTCGATGACTTACTTATAAAGTGTCGTATCAAAATAAAACAATAACGATAGGCTAAATATTCGTAAGCTTAATCCGATAATATAAACTAGAAACACGTTAAAATGATCGTTTTATGGATTAATTAATATTTCAATGTCGCCAAAGTAAGGCATAAGTGGATAAGGCATAAGAACTACTGACTAATGTCAATATTACCCATCTATGCGTTCCATGTCAAATAATTAAGATAGTGAATGACTAACTTGCTAAAATATCGCGAAATAATATTTTGTACTGATGGAAAATACTTGCGTTGTATTACAAAAATATGCTGGAATACATAAATAATCCAGTTATAATCGGAAAATGCAGACATGACATTCGTAAATGTCAAATTCTACGAATGTTTAATCAATTGTTTCATAAATGACGGCCTATGAATCAAAATCCCTACTTTGGCAAACAATTTATGCTAAGGTTCAGGTTTATCGTATCCAATTAAATACTTGATAAATGATGATGGTAAGTATAAGTAAGATGTATGTAAACCACGATTAATTAACACAATTTTTATTCGAAGCCACCAATTTAATTTGTTTCATTGGCAAATTATTTTGATATTAATTTCGTAGTTTAAAATTTAATTTTTACTCGATTAAAATGGGTAAATTAGGTGCTTTACTCGAAGCACCATATGTTCCACATTATATTGTTGAATGAAGGCTTTACAAATTTTCTCACGAATCGAAAGATGTTGGAATACATCCGTCCAAGGAGGGCGTATTGTGATATTTCCATATCCACCCGTCCAAATATTTATTTCCAAATGCTGCATCATTGACGTGAGACGCAGCGTGTGGGTGGACAATATATGGTAATTTACCATTTATGATCTATGACAGTGGACATTTATATCAAGATTCATTCATTGATGATGAAGCGTGTGTATAAACGTTTTATCAGGTAATAGACGTCGCACACTAAAAGCTCTTTGAAAGAGTAATGTTGAGTTTAATATATACCCAAAGGATTATAAAAATAGTCACTTGAAACACGAATCTCAAGTGATGGAAATTTATATATATATATAGAGTCTAAATAAAGACGAGAAACATTATTTTTTTTATAATTAATAACAAAGGGTGATAATTCATATACATTGCTCGTACGTTATGAAAAAACTTTATTGCATTTATTGCTTTTTACAAAATTGAAGACAATTAAATTTGTTGAACTTATTAAACTACAAATGCCTTATGTGCTCAACTAGTATGTATTGTGAAGTTTAAATTGTTTTTCCGGACATGTAACTAAGCATTCATGGTCTAGGAGGCCTTATTCGTTACCTCTTGTACTGGGATTCGAACCCGCCTCTAATCGACAATCGTATCTTTTTATTGTTTGATAGATTAGCTATAAAGGGCACTATAAGCACCGTGAAATAGGTAGTAGATTGAGGTTCCTTCAAATATTTGAATTGGTTTATACGCTAAATGAGAAATAATTGCGCAACGATTTGAGGCTCGTTCCATGGCACATGTATAATTAATCACACGTCCTCTTCACGAAACCAAGAGATTACCGCGTGCATTGGCCACATTGAAATGGATTTACATTTTACACACCCATTTACGAGAAAATGTTCATTCAGTGTAACCAGTGGTTATTTGTACATTTTCGAACGATAAAATTAATTACTATATAATTTATCTAAATATACGTTTGTATTTACAAGCTGAATGTAAACCAACATTAGTTCATATAAGCTGTATGTAATATTCTGTTCAGATTAAGAAAAATTGGAAAGTTGCAAGGGTTTTTTTTTAAATGAAACTCCTATAGGCGCGGTAGGGCAAATTGGCCTGAACGTTACGAAATGTGAAACACGCCACGCGCATGCGCCACGTGTACTGTGTGTACGTAGTATAAGGCAACCAGTAGACGCTTGCGTATTTTATTATATATTACACAAACACAGCTTAATCTTTTAGCTAACAATTTGTTTATCAAATTCGCGATGAGCAGGTTGAAAGAATGTAAATTTTGTGTATGATGCACTAGTGGGTGCATTTCTATTTATCGATGGCTCGCTCAGCTGTACCAGATTCATTTCGTTGATCTCTCACACCGCGTGTATCTTCACGTGTAGACGGCACGCCTGAATCCGCGGCATTCTAATTCTCTATACCACTCACTGTGTCCTCACTTAACGACGGTATCGATTCATCCAGTGTATTTGAGGTCGTTGGAAGGTTATGTTGTCCACCGTGTTTCTTTAACGCCCTTTGCCTGGCTCGATACTTTCTACTTCTTTCCAAGGTACTTGTTTGCACTTTTCTTGGCGGTTTATTCGCTTTCTTCCGTTCTCTAAAGGCTCACACTGTCTGTACTTGCCTTTTTCTCCATTTCACTTTTCACACAATGGAAATTGTGTGAAAAAAAAAAGTATATGAAAAAAAATACAAATCATTAACAAATGGAAAAAAAGCAATACATAAAATCAACTTTTCCTAGGAGCTAAGAAGTTTCACTTCTACCGCGCGAGTCTCACGCATATTTTTTTTTTACTAATGTATCTTATCTTGCAAAATAAGAAAAAGTTTTATGTGAGTTCATACAAGTTTACTTATTTACCTTTGGATTTAGACCTTGGCATGAGCAGAATTCTCATCAGAAATATCTATAACGTTGACGGTATTATTGACTTCTTCGCATGCCTCGTTTATTGAAAATATTTTAATGATTACTTATAAATGAGGTTGTTTCATAACCACTCTAATTGATTTATATTTATTATTTTTCCAATAATCTAGAAATAAAACAACATATTAAAAAAAAAGATGGAAAATCGCTCTTATAACAAAATAAGCGACCATTCATAGCTTTTTTTAATAATCAATATTATAGTAAGTATTTCCCAATTCGCAAGGAAATATTGAACTCTAAACTTTACTAGCAAAATATAAAGGATTTGTAACTTTTTGATAGGCCATATTAGAATAGGGAAATAAAAAAACAACTTTGCTTTTACTATCAAATGGAGGTATATTAAAGGTTTACTTTCCATACCGCCATTTGATAGTAAAAGCTAAGTTGTTTTTATTTCCCTATTCTTACGAGTAATTTTTTTTATATATTTTGTTATACCCTATTCTATCCTCCATCTTTCGCGTACTATTCATTATTTTCATCCATCATCATACCCGTCTACTTCTTTTGTTCTAAGATCGTCAACATATCCATTTCTGCTAATGAAAATCCTACACTAAAAAAAAGATTATTGTATAAGGTTTATTATAAACATAATTTGTTATAATCGAGCGCTTTTTACATTCACAGCAAGATCATTTCCTAAGTTTTCCTAAGATCATAAGTAAGTATGACCATCGATTTTATTCTCCCCAAGAAAAAACCGTACAACGAATAACTGGGTGACGTCATATGTATGACATCACACAAATTCATTTCGATGTCGTAAAATGAGCATTTACTTCATCGTCGGTGAAGCGTGCTAGTTTTACGGACAGCATTGCGAGGGATATGCGTTTTGTCCTTCTGCCATACATCATACGTTTTTATGACGTTTCAGCTGACAGAGCATGTAGTATATAGTTCCTTGGACTGTTATTGAATGTCTTTCTAACACTGACGCTATGTCGCTTATATAAGCAAATTTGTTAGCTATATATGAAGACATTGAGATACTGACATTCCTCAGCGAACAATCAATTCTTATGTTATTATCAACATACAATCGCATGTTGATAATAAAGGTACTTATTGAAAACTCATCCTAAAAAGCGTTATTTATACATTATTCCTCTATGTATCTCCATATACACTTGATGAGAAGTTATATACAGAAGAAACTAGTCGTTTTCCTTTCTTTATGTCACATTGTTTGTCTTAAGCAGTATGAGCAATTTGGGGTGTGTACCACAACTGGATTTACGTGAGTCATGGATAAACAATTATTATTTATTAATAATCTACATAATAAATTGTACAAACGTTTGTAGATATCGAAAAAAATTCTGCATAACCAACCAAAATAATATTTTTTTTGGGGGGTGGTGCAATAAAAGAAATCCACCGTTGCTTTGTTCTTTACAAATTATTTATCATTATATTATGAATTGTAGTTATTTATGTAAAGGATTATTAAAATGTAAAATTAAAATCATAAACTGATATTAAATAGTTCAAAATTAATAATTCTTGTTTTTATATACAAGAATTACCATTGAGTTGTAGAATATATCTATTTTTCGTGCAGTGTAATGTAAAGAGATAAAAAAAATAAATACTGATGATGGCTACAGCTGAAACTAGTTTATTTTATGAATAAAGAAATAATACGCGCAGAAGTGCAAAAACACCCTTTTTTACCTCCTTAAGATATTTTATTGGAAGTTTGTTAGGTTTTAGATGATCCTTCATTATTTGTTAGCCTCCTACTTAAGATTAAACAATGGACAAAGTTTATATTATCATTTCTTGTAGCGATGGCAAACTGTAGGTCACTTTAAGAACTTAGTTCGTAGTTCATTTCAATGACTACTAACATCTTTTAAAAATGAACTAGTTCACGACCTATATGAAATACATGCACATACTGAAAATAATCTCTTTTTTTCTCAATATAAAATATTAAATGGTAAAAAATAAATAGATTGAAATATTACAATACTTATTTTGAATTAGGAATGAGGAAGAAAAGACAACGATGTTTATAATTTATACAAAACATATATATAAGGAAATATAATTTCGTTCCGTTCACCAACACACTTTATCACATAAATGCTAGTACTGCTATTGGTACTGTATATGTAATGTATACTATACTGCAAGTATATATATAGTACAAGTACATGAATACGTACACCGTGCACCATGTAGTTCATAGTTCACGAACTAGGTCATAGTGACCTATAGGTCGTTGCAAAACATCGTCACAGTACGCCTGTCATTTGATTGAACCGTTCAGAGTGAACGGTTCGCGAGTGAACGGTTCGCGAGTGAACTACACATCGCTAATTTCTTGGTACTGTTTGGAACAGACAATGAAGCTATAAACAAGAAACTTTGTATTATTCTATGTATATTATATTCTTGTGGGCGTTGATCCTTACATAACAATACCATCTTCATACAATATTGATGTTCATATCAACGAAATGGATTTAAAGTTCGCTATATGAAACAATTTGGTTATGGTAAATAATTATCCAATAATATTTTAACGTGCCAGTCAATTTTGCGTTGATAGTTAATTTAATACGTTCTTGAATCATGGAAACTAATCTTCGCAATCAAAATACGAACATCTTTACGGCTGTCATATTGGTACAAGTTAACTGAATAGTAACGTAATATTACTGCCGTTTTAACAATTTGTTTCTTCGCAACAAACCAGAGGTTCTCAAATACGTTGTTAAATTAGAAAGATATTTTATTCATTCGCATCTGCACCATTCACATTTTTTTTTTGAAGACTACAATTGTTTTGTAGCATCTTTCGATTTTCCTTCAGTAGATCAGTTGATATTTGATATAAGCCAAGAGTAATTTATTTTTAATAATACGAATAATATTCTATTTCTATATTACATTGGATCTCAGATTAAATGTGGCACATACACTATTTATTATATAATTGAATTGCCAAATTATTACTTTTAATGTGGTGAAAATAGCAATAACAAATTCCAAGGATAACAAAAATATTACTAATCTATTTCGCGTAAAAAACTATTGTTTTTTTTCTGGTTGTCGGCTGAAAGTCAACCGCTGCTAAATTATTTCTGAATATAAAATAGCAAATCATTTTCAGGTATAGATTCTGAAAAATTGATTGTTTTAGAAATCAAAATGCTATGGGAAATTTCTATATAGTTAGTTAGTTAAAGAGTCCGCAATCCTAAAGATTGGTTGGAAACAGCACGCCATGCCGATCTATCCTGAGCTAATCCCTTCACCTCCCTATAGCTATTCATCTCAACGTCTTCAACTATCTGACTCACATACTCCAATCTAGGCCTACCTACCCCTCTCTTTCCCTCCACTCTACCTTCTATGATCAATTGCATAATCCCCCCATGCCTAAGAATATGCCCTACTAATCTGTCTCTCCTACGCTGTAACACTCTCCAAATACTTCTCTTCTCCCCTACTAACTCTAGTACAGCTTCATTTGTTACTTTATCTTCCCAACCAATCCTCATCATCCTCCTATAACACCACATTTCAAGTGCTTCTAATCTACGCTTCTCTTCCTTTCCTATAGTCCACGCCTCACACCCGTACAGTGCTACACTCCAAACATATACCTTCAGTAATCTTTTTCTAATACCCAAGTCAATATTTGATCTTAAAATCTGTTCTTTTTCTACGAATGCCTTCCTACCCTGTGCTATCCTACACTTTATATCTACCTTGCTTCGATTATCTTTTGTGATTCTACTGCCTAAATAACAAAAATCTGACACTTCTTCGATTCTATTATCTCCTATTGTGATCCTCATTTTTCTGCTGCATTCCTTTTTGTCACACCTCATCACTTTAGTTTTACCTATATTTATTTTCATGTTAAAATCCCTAGTCAATACTGCCTGCATACCATTCAATACCCTTTCTAAATTCTTTTCGCTTTCTTCCAATATAGCTATATCGTCGGCGAATCTCAGCATATATATTTTCTCTCCCTGTACATTCACACCTACACTATACTCTTCTTTTACTTTGTTTATTGCATCTTCTATATATAGATTAAATAATAACGGTGAGAGTGTACATCCCTGCCGAACTCCCTTCCCTATTTTTGCTACCTCTTCTTCCCCCTCAATTCTAACTAAGGCAGTTTGGTGTTTATATAAATTAAAAATTATTCTCCTATCCTTATAATCTATACCCGTATCTTTTAAAATTCTAAACATTATGTCCCAATCTACATTATCAAATGCCTTTTCTAAATTTTATTAGTATTTAATATTAAAAAGTTATTAGTATTTAATATTTTTATATTGAGAAAAAAAGAGATTATTTTCAGTATGTGCATGTATTTCATATAGGTCGTGTACTAGTTCATTTTAAAAAGATGTAGTATTTCACGACCTATAGTTCGTGAACGGTACATTGAAATGAACTACGAACTATGAACTAGGTCCTCAAAGTGACCTACAGTTTGCCATCGCTAAACTACTCACGGTGCCACTGGCTAATATATAGTATTTGTTGGCTTAAATCTTACTTTAGTCTCGCAGAAAAAATTCCGCCACGTATTTTTAGCGCGTTTACTCTGCATACAGTTATTATTGCACCAATCCAGAAAGATAGTTAAATCTCCACTTCTAACCTCTGGACTACATCATAGTGGACATTGAGACGATTTTGTATAAACTTGCATCTGTTGCTACATAACTCGTGCCCGAAATAACTCGCACAATTCCTTCAGAGATGCATATAGTAAGAGAATTGTGTATTACTTAAATAACATTTTTTTTCTAAAAGAAACTTTCAATTTATAGTGTGACATTGCTGTTAATAAACTTATATTTATTGTTACTTTTTTCTTAAAATTAAAAGATTGTATCAAGAAGCATTTCATGGGTCTGTTTTTTGATTTCCTTTGATTAATTTGTTTCACGAGTTTAATTTAAATTATATTAATGCGCTAAACAAAATCTTGGTTTCACGCCACTGGAATAAGTGTATACAAATATAGAACATAATTAGTTACGACTTGAGAATATTAGAAAAAGAGGAATTAAGTAAATTAATCATTTTTCTTCAGCACGCTTCCTTTTAAAATATTCATAAATACACCGTAGTGATAATTAAAAAAAGAATATTAAGTAGGTTAAATCAATATACTCATTGTGCACACCTGCAATTGACAAAACAAATACGTTTCTTTAAATTAGATTTAGATTCAAATTCAAATTTCAAATTTTAATTCAAATTTAGATAAGAGAAATTGTTTCATAATTTAATTTTACGAACAAGTGCATAATGAAAATTTAATTAAAATCGTGCTGCCACATTGAAGTTTAATTATTCGTAAAACAACCGATCTTATTCAATTATCGATTGTCGCTTTAATTTACATTTAAGATGCGAAGCGTATGTTAAGAATTAAGTAAGTATGTAACAACGAATATATTTAAATTGAGCATATTCCAAGTATTTAAATAATTTGATGTTGAATACGTGAAGGTACACAATTTTTTTGGGCATCTGCCAGTTTTGACAGTGGCCATGTGTCTAGGACATGTGTCAATAATTCACAGCTTTATTTTAAATAAGCCGGATTATAATATATAAAATCAAATGCGCATTTTTTCGCTAACGAAAAAGTTCAAAAGGTCGATAATATAATTTGCATGATATATATATGCACGTAGTATGTATTAAAAAGTCTCTTCTTTCATGAAAAGAAACTCTTTTTATCAATATTTCTGACACATATCATATAAATAAAATATTACATCTGAAATATCTAGCAAATATTCAAAATGTAAGCAAGCAATTAATTTTGTATCTTAAATCTGGTTTGAAATCAGACGATATATAAGATTTATATATTATTGGTTATTATTCTAATATACGATATTTTCATTTAACAAGAACCTTTTTGTTTTTAAATAATTTGTCGACCGTGAGGAAAGCATTAAATTTACAAATCCGTTAGCATAATTGCAATTATTAATACATATAAGCATTTTATAATAATTAAATAACATAATACGAATTAATAATGTATTTATAACTCTGATCAGTTTTATGTGATGGTTGTTTATGCAGGAAATGATCATTGCAAAGTCGATTAGTTTGATAAATAATTGCTTTAATCATTTTTTTATTTCAGCGCGGTAAAGAACATTCTTAAAAGTAGACAAACATAACAACTTTCGCAATTTGCTTCGATAACATTAATGTCTACTTATCAATATTTCTTATATGTTAACAAATTAAACACACGCGCTGCTAATGATTTTTTTATTTATTAAAAAATTCGGTCTTAAAAATGGATAGGAATGAATATTCAGTACGCAACTTATTAAAGTGACAAAAGCTATCATTGTGTTAATCATAATATTAAAACTTTGTATGAACGTTTTCTTTGATATTATCACTTGTACCAAATATATTAATTTAGTCCAACTTTAGTAACTATTTAGTAACTATGCGTATAAGTTAAATAAGTTCAATATAAAAAACTCGAGTCATTAAATATTAATAAGTATAACTTGATTAATAATATCTTATACAAGATAAATAAGTATCTAATTCTCATTTCAATTTTACATTAAAACTTTTTATATATTCACAGGGTGTCCAAATTATCTGATAAGTTTATCGATTTTATATTTAATAATTTAAGTTACTCTAAATTTAAGTTTCAAACTACTCTATTTCTCAACTAAATTTAAACCAAAAAAATTATTGATTCGAGTTTTTCGAAAACATTTCAACATATGCTCTTTATATATTATATACAATTATTAGCAATAATTTCTAAACACGTATCTATGTTATGTAAATCTATAAATACTATTGCCATTTTTATGTATTCGTAGAATATGTAAAAAGGAATTGTTATTCATTGGTCAGCCGTAGCGGCATAAATTTAACATCAAATGCGAAATTGAAAAATGCAATAAAAAAATTTCTACGTGAGCTGTGTACCGGTTGGACGTGCGGTAATAAAGAAATAACTGTCTCAAATAATCGATATAAATCCCCGCTGTTTTATTACGCGTACGAGATCACTTTCTATGGACCACCTTGGAAGCAGCAATATATAATACGTACTAGTAAAAATATAAAACAACCGAAATAAATAAATATTGTTAGTTAGTTAAAGAGTCCGCAATCCTAAAGATTGGTTGGAAACAGCACGCCATGCCGATCTATCCTGAGCTAATCCCTTCATCTCCCTATAGCTATGCATCTCAACGTCTTCAACTATCTGACTCACATACTCCAATCTAGGCCTACCTACCCCTCTCTTTCCCTCCACTCTACCTTCTATGATCAATTGCATAATCCCCCCATGCCTAAGAATATGCCCTACTAATCTGTCTCTCCTACGCTGTAACACTCTCCAAATACTTCTCTTCTCCCCTACTAACTCTAGTACAGCATCATTTGTTACTTTATCTTCCCAACCAATCCTCATCATCCTCCTATAACACCACATTTCAAGTGCTTCTAATCTACGCTTCTCTTCCTTTCCTATAGTCCACGCCTCACACCCGTACAGTGCTACACTCCAAACATATACCTTCAGTAATCTTTTTCTAATACCCAAGTCAATATTTGATCTTAAAATCTGTTCTTTTTCTACGAATGCCTTCCTACCCTGTGCTATCCTACACTTTATATCTACCTTGCTTCCTCCTCATTTTTCTACTGCATTCCTTTTTGTCACACCTCATCACTTTAGTTTTACCTATATTTATTTTCATGTTAAAATCCCTAGTCAATACTGCCTGCATACCATTCAATACCCTTTCTAAATTCTTTTCGCTTTCTTCCAATATAGCTATATCGTCGGCGAATCTCAGCATATATATTTTCTCTCTCTGTACATTCACACCTACACTATACTCTTCTTTTACTTTGTTTATTGCATCTTCTATATATAGATTAAATAATAACGGTGAGAGTGTACATCCCTGCCGAACTCCCTTCCCTATTTTTGCTACCTCTTCTTCCCCCTCAATTCTAACTAAGGCAGTTTGGTGTTTATATAAATTAAAAATTATTCTCCTATCCTTATAATCTATACCCGTTTCTTTTAAAATTCTAAACATTATGTCCCAATCTACATTATCAAATGCCTTTTCTAAATCTACAAAAGCTATGCAAGTTACCTTTCCTACCCTCTTTCTTTTTTCTACTACCGTTCTTAGTGCTAGAATCGCCTCTCTCGTCCCTCTGTTTTTCCTAAAACCAAACTGATCTTCTCCTAGCCTTTCCTCTACTTTATTTTCTAATCTCCTATAAATAATCTTTAACAATATCTTCGATGCATGTGATAGTAGGCTAATGGTCCTATAGTTCTCACACAAATTAGCTCCTATTTTCTTCGGCATTGTTAATATTCTACTACGCTGAAAATCCTGTGGTACTTCTCCCTTCTCATATATTTTACAAACTAACCTGTATAATCGCTCCTGCATTTTTTCCCCTGCGTGTTTTATTAATTCGGCTGGTATCATATCAATCCCCGCTGCTTTGTTATTCCGTAAATCATTTAATGCTCTATGAAACTCTGACCTAAGTATGCTAGGACCTAAGTCATCCTCATCTATCTGTTCCACACTTTCTAGCTCCTCCATGTCCTGCCTACCTTTATATAAATCTTCAAGATACTCCTTCCATCTTCTAGCTTTTTCCTTATTTTCTGTGAGTTCCTTACCCTGCTTATCACATATAATGTTACCCTTTGGTTTTACTTTAGAAAAATGTGACTTAATTTTCCTGTAGCCCAAATCTACTTTACCTCTTCTCATATCCTCCATAAATATTGTATATGATGGAATAAGGTGCACGTGTAAATATGTTGTAGCAAATACAAATATTCAAGATAATGGGCATTTTTATATAAAAAAATGCTGCAGACCTTATAAATAGGCTACTCTTAATTAGTCTCGAGTTTATCAAATATTTATGAAACACACATCAGCGTGTACAGAATACTTTCAAGAGTTCTTAAAGAATAGCAAAATATAATAAATATTTAAATTTGAATGGAAATGTTCTTACTTCTTTAAGATTACGCTGTTAAAATTGAACAACCCGTACAACAGCATTGAAACATTATTTCGAACTGGAGGTTACCAACCCTTTTCTTACATTGCCTATTTATTAAAAAAAAAACATGCGTGAGACTCGCGCGGTAGAAGTGAAACTTCTTAGCTTCTAGGAAAAGTTGATTTTATGCATTGCTTTCTTTCCATTTGTTAACGATTTGATTTTGATTCATTTTGATTGATTTTGATTGACACTCTGATCATCAAAGAAAGCATTATAAACTGTAATGTCGTACTGTCTATAAAGAGGAGTTTGGATTAAATATTGTAGCCATATTTTAGCGGATTATTGAAAAATTGTTTATCAAATTCGCGATGAGCAGGTTGAAAGAATGTAAATTTTGTGTATGATGCACTATTGGGTGCATTTCTATTTGTCGATGGCTCAGCTGTATCAGATTCATTTCGTTGATGTGTGTATCTTCACGTGTAGACGGCACGCCTGAATCAGTGGCATTCAAATTCTCTATACCACTCACTGTGTCCTCACTTAACGACGGTATCGATTCAGCCAGTGCATTTGAGGTCGTTGGAAGGTTATGTTGTCCACCATGTTTCTTTAACGCCCTTTGCCTGGACCGATACTCTCTACTTCTTTCCAAGGTACTTGTTGGCACTTTTCTTGGCGGTTTATTCGCTTTCTTCCGTTCTCTAAAGGCTTGCACTCTGTACTTGTCTTTTTCTCCATTTCAATTTTCACACAATGGAAATTGTTAACTACAATTGATCGAAATTAAATAAATCCAATTATGCATTCTTTATATCGCTCAATATATTTAATTTATTGATGGATGTTCGCAAAATACGTAAAGAAAGTAACTATCACGGTTCAGAATCAATCTTAAAATCGATTCAAGGATTATTTTCCGATAGATATTGAATGGATCCGAAGGATCAATGATTGCAGAAATCTCGGTATTTATTCTATAGAAGGGATCTTTGATTCGATTTTAAGAAGCGATCCAGGATAAATACCAAAAAGGACGAGGATCGTATTCTTTAGAAAAATAATCGATTAAGCGATCTTGGTGGCCAGCAAGACATCCATTATTACAGACATCCATTCTATTCGCGTTTATAATTTGATTTATTCCATATTAATTTTGTGATATAATATTAATTTGAACGCAAACAAAATTTTTTTTAAAGCAATCGGAAAATAAATTCCTACCGTTCCGTCGTAAATTAAAAATGAAAATATCGTAATTTTTCTTAAAGAATAAAAATATCGCACAATTTTAATATACCGGGCCTGCAATCTTAGTAGATCCAAGGGTACTTTTGTATATACCCAAAATTAAATGTAATTTATTTTATTTTTTATGAAAAGAATAATAATAGTAAATAACGCTAATAATAGTTATAAATTGCCCTTATTAAATTTTATAATATTGATATTATATTCAATTCAAATAAATAAACAAAATAAAAATAAATTTAAAATAGTTCTTATTAAATAAATTAAATAGACAAGATGAAATTGGAATCTAAATTCGTTAAATTTGATTTAGATTTAGGCATGTATATACTTTCATAAGCATTTAACACGGAATAATTCAAAACACTTTTAAGTACTTTAAGTTAACTAATTTGAATAGGATGGCCTGAGTTAGTCAAAAATATGCTCGGGTACAGCACTTTTATCTTTTCTATCTAATCTGGAATGTGCTAAATGCTCCTTCAATCTAGTTTCAATTGGTCTACGTGTTTGTCCTATATATATATACTTTAGGACAACTGAACAAGATATTTCATAAATACCAGAGTTTTTATTGAAATCAATCAAATCTTTGGGATTTCCTAGAAAATTAGCAAGACTATTATATGTTACTTTAAAATTAAGTTACGGTAGTTGGGTGATATTCTATAATAATATTAAATTCCCTAATATATATGTATATGTAAATCATCGTACAAAATGTTTGGATGATAATAATAACATAATCAATCAAGAAATAATTTTGAACTTTTACTGAAGCTTTGATCGACCTTTAATCTTTTATTTTTTATTTCATTAATTAGTATAAATATAGAATCTGAATTGAATACTAAACCTGTTGATTTTCTGTTTAGTAATACGTCTATTGAAACAGATTGAAGACTAATTACATATCATTGAATTTTTATCTTTCATCAGACTTGCGTCTTGTATGGAAATACAAAGTACCTGGTACTGTAGCAAGTATATAATTATTCTAAACCATAATTCATAGACGACTTGGTGCGTGCATTAACAATTACTAGAACTTCCCCTAATTATTATGGGAATATTTAAGCTGGAGCACAACGCAATTCAAAAGAGCAATTCATCCTCTTCGACGCAACAGATATAATTGTGATTATTACAAGTGTTGGTTTTGTTTTTTTAGTTATATATTTTGCAGTAGCATACCAGTAGAGAGAAAATGATCAATTATCTCTTGTATTCGTAGATTCTGTGGGGAAAAAAATGTTAATTCCATTTTGCGATAGATTCGTTATGTTAATTACCAAATTTGGGAATAAAAATGGGGCACTAAATTCGAATTATAGAAGAAATTGCCCATTGTAATAAAACAATGAATTCAGTCGAAGATTTGAGAAAAAACAACAACAAAGTTTCGATCCCGCACAACTATTATTCGCCTCCCTTTTATCGTCGGAACAGTTACGCCACTGACGTAATTAAATGCAGCGTATTTTAGTGGCCGTATGTTCCAATATGGGGTACTCATTTACAAACTGATTTTGATTATACGTTTCATAAAATATATGGTTTTATTTGACCCGTTCGTATTTCTTTTTAACGCATGTAAAGATTTTTATGAAAGAGTTTCTTAAATTATTGAAGCAAACATCGTAAGATTGTTCGAGTTGTTTTCTGAATTGTTATCTTTATTTATCTACCACATTTATTCTGATCGTATCATATATATTTTATATATATCCAATCTTGCAAACTCCTGCAACTTTGTAAGAGTTTGCCGAAGCACAGTTGAAGTTCTAAAGTTAGCGTGTTGTGTTCGACTCAATAATGCAATTGAAAAAGAAGTTTGATAGATCCAATTTTATTTCTTTTAAAGTTCGCACCGAGATGAATCGCATTATTCGATGCGCTCTGCGAAGTTTTAAAAGAAACTTTTCGCTCTTCGCGACTATACATATTTTTTTAGTTAAAGATCAAGCCTTTGTAGCAGTATCTTCAGCTACTATTAATTTACTTCTGTACAATAATTTCGGGTAGATTTTTGACCGCTTTTAACAGATTTATTGATTCATTGCAGTACTCTCACACTAAAATTTAAATTTATATTACGACCCTCTATAGATATACGTATTTTTTATCCTAATGTCTTGTCATCTTCTATAGTCATGCCCATCTGAAGAGCATACGAAGAGACAGTAAACAACTTGCGACACTAATATCTATTGAAAACGCAGCGAATCAATATACTTAAATCAAATTGATTAAAATAATATCTTCGACTTGGTTTCGAGCAATGTTAAAGCTTTCTACACAACTACGCGATTGTTCGCTTAATAATTTAAGTACGTATCTAGATAGAAGAAGAACTTGTGTTTGATAACAACAAGAAAATTAGTAGTAAATATCAATTTCCTGTACTTTACTGCAGTTTATGTTGGTTTGTTTTCACCTGTTTTGCCGTTTACTTTGATTTCTCAAGTAGCATGTATTCAAGGAGGGTATCTTGTATCTTTGGAAGGGTGGTGCACTCAAACGATAGGTCTTGTACAAGATCAACGCGGAATTAGGGTGCATTCAATCTGATTAGAAGACTACTGTTACAGAAGCAACTAGAGACTAGACTTTGCCGCGTCTCACCTTTGATATGCTACCTCTTGAGTTACGTAGTTACCCAATTAAGTGTATAGCTCCATGTTAATTAATTTACATGGATACATGACATATTTTCACACAAAGCTTAAACGCAAATATATATCATTTGATTAATAATATTCAATTAAATGTATGCATTGTGTATGTTAAACATAATTAAAAAAAAAACTCCAGGAGTTATTTATTGCAATGTCATTATATCAACAAAGATCTATGATATTTTTAGATTTTATAAAATAGTAAATATATAGTTGGTTTTTCTATTTCTATATGTCTCGAAACATTGCGTATAAAAAATATTATATTATAATTTCTTAGTTAAAACTACCAGAGAAATACGATTTTTTTTCTTCAAAATTATATTATATATATAATTATCCAACACTTGTTAATTTTTATTTTTTGAAAAATTAAAAACTTGATATACTTCGATTTGTTGAGCATTTATAAATGGGTAAACGTAATTGCTAAAGCATAATTTAATTACAAGCTCTAATTTGGCAACATTTATGTTTCTTGGAATTGAATTTAATACATGACTAAGTGATCTTTCTTAGATTATTGTATTATGGATTATCAACAAAAAAGCTAATTGCAAAATTAGCGCACTTAATTTCAATTGCTCACGGGTTTAATTGAAATTTATTGTCATTGTTTGCTGCTGAGCAAAACTAACTTTTGTACATTTGAGCACACTTGTAAAGTTGACATAATCTTTTTCATTTTAAAATAGCCCGTGACAATTTTCACATCCTACCCCACTCAACAAGGATACTCAACACTGTTTCTCTTTTTACAGCAACAATTATAATGAGGCAAAACATTAATTCGCATTTAACAAAGTTTTAAATATTACGTGCATATATAAATTAAGATTCTTCTTACGCATTTTACATCCAGTGCATGCACATTTTGAATCTTCAAATTATGATGGTTAATAATAATCGTTTTCGTAGAAGTATCTTTGATTCGAATAGAACTCACGATTCTACGATATTTACAAAATATCATGTAACATTTGATCCACCGAGATTATGACTGCGATTATTCTGTTTTTGTGACGCGTGCCAAAGGTGGCACGTACAAATTTTTATTTGTATCTTACATATAAAGTTTGTTCTCTTAACACGAAGGAAACTAACCAATATTATTTTACATCGATGCAATATATTTGCAAATAATTTTTGCAAAAAAAAAACGATTTTTAACGAGATCAATTTTCAATATTATTTGCATTTTTTTTTGTGTATACCAAAAACGTCACTATTCTATGAGACTATTCATTATTTTAGTAGTCGGTTTTCAATAGATCTTCAGATTCCGTGATTTTTTGTTTGCAATATATTCATTTTATAGCAAATACAGAAGAAAGCAAAGATCGTGCTGCACCTGAATCAATATTATAAATTCAATTACTTACCTTCGCTGAAGTTATGCGAAAATTGCATAGTTGACAGTTTACACATACACATACGTGATACAATGTGTGAATTCATTTCATTCATGGCAAAATGTTGGCTGAGCAAACAAATAGGAATGCAATTTATGCAATTCCCAACCTCTATATCCTTGTAGAAAAAAATAATTGCGTATTTCTTGTAAACCTTGAAGCATAGAAATGTAAATATATTTTCAACACTTAGATATACATAAATGTGTGTAGTAATAAGTAGAGTAACTTATTTTCAAACTGTATATATGTTTGGGTATTACAAGACATCTACATCCGGTCCATACTATTAATAATTGCTACGATTTTACGGCTATAAGTGTGGTGACAGTGGATGTCTACATTTCTCTTCTGAATCTCATTTAAAGACATGAAAATTATGATTATTATGCCTTGTTTCATTATAATTATAACAGAAGATTTAATATAATTGTCTCTGCTTTAGGTAGTGGCGTGATGCATATTTTTTCAATAATAAAATCGACTCCTTGTTAATTAAAATTTCATTATTATGACAATCATGATTGGATGCCTCTACCACGGTATTGAGGATTATTTTTGGATTTTATTAAAAAAAATGCACTTGGAAAGATTTACACCAAGCGTACAGTGTACTTAAACTCTTGAATAGTTAGATACCATTATAACGATTTCGAGGGGTTTTGAGCACGAGCATCTAATAAAATTGGGCAATCAAAATTGAACGTTTTAGCATAGCACATATCTTTGATTCACGTCACCCCAAGAAAAGTTGAGAAAAATACGAATATTTATACTCGTACAGCTCGTTTTTTTTTTAAATTGGCTGAGAATGACAGAAGTATCCGCATCATAAATCGAAACCGGCATAATGGCTTGACCAATACAGTACATAGCAGTGCTATTCGAAATAGTATGGTATCAGTCGTGTAGCACATTAAATATTCCATTTTTTTTTGCAAATTCGTGAAAAGTATCACTAATATTATTTAAAAAATATATGAAGTCAAATATAGCGCCTATTTATCACTTAATAAAATTTGAAAATAAATTCGAAATAAAATCACTTACAACTTCAGCTGACATTTTATATATTTATTTCCCACTAATTGAAAATATTGTTCAATGCTCGTATTTTTTATTAACGATGGAATATTTAGATAATTTTGTTTTAAAAGGATTACTATTAACTAGAGATAAGAGATATAAAAAATAATTTATTACAAAATACAATCGATTGAAAACATATAATATATAAAAAAAGAAACTAAGTATTTTTTTCCATTGGAAACCCAATTCATGTACCATTTTCCAAAGGGAAGCCCCAGAACCTTCCCAATCAAAATCTAGCTTCAGTTTTTTCGTCCAGACCAGCAAGAGTAACACGGCCACCTTCCATTAAATGATAATTATAAATTATGTTCCGATAGTCATTCTTCTCGTAATCCAACATATTTCTAATTGTTCTCTTACGGGTACGCTTTGTTGGAGATAAGAATATTGGTTCATTTACTTCTCCACGCGATTTTTTACCCTCTGAAATAATTCGTTCGACGGTACGATGGGGAACTTTTGTTACTTCTGATACCAGTATCTTTACATCGGTCAAACTGTGGGTATTCTGGTTGTCAAAATACCCGAAGACATTATAAACAATCTCACGAGCTTGGCTTCGTAAGTGCTTTCGTGCAGCCATTTTGAAACAGGTACTTTTACGGAAATATAAACAGATAGGTAATTATACATCGTTTTTTTTTAAGTTGCGGACCAGTATCGTCCACTATTGCGCATAAGGGCTGCACTTATATACATCACTTATATACTTATATACACAAGGTACTCAGCCACACGTAGTTTTTCTATTGACAATACGCAAGCGTACCCACAGCACAGATTCAATGTGCCGTACGACTGACGCCATACTGTTTTGAATAGCACTGCTCCGTACTGTATTGGTCAAGCCATTATACAGGTCTTGATTTATGATGCGTGAACTTCTGTCACTTTCCGCCACTTTCAATAAAACGGTGTATATATTGTTACATAATATAAAATAGAAAATAAATGCACGCAATTTATAATTACTAATACACTCTTACCTATTAGCTTTGGGTTGACTTTGAGCTGGGCATAGAATATTATTTCGATTTTGAACAAAAATATAACTTATTTCAATAAATATAATTCTACAAAAACACGCTACGCTTCTGTCTTCTCCAAAGAATAAGTAGGTGTGTCTAGTGCAGAAGGTGTGCGTCCTAAGAAATGCAATGTTGACAAATCACCACGCACAATTATAACCATTTTATGCAATTAGAATGAATTCTTTGAAATTAATACAAAATGCAGAAAAGTTATACTAGAATATAAGAAATGTCGCTATCACGCTTTTATTATTTATTTTAATTATTTACAAAGAAGGTATATATATACCTGTCGAAATTTTTAAATTATTTACAAAGAAGGTATGTACCTGTCGATTTTCATCAAAATTATCATTTCCCTTTAGAAAAGGTTCCATTTAATCATTTTTTCACGTTTAATAAAAATTTATAATCTTAGCATGGACAGTCGTGGACAGTATTGATCGATTGTTTTGATCGATATATTTTAATACTTTAAATCTGATGACAATTTGTCATCGAAGGAAGTAAAGGAAAGAGTGTCTGCAGCAACCAAAGTGTCCATAAGAACGGCTATAATTATAAAGGAAGGTGAAGCTCCAGGTAACGAAAGTGAACCGAAATTTTCTACACCAAGAAAGAAGCGTATTCGAAAGGCGACTATACGACATTTAGAAGATTTTGAAAAGTGTGACTTTCGAAATATAATATATAATTTACACAGAACCGAAAATACAAGAGTTACGCTTAAAGCATTACGTGAAAACTATACAGTGACTTAGGATGGGAAAGACATAAAACTTCCTTAAATCATATTGTACATGATTTAGGATTTAAGTTTAGAAGCACAAAAAGTAATCGTAAAGTTTTAATTGAAAGGCACGATATTTGAGTTTTACGAATTAATTATTTACAATTAATTTAATATTATCGACAATTAGGAAAATCAATAATTTGTATCGACGAGACATATATTCACGCCGGACATACTCAGTCGAAATCGTGGAGTGATAATTCCAATGAAGGACTGCAAACGAATATCTCAAAGGGTCAGCGTTTAATAATAATTCAAGCCGGTGGTGAAAGTGGCTTTGTATCAAATTGTTTGACAATATTTCAGTCGGGTAAAAAAGTGGAGACTATCACCATGAAATGAATGGTGAAAATTACGGAAAATGGATAACAGATAAATTGTTACCAAATTTACCGGAGGATTCCGTAATTACCATCAACAACGTATCTTACCATATCATGCAAATTAATCGTGCGCCAAACAGCAATTCTCCTAAGCAGGAAATGGTAAAATAGTTGTCCAAAAAAAAAATTCCATTCACGCATCTAATGTTAAAGCCCCAGCTGTACGATATTATAAAATCTCATAAAAAGAACCACATTACATATAAATTTTACACACTTTTCACAGACCATGGACACAGAGTTTTACGTTTACCCCCTTATCATCCAGATTTGAATCCTATAGAACTAATATGGGCACAAGTGAAAAACAGTGCCCAAAACTTTTGCCCAAAAAAATTTCTTATATTATGAATATGGTAAGAACGACAAATGTACTGGTCACTCGCGAACCGTTCACTCTGAACGGTTCAATCGTGTACTAAACCAGTCATGAATCACAACGACTCGTAAACGATGCAGTATAGTATACATTACATATACAGTGCCAATAGCAGTACTAACATTTATGTGATAAAGTGTGTTGTTGAACGGTACGAAATTATATTTCTTTATATATGTTTTGTATAAATTATAAACATTGTTGCTTTTTCTTCCTCATTATTAATTCAAAATAAGTATTGTAATATATCAATTTATTTATATTTTACTATTTAATATTTTTATATTAAGAAAAAAAGAGATTATTTTCAGTATGTGCATGTATTTCATATAGGTCGTGAACTAGTTCATTTTAAAAGATGTTAGTAGTTCACGACCTATAGTTCGTGAACGGTACATTGAAATGAACTACGAACTAGGTCCTCAAAGTGACCTACTGTTAGCCATCGCTAATATGGTGGAGAATTAAAAATATGATGCAAAACTCGTAAACATTTTTTTTGAAGTTGTAAAGGTTATTTCAAAAATTCATTTTAACGTTTCACATTTACTTTAAATTTCCTGCCATAGAATGACGATTTCTAATATATATTAGTTTCTCGATAAGATTGTATTAGGCCTACTTCAGGCTCATGATAAAGCAGGGCCTGTAACCGCAAAGAAAGAATGAAAGGATATCTTTACTTTGCAGCCATTAAATCAACAATGCATAATAATACGTAACACCATTTAAACACAGCACTAAATAAAGCATTTTAAGAGCTCTGACACTAGTGGTGTACCTTTACGTTTGTGGTTGATATATTTTGATCTATTAGTGGGTACAGACAGAGGCTGTTTAGTCCATTTTTCTGCCATTGTGAATGATGGACGTTTCTTCAATGCAACGTGACTAAATGAATGGCGTGAAGCTTAAAGTAGATTAGTGCCATATGCATTTAATTTTTGTCATGGAGTTGCATGTATAATTATTACGGCCTACGTCAGAATGTTAAATGGTCAATGGTCAAGTTATTTAACATTATTTCCTTCATATTTCTTGCGGTTTGTAATGTTAGAATGTGATTCGAAGTATATACTCTACTCCTCTACTAAACGTAAAGAAAACTATAGAAATATGGTCTCAGCTATCATGTTCTCTTCTTATTTTTCAAAATAATTTTCGACCGTGCTCCAAATTCTTCGTGATCTTATTTTTAAATCAGGAATTGAGAGCGGATCGTCTTACTTTCGAAAATATTGAAATTGTGTGCAATTCTTTAAATTATTTAAACATCACAATGTTAGTTAAAATATTTTAGTTGGTATTTGTGTTGTTCAATATAATTATTTTATATAATAGTAGTAATTATTATTTTGTACAACTATATTTTATAAATAACTGTCATGTGAAGTAATCGTTGGTTTAATGACTGTTATTTTTGTTTTAATGTGAAAAGTAGCACATAAAATCAATTGCATTTAATTATTACATTTTATAAACGGTACATATTATTTTAATATTTTTTTAATAGTGCACTCACCGAGCGCATATAGGAAAATAGTTTATTGTTCGCTCACAACTAATAAGCGATAAAATAAAACCATACAAAATACAATAATTAATTTTACTGTTCCGTTTCTTATCGTCTCTTATGGCGCATGCTCATGATACATACATGATCCTTAATCAGGCACTTGCACTCGTCCTGATATTCCGCAATACCGACAATAATTTTTACAACATGGTTTCGAAATAAATCTCAAGCGTTCGTTGAATATTTACAAACTAGAAACTTTACCGCACAGAACTATTAATCACTCTCAATGCCGAAACTATAAAAAAAACACAATATAACGCGATTTTATTTCCGTACAGTGCCGGCTTAAAAATCTAACTTGTTTGTAATGCTTACCACACTGAAGCAACCACGCCGAATTAATTTAACAATTACATTCGAATAGAAAACAGATTGAAATGGTGTGTAGTAATTTAGTAATTATTTTTTATTGCACGTAACATTGAATGTTGTGGTGCGGTATTTCCTCATTCTGTTGAAAATCGAAATGCCGGTCTTTGACTGATTTGTTCACACGTCGCCCATGTGTGTCTTGTAACGCAAATAAATCATGTCACATTGCACCCCTGAACGAACAAGGGTTCAAACGCCTCTGCAATTTTATGTGTCTCTCTATAAGGTGACAAACCCGAACCTAGAACAGTTAAAATGAAAAAACATACAATTTTTATTATATAAAAAAATGCAGTGGTTAGCAAAAGAAGTTAGTTTTCATGTTCAATTTGCAGCACATTTTTTTTTTTTATATAATATTTTAAAATATTGTTTTGCTTAATTTTGTTCTCTGTACAATGACTACCAGAAAATTAGTCCTTATAATTATTAAAACAATAAATTTTACATGTATGAAAATTGTCACCATATTATATAAATTTAGATAAGAAGAGTTTATGGTTAAAATAGGAAATATGAAAAACTAGAAAATTTAGAATCTTCGATAATTACTAAGCGTTTCTATGTAAGTTTCTGCCAAGTTGTCATCCTGTAAATAGGCCTATTTTGCTTGTCGTGTTTTATACCTTCGTATATTACTCGGGAAAAATGCCAACCTTTTAAAATGGTGCCTCGAAAACTACAAATTATGTTCCGTCAGATATAATAAAATTATTATAAATTTCTAATTTATTAATTGCAAAATCTAATAATATTGTACCTTTCTACGAAGTTTTTTTTTTTGCTTATAATGTAGCAATATCACGTACGTGAAAATCTCTTAAAACAAACAATACATATAATGAGACAGAACAACGTTATAACTACTTGTATGTAATTTGATAATTAGTTAATTAAACAGAAATAGGCGACCACGGAATATAACAATCAACTATTCTTTATATAAATTATTTCCATGGTCGGATTTTATGTTAGGGTTGTTTAGTTATCAAGTATAATAATACATCGTAATATAAGTAACTTTTGTATGCTATTATATTTGACTCGAAAAAACAATTACATCACGGAGCCAATCAATATCATTTTAGTACATCTTGATATTTTTTTTTTAAATTAAATCTCGGTCATGGTATGAATACAAATAACATGGCAATAATAGAATATCAACTAATTTCTCTATGGATATTATATACGAAGTACATTCCTGAATTTTACCACTTTCTTAATATAATGCAGCATATGGTACTACGGTACTTTGCGCATTGTTTCCTATTGAAATTGTTGTGTAAGGGCGTATATTATATGTGGAGTTTACTTTGGTACTCTTGTATTTATTACACCTTGAACCAAAATGCATATTTTGTATTCAGTATTGCACACAACTAGCGATGTGTAGTTTACTCGCGAACCGTTCACTCTGAACGGTTCAATCAAATGACGGGCGTACTGTGACGATGTTTTGCAACGACCTATAGGTCACTATGACCTAGTTCGTGAACTATCAACTACATGGTGCACGGTGTACGTATTGATGTACTTGTACTATATATATACTTGCAGTATAGTATACATTACATATACAGTACTAACATTTATTTAGTGATAAAGTGTGTTGGTGAACGGAACGAAATAGGAAACTCGATGCAATATTTATATGTTGGTATCAGATTTCATTTGGAATAATATAATTAATATATTCGCAAGATTAAATATGTTCTTAAATATATCATGCCATAGCAAATTTTTGCAATAATGCAAAAATAAACATCTAAATCTTATAGTTCTTCTATTTCATACTGAGTGCAATGCAATCACTTAATATCAAATTAAAGCTTTGAAGTTTGAACAGAGAAGATTCGGAATGGAAAATATAAATTATAACGCCGAACAAAACAATTCTATCTAGTTCATTTTATTATAGTTTGTACATTTAATTTTCAAGTGTTAGTAAAGTAGTAAACATTTTCATCAGTAACTACCAATAAGTAGTTTAGAACTTCATATAAATAATCGTGAGTACCTAGAGAAGATTATATTTCCTTATATATATATGTTTTGTATAAATTATAAACATTGTTGTCTTTTCTTCCTCATTCCTAATTCAAAATAAGTATTGTAATATTTCAATTTATTAATTTTTTACCATTTAATATTTTTATATTGAGAAAAAAGAGATTATTTTCAGTATGTGCATGTATTTGGTCATATAGGTCGTGAACTAGTTCATTTTTAAAAGATGTAGTAGTTCACGACCTATAGTTCGTGAACGGTACATTGAAATGAACTACGAACTAGGTCCTCAAGGTGACCTACAGTTTGCCATCGCTACACACAACGACCGTTTCTTCTGTGTAAACAACTTCCTTGGCAAGGGAGTGAAAAAAATATTCCTTCGTATTCATATATGTCACCAAAGAGATGTTTTTTTTATGCTATTCCTAACGATATGTGTACAGGGTTAAAAACAACCGAGGGGGTCCTAAGCAAAATCGAAAAAAAAATTATGCCTTTACATTAGGACTAATATCAGAATCGTACTTTCCTGGTTTAACATTTATTATCTACAATTTTAATATTATTATACGGTCTTGAAACCTGCAAATATATCGCATTTATTATAAATTTTATAATTATTGTTAGTATTGTGCTTAGAAAACTTTAAAATATTTTTTGATATATTATTGACTTACCAATGTTATATTCTAATGTGTGTCCTGATTAAGACAAATGCAAATATTTTTTTTTTAAATAATGCTTTACATTTTTGCTTCGTTATATTTTTCCAATTAAAAGTAATAAATAATATCACAGATTGATAAAAAATAAAAACAGTATATTCTTCTGAAATTCGTGCTCTTCAACACAAAGATGGACCAAGAAAAAAAATATATATAGGGCCAAGAAAATCGCAAATTTCTACGTAGGCCAATTTTAGTATAGTTAAATCCACCACTGTCTTTCCAAATATATACACTCACTTTCTTACTACTGCGCTAGGGGAGGATTTGTAAGACGTTCGAATTAATAGTGTTTCCAACCCCTGAGAGGCTGCTCTTCGGATTTATATAAGTTGGAAACTTCTCCCTTTAATACTCATATTTCACCATTCATACCGATTGTTATTTTCTCATCTATTATATTTATTGAACATAATGATATTTATAAGATGCACCAAAAAAATAAGCATATAATAGCTATTATTACTCGGATATTTGTATTTGACGAACATTCGAGGGTATTTCCATAGTTAATAGTTGAGGCATCTTCTATAAAAAGAATTACATGATTAACATATATTAGTATAATTTGAAGTCTTATTTCTATAAGAAAAATATTTATATATTGATGGAATACAACGGGAAAGATCAAAACTTTTGAAGTAATTTTGTAAGATGTAAAAAAATTGTAATAAAATTGTAAAATTCGAAATTTTTGTTAATGATTTATTAAAAAAAAATTATACTGCGTTGTCTTCTTCTCTTTTCAAATTTCATAATCTAGACTCAGCTAGATACAGATTTTCTTTACAAATTCTGAAAAATATAAATTAATGCGGTTCCAACAAGAAAAAAAATGATCATCATAGATAAAAAATAAGTTAAATTGATTTTGCAGCGATTTTCTAAGATGCAAATTATTTTCAACACAGACTATCTGGAACATCTTTTGTACTGTTTGCTCTTTTACTCCAATTATCGACTATTAAGATTATCCAAGGCTTTTCTATGGCACGACCAAAGATAGTCTTTAAGTCTGGTAGCACAGCATTCCTTTCAAAACGGAGAGTTGATTCACTGAAAGTTGATCATGAAGCATATTAAATTTCACATATTTTAAATATTCTGTTGTTTTAGGTTTCAGCGAATAATCTTATAATACACAAACCGTGTACTAATATAAATATATCAAATATCAAATGGACCTTAATTTTAACGACACTTCCGTATACTCGGTGCAAGATATCCGCTTTTAAATTGCCGAATTTAAAGTAAAGGTGCACTTTCAAGATCGGCAACAGAAGGTAGGCCATTATCTAATTCTATTATATAGATGTTCTTAGAATCCGGGTGGTCATTATCAGAAATCTTGTTGCCAGTTTCAACATGATAATGAAGTTATATTTGCATCAATGTATTTCGCAGTTGCGGAACTTAACTTGAGCATGTTTCTATGCACGCTTCATTTAATATCTGATCCGAAAGTACTCCTGCCACTGTTGGTTTCAAACAAAAATAAACATCAATGGACGACCAACTGTGGTCAATAACAAACGTCCAGCTGCACTTTTACACAATTGCCCATAAATTGCGGTAGCGGATGTTACCGATGTCGAACCTTTAGATCGCCTACAGCTGATCCATATATAATGACATAAATGAGGGTGTAATTTAAGGCTATTGATGTTAAGGTAAAAGTGGAGATATTTATACGGCTTGTAACAAAATTGATATATCATATTTTTCAAATACTACTAACCATGTTTGCAATTTTAACATTTGGATTGCAATCCCAACACAAATGTCGATATATGTCTTTGTTTCGCTGTTAAAAATGGGAGCGTAGCAGTCGAAATATGCATTTAGATACTGGTTGCAGTAATGATATTTGGTTGACATTATATATACAGTCGAACTCGGTTATAACGTCATTCCAGGGACCGAGCAATTTGGACTTACTAACCGAGGTGACTTATTATCCGAGGTAGGGAAGGGATACAAATTTAATGAATTAGCTTTTTATTTGAAATTTATTTCAATAATACCTAACATTTAAAAAAATCCGGATGGCAGACCGTGTAATTAATATCCGCCCATCACAATATATGCATTATTATGATTTGTCATGATGATGATGATGTCTGGATCTGGAGTCGATTGTCCGAATGATGACTGCCTTGAAAAGCCAACTTACGAATGAACCGATTTACCATCGGGTACACGTCATTTGCCCATAACGCACATGCCTCATATTATATATGGGTTACAGATAATGATGATTGGGATATTAATTGAAGTATTTGATACGGACTCTTGTGGCCGGTTATTACTATAACGTAATGCAGTTTGGTTATAGAAGTATTTTCAATAGCGATGGAGTATTAAAGCTTAGGAGTGAACAAACTTGTTATATATCTGATTATTAGACTTATATATCTATAATGCCAAGGATATTTCATATTTTTATATTTTGATTTTGATATACGATACTATAATTTAACACCGTAGTGATCATTTAAAAAATTAGAGGTTTAGATTCCGTTACAGGTCATTTAATATATTTGTTAAATTTTAATGTGAAAATGATTGGTTGCCACAAAGAAATGTGAATATTTGAATGACTAAATCGATATTATTAGGAGTACTTGAGATAATCATTCATAAAACCCATTTATGAGAAGATTATATACCACATCAATCTCTTTCAAAATTCGATCACACTGAAAATCTTCGACGAACATATTTTTAATATCCATCTGAAATCGGATACAGTTAGATAATTTAAATAAGGCAAAGTGATTACAAAACAATAATTACGTATTTCGGGCCACACGTGCTGTTGACTGAAAAAAATATAACGTTAGACTTTCATTTCGTTCAACAAAAAGATTTTGCTGAATTACACAATAATGTAGGGGTGTTCCAATTACTTTTAATCATTGGTAGTCACCATAAGAATGAATAAAAATGTTTAATGTTCACGAATTTTATTTTGAGATTGGATACAATTTGTAAAGCTGCTGTTATTAATTAATCTTAGAAAAAATCGGGCATTAATTTGAACAATAGCCATTTATATTTCAAAAATTTCTACAAGTTTAGAAGTCACCGAGGAAGTTGTGTATGTCTGGATAGGAACTTCAAAATTCACTTTTCGGTACACAGCGACAAATTAAACTGTAGAATACCAATTGGGTGTGTTGTTTTATATACGAAAAATAAACAAAACGGGATATTTTGTTACCTTTAACGGCTCTGCACATTATTGCCATTAAAAATTATGCAAGAAATTGAAAAGTAACAACACCACAAAGAAACAGCATTACAATCTGTTGTGGTAAATCATTAATGCCGATGTTTGCAATTTTACACTTGAGCATGTGTAATTCGTATATAAACTTGTAGTTTTAATGCAAACGGTATTTTTAAACAAAATTGAAGTATTTTAACAATCGAACGTTTTTCAACGTCTCCTGGTCTCTAGCATTAAAAACCCGATTTATCAGGGCTAAAGAATTTACTTGCCCAAAAATTTGTCTTGATGCTAGATTTAAAAACCTCTAAAAATTCCCAATTTTACACCGAAGGTGCTATTTCGGACGTTTCCAGAAAAAAATACTGTTTTATTATTTGAAGGGGGTGTATACATATTCCTATAATTTTCAGGTAGTCGAGTTAATGATGGTCAAATTCCTACTAAGGTACAAGTAAATTCCTATAAGGTTTCCTATAATATTTCCAATTGAAATCAAACATTGAAGAAGAAGACATAGATATAGGTTCCCATATATTTAACGATCGCAACGACCTGCAAAACATCGTCACAGTACGTCCGTCATTTGATTGAACCGTTCAGAGTGAACGGTTCGCGAGTGAACTACACATCGCTAGTAATCAGTATATAAAATACTTGTGAATTATTTTTTAAGCTACAAATTGTATTATCACTTTATTACATAACAATATAAACATAATATTTTACAACTGTTTATGTTCTGTCGACTTCTATAGATAAATATTGAATTTCTGCCAACGATGGTCAACGACCTCACATACGCACAAGAGATTTAATATAATATGGAGATGGTATTTTAATTGACGGATTTAATTTATCAAACAAGAACAGACATGTTCATTGTTAAATTTCCATTTTTTACCATCTTTACTTTATCAAAAATCCAAAATCACAGAGGAATATATTTCTATACATGTGACCACTTCCAAAGCTCAATATGCAAGTTGATGGTTTATATCACAAATGAATACTGTAGATTAAATGACGTTTATTGTTTTGAAAAATGCAAAGAAATTTTTTATAACCATATGTTTTGCGCACATAAGAAAAGTATAAATTATTATTTTTTATTATTGTATAAATTCTAATTTACCGTGAGTATTTTTAATGTTATAAATAAATTCTGAATATACATTTATTAACGCAATTTTAAAATGTACAATTACATAGCATTCTCGTGCAACAAAAAGGCTTTGAGGTCCAAACTGTTAGTTAAGCCGACAATAAAATTTCTATAAACTGAAATTATACCTAGAAATATATTATACTTAAATTATACTGAAATTGGACCTAAACATTGTTTTAATTGTACAATGTATGTTGTAATTCGTGACATAATGGCTCTACAAAATGCTTTTATGAAGTTGGGTGAAATTTATTTTAATTTATAACTGTTAGGAATGAATCAATCAAACATATTGCAAGCTAGTGTTGAGTTGATGAAACCATTACTGGGTCACCTAACAAACAACTCACGCTTGATCTTCTGCTATAAATACAATTATCTGTGAGCAAATAGTGCAGTGCAAATAAACAATCCGATGAAACGCGAGATATTGCCTTTGTAGAACTCTCATGGAATTATTCTCATTTGTTATGATTTTAGTTGAATCTCTACATTGATGAATACTTTTACTCCAACATTATTGCTTAAGTTACGTCATATATAATATAAAATTAAATACTAATTTATATCTCTTGTTTACAGGTACGTTTAAAAATCTACGATTACCAATTCATACAGCGAACTACCATTGGTAAAGTATAAAAATTCTTTTCCTAGTCAATCATTTCTAACGACGCCAACAGTAAAATTACGATTTTATATACTCGAGGATAATTTTGATCGAATGTAATATTTTTATGGCTTTACATTAGCGATGGCAAACTGTAGGTCACTTTGAGGACCTAGTTCGTAGTTCATTTCAATGTACCGTTCACGAACTATAGGTCGTGAACTACCACATCTTTTAAAAATGAACTAGTTCACGACCTATATGACCAAATACATGCACATACTGAAAATAATCTCTTTTTTTCTCAATATAAAAATATTTTCACATTTTTCTAAAGTAAAACCAAAGGGTAACATTATATGTGATAAGCAGGGTAAGGAACTCACAGAAAATAAGGAAAAAGCTAGAAGATGGAAGGAGTATCTTGAAGATTTATATAAAGGTAGGCAGGACATGGAGGAGCTAGAAAGTGTGGAACAGATAGATGAGGATGACTTAGGTCCTAGCATACTTAGGTCAGAGTTTCATAGAGCATTAAATGATTTACGGAATAACAAAGCAGCGGGGATTGATATGATACCAGCCGAATTAATAAAACACGCAGGGGGAAAAATGCAGGAGCGATTATACAGGTTAGTTTGTAAAATATATGAGAAGGGAGAAGTACCACAGGATTTTCAGCGTAGTAGAATAGTAACAATGCCGAAGAAAATAGAAGCTAATTTGTGTGAGAACTATAGGACCATTAGCCTACTATCACATGCATCGAAGATATTGTTAAAGATTATTTATAGGAGATTAGAAAATAAAGTAGAGGAAAGGCTAGGAGAAGATCAGTTTGGTTTTAGGAAAAACAAAGGGACGAGAGAGGCGATTCTAGCACTAAGAACGGTAGTAGAAAAAAGAAAGAGGGTAGGAAAGGTAACTTGCATAGCTTTTGTAGATTTAGAAAAGGCATTTGATAATGTAGATTGGGACATAATGTTTAGAATTTTAAAAGAAACGGGTATAGATTATAAGGATAGGAGAATAATTTTTAATTTATATAAACACCAAACTGCCTTAGTTAGAATTGAGGGGGAAGAAGAGGTAGCAAAAATAGGGAAGGGAGTTCGGCAGGGATGTACACTCTCACCGTTATTATTTAATCTATATATAGAAGATGCAATAAACAAAGTAAAAGAAGAGTATAGTGTAGGTGTGAATGTACAGGGAGAGAAAATATATATGCTGAGATTCGCCGACGATATAGCTATATTGGAAGAAAGCGAAAATAATTTAGAAAGGGTATTGAATGGTATGCAGGCAGTATTGACTAGGGATTTTAACATGAAAATAAATATAGGTAAAACTAAAGTGATGAGGTGTGACAAAAAGGAATGCAGTAGAAAAATGAGGATCACAATAGGAGATAATAGAATCGAAGAAGTGTCAGATTTTTGTTATTTAGGCAGTAGAATCACAAAAGATAATCGAAGCAAGGTAGATATAAAGTGTAGTATAGCACAGGGTAGGAAGGCATTCGTAGAAAAAGAACAGATTTTAAGATCAAATATTGACTTGGGTATTAGAAAAAGATTACTGAAGGTATATGTTTGGAGTGTAGCACTGTACGGGTGTGAGGCGTGGACTATAGGCAAGGAAGATAAGCGTAGATTACAAGCATTCGAAATGTGGTGTTATAGGAGGATGATGAGGATTGGTTGGGAAGATAAAGTAACAAATGAAGCTGTACTAGAGTTAGTAGGGGAGAAGAGAAGTATCTGGAGAGTGTTACAGCGTAGGAGAGACAGATTAGTAGGGCATATTCTTAGGCATGGGGGGATTATGCAATTGATCATAGAAGGTAGAGTGGAGGGAAAGAGAGGGGTAGGTAGGCCTAGATTGGAGTATGTGAGTCAGATAGTTGAAGACGTTGAAATGAATAGCTATAGGGAGATGAAGGGATTAGCTCAGGATAGATCGGCATGGCGTGCTGTTTCCAACCAATCTTTAGGATTGCGGACTCTTTAACTAACTAAAAATATTAAATGGTAAAACGGTAAAATAAATAGTGAAATATTACAATACTTATCTTGAATTAAGAATGAGGAAGAAAAGACACAATGTTTATAATTTATACAAAACATGTATATAAGGAAATATAATCATCTCTAGGTACTCACGATTATTTATATGAAGGTCTAATATACTCATTGGTAGTTATTGATGAAAATGTACACTACTTTACTAACACTTGAAAATTAAATGGACTAACTATAATAAAATGAACTAGATAGAATCGTTTTGTTTGGCGTTATAATTTATATTTTCTATTCCGAATCTTCTCTGTTCAAACTTCAAAGCTTTAATTTGATATTAAGTTATTGCATTGCACTCAGTATGAAATAGAAGAACTATAAGATTTAGATGTTTATTTTTGCATTATTGCAAAAATTTGCTATGGCATGACATATTTAATCTTGCGATTATATTAAATATATTATTCCAAATGAAATCTGATACCAACATATAAATATAGCATCGAGTTTCCTATTTCGTTCCGTTCACCAACACACTTTATCACTAAATAAATGTTAGTACTGTATATGTAATGTATACTATACTGCAAGTATATATATATAGTACAAGTACATCAATACGTACACCATGCACCATGTAGTTTATAATTCACGAACAAATTCTCAATATTTTCTATATTTGTCTGCTCTTATAGTCGTAAGAAAATAGAAGTGACATATTACTGAAAACGTGAAATTTTTATAATTTCCCATCTTTGTGCTATTGGTTCGTTTTAGATTTCTAAAAATAATAAGTTCGTCTTGTTTGCCATTGCTTCTATAAACTACATGGTATTGTCTATGATTTCATTTACGGCAAGTAACCTTTTTGAATAAACTTTAATATATAGTTTTCAAATGGTCACTATTTTATTGATATAATATATACCCGGGCATATTGTTTTAGCTACGCACATTTTTTTAAAAGCACATTGATTTGGGCACTTACATATCTAATATTGTAAACCTTTTTTGATATATGCGAACCTTTTTGCTAATTACATCCCGTTATGGGACGTTACGAAAATCGTTTATTTTTATGGTCGAATTTAAAAGGTCACATCGTCAATGAATTTGTCTTAATTCCTTCTCATTGTTTCATTTTCATATTTGCAAAGTTGCCCTGGTTTTAGCAATTATGTTAACCCCTTTCCTTGTAGCCATAAATTTAGGTAGATGTTAGATTAGTTCCACCTTACCACACAATATATCTTGCGTAGCTTTGACATAGTCCTGCATTATATAGAAAATTAAAGCTCCACAACTGTATATCATTATTTCATACCGTAAGCATAACAAATGATAATAAATCTTCGTTGGTCGCCGCGACTTACTTTTACATGATCACGATGCGTTAATCTATTTTCATGCGATGTGAAGAATACTAGATTTCATGTAGAAAAAACAGCAGCAAATGTAGAATTCGTAAAACGATTAAGTAATCGTTGTAATTGTTTCTGTTCAAAATATGAAGTATGTCCTTTTTTTCAGAAGGAGAAAAGACTGCATTTCCTCTATTTGATTGGAGTAATAAATATATCCCTGCGTGAACTGAACCTATAAACATTTATCTATTAAAAATATTTTTGAATGCTCATCACAATGAAGATATGACATAAAAATTTACGTGATGTTGAATTTAATATGTTTATAAGTTTTAATTTATTATTTCCAATATTTGTCATATTTGACTAATAGGGTAGCGTAGGGTGTTGTGGGTTCGAACCCACACCTGACGGGAAATCGACCAAAAGAAAAAATTCGTTCTGGACCATGGATGTTGTGAATGTTACCATTCAGGTGTTCCTCGATTGAATAAGTTTAATGAAACATGGCTCCAGCTGGCACAACCTAAGCCATTCAATTTTTTTTTTTTTAATTAAAATATAAAAAAAACTTGGCTAATGATATTTGAAGTTTATACATTTATTTCTAATTATTTACATATCTCGATTCGCATATACACTACAATGTGTTTGAAATAAAAAAAATATTTTATATTACTTCGTGAACTATTACAACCTTTTACATTATTTATTTACTATTGCAGGAAAATGTTATTCTTACCTTTCTTCACTTTTTTCTTTCAAACAATACTTCACGCGGTCCATATTCATCTCATATATAAGGTATAATAACACCTCTTACCTAAATATCTGATCTAATTTACTACTAGACAGTGTCGGCGGCATCTTCTTCGTACTTGCGCTTATTACCGCCTCTTTGTAACGTCTTTGAATATTCTATTCCTGGTGTTTGAAGAAGATGCCCTTGACTATGTGCTCCGCATTAATAAAACCAGAAGAATAGGATGTGCTCAATTCTAATTCTGGACACTATCGAACCATAACTTGAGAATCGTCAACGAAAAGCTTCTGGAATGAACAAGTAACAAGTTACATGGATTTTCTGTCGTTCCTTCAAATTTACTATCGGAATCGTTTCAGTAAAAATAAATATCAATTTTTTATTGCTATTTTATAGATTTAGACTTTTATATAAATTTTACACCGACAACAGAACATTTTCAAATTTAATAATTGCTAGTGTCATCATATGAACTAGCGATGTGTAATTCACTCGCGAACCGTTCACTCTGAACAGTTCAATCAAATGACGGGCGTACTGTGACCTAGTTCGTGAACTATAAACTAGATGGTGCACGGTGTACGTATAGATGTACTTGTACTATATATATACTTGCAGTATAGTATACATTACATATACAGTACTAGCATTTATTTAGTGATAAAGTGTGTTGGTGAACGGAATGAAATAGGAAACTCGATGCGATATTGCAACAGCAGCATTGCCGAGCTGAGTCACAATTTATATGTTGGTATCAGATTTCATTTGGAATAATATAATTAATATATTCGCAAGATTAAATATGTTCTTAAATATGTCATGCCATAGCAAAACTTTGCAATAATGCAAAAATAAACATCTAAATCTTATAGTTCTTCTATTTCATACTGAGTGCAATGCAATCACTTAATATCAAACCAAAGCTTTGAAGTTTGAACAGAGAAGATTCGGAATAGAAAATATAAATTATAACGCCAAACAAAACGATTCTATCTAGTTCATTTTATTATAGTCTGTACATTTAATTTTCAAGTGTTAGTAAAGTAGTAAACATTTTCATCAGTAACTACCAATAAGTATTTTAAAACTTCACATAAATAATCGTAAGTACCCAGAGAAGATTATATTTCCTTATATATATGTTTAGTATAAATTATAAACATTGTTGTCTTTTCTTCCTCATTCTTAATTCAAGATAAGTATTGTAATATTTCAATTTATTTATTATTTACCATTTCATATTTTTATATTGAAAAAAAAGAGATTATTTTCAGTATGTGCATGTATTTCTTATATAGGTGAACTAGTTCATTTTTAAAAGATGTAGTAGTTCACGACCTCTAGTTCGTGAACGGTACATTGAAATGAACTACGAACTACGAACTAGGTCCTCAAAGTGACGTATTGTTTGCCATCGCTAATATGAACAGAAGAATTATATCTTTGAAATATAAAGTTCATGAAAATTGTTTACATAATACAACTTGCTGTTAATATATTGTAGTATTAAAAATTTCGTATACGAGAATTATTATTAATAGTAAATTTATAAAATATGTATACAAAATCAACTAGTTATATCAAAACCTAATATACAATAGCATGATGAAATCAACCTTAAAAGGTATGTTGAACTCAAAATTTAGAATACATTTTAAAAGAAGTTGTATATCGACAATTGGTTCGTTCTTTCGAGAAGTTTTTGTCATCTCTGTGCTGTAGATAAAAAAGTTCTTGTATCTTAAAAAAATGTTTTTCAAAGCTAACGTTTTCCAAAATTTTCATGATTCATAATGTCCATATTTCCTGTAAAATATATCAAATGTATTGTTCTGCAATTATTAGATAATGGAAAATATACGAAACATGAAATTATAAAATATATTGTAATAAAAATTGATATTCAGAATTTGAATGATAGTTAAACTAGTTGGCAATAATGTTAAAAAATTAATAATCACACCAAAAGCTTAGAAAATAAATACTTAATCACTTATAATATAATAAACTGCAAGATATATGTAAAAAACGTAGTAGTCAACATCCTTCGAGCACCTTTGGCTATTCCAAACGAAGCCAGTTATAAATTGACCAACTACAAAATTTTCTTAGACTTCAGCGCTTTATAATAACTAACTTTAAACTGGGTAAAACGAATAAATCAGCTTTACTAATTCTGATCGTCCTCGTCCTTGTTTTCAGCGGTTAATTGCTAAAGCGTTTTTGCCGCAATTGTTACCACTCGTACTAATTTATGTTTTTAGGGCAGCTATGGTGAAATGGCGTTCTTATGCAAATAGTGCTGTAACACTATTGAAATTTACTGTAGGATCCTCATTCATGGCATATGCTAGTTTAAGTGTGGATTACGTGCCAACTGGGAACTATTTGTGGAAAATAGATTGATATTGAAACTGGATTGAGGGTAGGAGTTATCATATGAACAGAAAGTTGTATAATAAAGCGCGGCTATTTATAAATTGAACAAATAATGCAAAGAATATTTAGTTATGACCTGTATAAATGGATTTTCTATTGTATAAGTATTAAATAGAAAAGGTAAAAGTGCTGTAGCCGAGCATATTTTTGACTAACTCAGGTCATCCTATTCAAATTCAGTTCACTTAAATTACTTACAAGTGTTTTGAATTATTCCGAGTTAAATGTTTTTTTAGTTAAATTTTCAGCGTTGTAGAATAGTAACAATGCCGAAGAAAATAGGAGCTAATTTGTGTGAGAACTATAGGACCATTAGTCTACTATCACATGCATCGAAGATATTGCTAAAGATTATTTATAGGAGATTAGAAAATAAAGTAGAGGAAAGGCTAGGAGAAGATCAGTTTGGTTTTAGGAAAAACAGAGGGACGAGGGAGGCGATTCTAGCACTAAGAACGGTAGTAGAAAAAAGAAAGAGCGTAGGAAAGGTAACTTGCATAGCTTTTGTAGATTTAGAAAAGGCATTTGATAATGTAGATTGGGACATAATGTTTAGAATTTTAAAAGAAACGGGTATAGATTATAAGGATAGGAGAATAATTTTTAATTTATATAAACACCAAACTGCCTTAGTTAGAATTGAGGGGGAAGAAGAGGTAGCAAAAATAGGGAAGGGAGTTCGGCAGGGATGTACACTTTCACCGTTATTATTTAATCTATATATAGAAGATGCAATAAACAAAGTAAAAGAAGAGTATAGTGTAGGTGTGAATGTACAGGGAGAGAAAATATATATGTTGAGATTCGCCGACGATATAGCTATATTGGAAGAAAGCGAAAAGAATTTAGAAAGGGTATTGAATGGTATGCAGGCAGTATTGACTAGGGATTTTAACATGAAAATAAATATAGGTAAAACTAAAGTGATGAGGTGTGACAAAAAGGAATGCAGTAGAAAAATGAGGATCACAATAGGAGATAATAGAATCGAAGAAGTGTCAGATTTTTGTTATTTAGGCAGTAGAATCACAAAAGATAATCGAAGCAAGGTAGATATAAAGTGTAGGATAGCACAGGGTAGGAAGGCATTCGTAGAAAAAGAACAGATTTTAAGATCAAATATTGACTTGGGTATTAGAAAAAGATTACTGAAGGTATATGTTTGGAGTGTAGCACTGTACGGGTGTGAGGCGTGGACTATAGGAAAGGAAGAGAAGCGTGGATTAGAAGCACTTGAAATGTGGTGTTATAGGAGGATGATGAGGATTGGTTGGGAAGATAAAGTAACAAATGAAGCTGTACTAGAGTTAGTAGGGGAGAAGAGAAGTATCTGGAGAGTGTTACAGCGTAGGAGAGACAGATTAGTAGGGCATATTCTTAGGCATGGGGGGATTATGCAATTGATCATAGAAGGTAGAGTGGAGGGAAAGAGAGGGGTAGGTAGGCCTAGATTGGAGTATGTGAGTCAGATAGTTGAAGACGTTGAGATGAATAGCTATAGGGAGATGAAGGGATTAGCTCAGGATAGATCGGCATGGCGTGCTGTTTCCAACCAATCTTTAGGATTGCGGACTCTTTAACTAACTAAATGTTTATGGAAGTATATACATGCATAAATCTAAATCAAATTTAATGAACTTAGATTCAGGCCCAATTTTATAGGCCCAAATACCATAACTTAAAGGTACTGAATGCTTTAAGTTACGGTATTTGGGTGATATTCTATATTATAGTTATTATTATAATGAAAGAAGTCTAATTTCTTTTTCAATTTATTCTCAGTTTTCTTCCTGTAACAATGATATTAGATTCGCATCGAATATATTTTTATTAATTATCATTTTAGCTAATAATCGTAAATTTAATAGACTGGTGTATTGACTTTTGTATAGAATATCACCCAAATATAAAGTGACCATACGTCCCGCGTAATCAATGAAATAAATATATAAAAATATAAGTATAAAAACCATAATATGTATAATAAAAAATGTAAAATATAAATATAACATTTATAATGAATGTAAAATTGAACATTGAACAAATTCGTGCCAAAAGTTTTATGAAAAATTTATCAATAATCCGAATCTTTTGAAGAAAATTCACCAAGTGAAAAATAATTAATACGACAATCAATTTGATGGTTTTATTAATTTTTAACATGCTTATAATGTAAGAGACTCTCGTAAAATGTAATATTTTACAAAAATCTTCCGAAATTATGGTTAAATATTTTTCGACAAGTAATTATTTTTAAAGTATTAAAAAAGACATTGAGAATACCATTTTGAATTCTGTAATCTCTTCGCATCTCCCTCGAAATATGGAATATTAAACAGTAACATCAAATAATTATGTACAATCTTTTAAACACATAATTGATGGCAATTTTTTATTATATTACAATTGTTGTAAAACATTTAACAATTTCCTTCTGACGGTGACATAAATGTCGAAGGATTTAAATTATATAACGTCTCTTTATTTTTTCTATTTACTCTATCTCCATTTTCTATACTAAAAAAGAGACAAACTTAATTACTTCCAACATATTTTTTGTAGTCACAGTCTTTGCCATCTCGTTACCAAATTTTCCCTCTTTCTGGACAGCTTTCTAAAGTACAATTTCTATTATGCAGAACTACATCCAAAAATACGTATCAATTTTTATTAAATTTAATATATGCTCTTCGAATTGAAAATGTCTATTTTTAGTAACAATTCGAAAACTGATAGGTAAAACTTTTTAATATAAAATTGAAGGCACTCGCATCGAATTTTAAACTGTACGCGACAAAATTCCAGCAAACGGAAAAAATGTTAGCAAACAAAAGATGGGTAATTTTCTTGGGACATTTAATTTTAAAAGTTCTCTGCAGAATTAGCGTGATTATATTAACCTAGTTGTATTTTTAAGTTGCAATTTTTCAATGGACGACTGGCATTTTGTCGATTCCTTCGTCCTATATCTTTAGCTCATAGTGAACACTACCGCGATATTATTTCGAAGGGGGTCATTGGCCAGACGACGGGGTATTATTAGCCATGGGGCCCATTTCAAATATATGTAAAGCCGCGAGAACATTACAGAAGTTGAGGAGAGTAAAGTGGCGGACTGTGTACGAAGAACAACCGCCATGTATACATTTTTGAATATCTCGCCACGGTTTCGTAGTTCTTAATTCATTTGTACGCACCGCGAACCTGCTGATTGCTTTATTCCCTTTTGTTTCAGAAATGTCAGCAGATAGAATAGCAGTCATGTCCTGAATACAAAATTTGTCTGTTTGAATTAATATCAAATGCAACAAACCGCGAATTTTGTAGGAAGATTGTGAACTAACGACATTTAATTTTTGGAGCGAATTAAGTGCAAGCTTGAAATTTTAGTAACTATTAAATACTTTCCAGTACATGAAAATTTTCTTTGAAACCGCTAAAGTAAAATTAAATTAAATTTTGATTTAACTACTTCGTTAAATATCAATTGCTACGTCCATAATTCATTTAATCCAGTTATATTGAATACACCTTCTTTTGTGTATAATATTTCCAAAGATTTATTTATTATAATATGTGTTGTAACATAAATTATGTCAGCTGTAGCGATGGCAAACTGTAGGTCACTTTGAGGACCTAGTTCGTAGTTCATTTCAATGTACCGTTCACGAACTATAGGTCGTGAACTACTACATCTTTTAAATTTAAAAGTTAAAACTTACATCTTTTAAAAATTTGCTATGGCATGACATATTTAAGAACATATTTAATCTTGCGAATATATTAATTATATTATTCCAAATAAAATCTGATACCAACATATAAATATTGCATCGAGTTTCCTATTTCATTCTGTTCACCAACACAATTTATCACTAAATAAATGTTAGTACTGTATATGTAATGTATACTATACTGCAAGTATATATATAGTACAAGTACATCAATACGTACACCGTGCACCATGTAGTTCATAGTTCACGAACTAGGTCATAGTGACCTATAGGTCGTTGCAAAACATCGTCACAGTACGCCCGTCATTTGATTGAACCGTTCAGAATGAACAGTTCGCGAGTGAACTACACATCGCTAGTCAGCTGGTAGCAAATTGAAATCGCCTCAATTTTGGACACAGTATGTATTATGTATGCAAATGATTTCATACATCACATTAACGCAATAGTTTACACAATAAATAAATGTCAAATCGTGTCCATTCGATTTGTACAATGCAACAGTTAAAGTGTATATAAAGCGGGAATTCTAAAACATTTTTTTTTTGATTTCTTACCGATGTCAATTCGCCTGTAATTGATATAATACTGCAGAAATATGTAACAAATTTTATAGCGATTTAAACAAGTAGTAATCGAAAGGTTTTTGTCAACACAAACAAACGAGCTGAAGCGGGAATAAAAACCATATGATAAATCGTTTCTTAACACAACATTTAGATCGCGATCTAATTAGTCCATTTTTCCTTCACAAAATTTTTAATTAATAAGTATTACTGCGAGTATTTCCATTCCGTAAAATGTTTGAAGTACGCTGTTATGTAAAATGTAATATTAATATTGCTATGCGTATGTGGAATGACATCATAACTAAAAATAAAAGCGATTATTAATTTAAATTTAACCTTACGAATAACTCACGCCATTATATACGAGCTACAAAATAAATCTAGGTTACGCATACAATCTTAATTGACCATAACGTTTCAACAAGCTATTGAAAATACGTTAAAAATCGTCCTTTTTATCTATTTTTATTTTGCTCGAAATATTTTATTCCTAATTTTTGTATTTATTTAAAAAAAATACAAATTTTAATATCATATTTTACAATGTTCGCTACCTTCGCAATTATCGAAAATTATTCACATTGGCCAAAGTTGTTTACTTGAGCAGGTGAACGTGAGCTATTTATGATAAGAACATTTTAAACTAAAAAAAATAAGGTTTTAGCTATTACACGTATAGCTAATTATAATGATTACTATTGTTATTAATAAGATTGATCTATTTTATTATTTTCAACTTCTTCCAACCAAATTTCATTTATTTTTATAGAAACACAATTTCTTTTACACTGTACTTGTTAAAATAAGCACAATAATAATATTAAGTGAAATGTTTATATATATTATCTAAAAATGAAATAAAATTTACTTTACTAGCTGTGAAGTGGTAGAAAATTAAATTTAGGCTCCATCGTCTTAATATCAAGATTTTTCTGTTTCCACGTTTTATTTTTTGTGGATATTAAAACAATTTTTCAAGAATTTATTAACTTCAATGCCTCGAAATTTTTTTATTATACTTTTTTGACAAAAATGAAAGATATTCTAAACTGGGATATGTAAATTGAAAACACGACGGTACCATTTCATGTCATTTTGAAATGACCTTCAAGATGGATTTTATGAAGTATTATTTATCATATTTCAGTACTAACTATCCCTTAGGATTAAGAACTTTTTACACGTTACATTATAACTGTTGAGAGTTAATTTAATCTTACATACAAGTGTTCTTCTATAACCCCTTAATAATCAGGTTAAGTGCATGTAATTCATATCCATCCTTGCGTAATATCCAGATCATGTTTTTCTGAGTGGCATTCCTAAGCCACCAATATTTTGAATTATGGCTCGCTTGGTTCAGTAATGCAATAAATAAATACCGCGGCAATAGTTCATCATTTTGTTGAGCTATTAAAGGTCAGTGAAGTAAGCAAAAATACGCGAAGAATTTCATTTTCAACCTGCATCACTTTGCTCAAAGTATTTTATTGGTAAAATCAAAACTGCGGAAATTATAGCGATTTTTTTTACCTCTTATGAATTTTAAACAATTACCTTTTTCACTCAATTTGCTAAATCGTACCATTAGAATGTTTTCATAGGGGGAATATTAACAATTCTCATTTTTTGACAAAGTTGTGGAAAATCTCTAAAACCTCCACCTGCACAAAAAAACACTTTGAGAAAAAAATCATAACAGAATGGTAAACGAACTATTGATATGGTTTAATTGATTTTGCTAACTTCGCAGACTTCGTAGTGACGTGTGCGTTTCCATAAACAGGAGAAAATAGGTCAGCTCTCCGACAGTTAGCTTTTTTAGCGTAAACTTAATGTTTTAGAAAATAAATATGCCAAGATACATGACTTTGTTATTATTATGATTATGCGCACGAGTAAAAAGCATTTATGTTTCTCCATATTTCTCCATTATAGGAGATAGTATTGATATATCAATTACCATAATTATATAAATCAAAATGTGGATGTTTAGGTTTTTCTATTAATTTAAAATATTTAGTGCAATAAAGTAGAGTTAAAATGATATTAAATTCTTTGTTGAGGTATTCAAATTTCAAACACAAAATTTCCTTCATTCATTCAATCGCTCATACCTGAAGAATTAGCCAAGAACAATGTCTAACAAGGTGAAGTAATAGATAGGACACTCTTCTTCGGACCTAATTACCAAGACAATTTTATTTAACACTAAATTTCATTAGAGGGACTAATAATGTGTCACCGTTTAAGACTTTAACTTAAAACCCCACTAAAAATGTTACAAAAGTAATAATTTCAATATAAAAAAGGACAAAACTTCGGGGTCAAACATTAAATTGGGAATTTATAATGGAAGATTAAACGGTAAGAATCCTTCGTTGAGATAAATATATTTAATTATAATATTTTTAATGACACGGTAACTTTTTGCTTTTTAAATGAGATTGCCACATTGCACATATATTATTTGTAATTATATTATTAAATATATTATTAAATCTGGAAATGAAAGTCGAAACTATAAATTGTAATATTAAACTTTTCTTATATTATTCAGCGTGTTTATAAGATTTTTAATTAAAATAAGATAAGTTCACTTCTATACTTAAAACATCCGTTTTTTTTGTTATAGAGCTTTTCTTTATTATAGTTGAATTTAAGATTTTATTTCATTTTAATAAAAGCAATGTAATAACTAGAAGAAAGAATTTTTTTTGCAATTCCTAATTACTTTTATTACAAACGAAAGAAATGACACGTCCAATTTAATTATTCTACGTTCTTTTATTATACATATAATAAAAAATTAAAAAATTCTAAAACGCTTTCCCGAGATTATATTGACATCTCAAATTATCTATGCACGGTGAGTCATTTGAGATCGGATATGGAGTAAACAAAGCAGTTAGCTCAGAAGACTGAGCTAACTGTACTGTTTCTAATCTAACTAAAAACTAACTGTGGAATAATTGTATATTCCCTGACTTGTAATTTGAAGATATAGCCATACACGCATTAGTAAAATAACAGCGACTTAAGAGATACTGATTTAATCATCCTGTTCTGGAAATGATATTTTTATTAACTAGAGGACTATTTGACCTAAGGGCTACAACTTGTAACATGACACATCTATCGGTTAGTCGGTTAGTTTGGTTAGTCGAACTGGTTAGAAAAACGCTGATGTTTCTTGAGCTAACTTCTTCAATCCCTATAGCCATTACCTCGCCTTTTTTTGTAATTTTTGCAAAACGTCCAGTATTTTTTTGTCTATTATTAAGAATTAAGTACCTTGTACCAAGATACGTTAAATATTTCTCGAATAAAATGTAAATCAATATTTAACAATGAATTTAGATACCCTGTATCGGACGAAGTGTTAACATTTTGTACTGCCTCAATCTTTCTATCTTGAACCAAACAATTTGCAGCTATACTGTTACGCGGTGCTATTTTTAATGACTCACACTAAGCCTCCTTCGTACTAGCGATGGCAAACTGTAGATCACTTTGAGGACCTAGTTCGTAGTTCGTAGTTCATTTTAATGTACCGTTCACGAACTATAGGTCGTGAACTACTAACATCGTTTTTAAATGAACTAGTTCACGACCTATATAAAATACATGCACATACTGAAAATAATCTCTTTTTTCTCAATATAAAATATTAAATGGTAAAAAATAAATAAATTGAAATATTACAATACTTATTTTGAATTAGGAATGAGGAAGAAAATATAACAACAATGTTTATAATTTATACAAAACTTATATATAAATAAATATAATCTTCTCTAGGTACTCACGATTATTTATATGAAGTTCTAAAATACTGATGAAAATGTTTGCTACTTTACTAACACTTGAAAATTAAATGTACTAACTAAAATGCAGGAGCGATTATACAGGTTAGTTTGTAAAATATATGAGAAGGGAGAAGTACCACAGGATTTTCAGCGTAGTAGAATAGTAACAATGCCGAAGAAAATAGGAGCTAATTTGTGTGAGAACTATAGGACCATTAGCCTACTATCACATGCATCGAAGATATTGTTAAAGATTATTTATAGGAGATTAGAAAATAAAGTAGAGGAAAGGCTAGGAGAAGATCAGTTTGGTTTTAGGAAAAACAGAGGGACGAGAGAGGCGATTCTAGCACTAAGAACGGTAGTAGAAAAAAGAAAGAGGGTAGGAAAGGTAACTTGCATAGCTTTTGTAGATTTAGAAAAGGCATTTGATAATGTAGATTGGGACATAATGTTTAGAATTTTAAAAGAAACGGGTATAGATTATAAGGATAGGAGAATAATTTTTAATTTATATAAACACCAAACTGCCTTAGTTAGAATTGAGGGGGAAGAAGAGGTAGCAAAAATAGGGAAGGGAGTTCGGCAGGGATGTACACTCTCACCGTTATTATTTAATCTATATATAGAAGATGCAATAAACAAAGTAAAAGAAGAGTATAGTGTAGGTGTGAATGTACAGGGAGAGAAAATATATATGCTGAGATTCGCCGACGATATAGCTATATTGGAAGAAAGCGAAAAGAATTTAGAAAGGGTATTGAATGGTATGCAGGCAGTATTGACTAGGGATTTTAACATGAAAATAAATATAGGTAAAACTAAAGTGATGAGGTGTGACAAAAAGGAATGCAGTAGAAAAATGAGGATCACAATAGGAGATAATAGAATCGAAGAAGTGTCAGATTTTTGTTATTTAGGCAGTAGAATCACAAAAGATAATCGAAGCAAGGTAGATATAAAGTGTAGGATAGCACAGGGTAGGAAGGCATTCGTAGAAAAAGAACAGATTTTAAGATCAAATATTGACTTGGGTATTAGAAAAAGATTACTGAAGGTATATGTTTGGAGTGTAGCACTGTACGGGTGTGAGGCGTGGACTATAGGAAAGGAAGAGAAGCGTAGATTAGAAGCACTTGAAATGTGGTGTTATAGGAGGATGATGAGGATTGGTTGGGAAGATAAAGTAACAAATGAAGCTGTACTAGAGTTAGTAGGGGAGAAGAGAAATATCTGGAGAGTGTTACAGCGTAGGAGAGACAGATTAGTAGGGCATATTCTTAGGCATGGGGGGATTATGCAATTGATCATAGAAGGTAGAGTGGAGGGAAAGAGAGGGGTAGGTAGGCCTAGATTGGAGTATGTGAGTCAGATAGTTGAAGACGTTGAGATGAATAGCTATAGGGAGATGAAGGGATTAGCTCAGGATAGATCGGCATGGCGTGCTGTTTCCAACCAATCTTTAGGATTGCGGACTCTTTAACTAACTAACTAACTATAATAAAATGAACTAGAGAGAATCGTTTTGTTTGACGTTATAATTTATATTTTCTATTCCGAATCTGTTCAAACATCAAAGCTTTGATTTGATACTAAGTGATTGCATTGCACTCAGTATGAAATAGAAGAACTATAAGATGTAGATGTTTATTTTTGCGTTATTGCAAAAATTTCCTATGGCATGACATATTTATGAACATATTTAATCTTGCGAATATATTAATTATTTCAAATGAAATCTGATACCAACATATATATATATATTGCATCGAGTTTCCTATTTCGTTCTGTTCACCAACACACGTATCACTAAATAAATGTTAGTACTGTATATGTAATGTATACTATACTGCATCGTTTACAAGTCTTTGTGATTCATGAACGGTTTAGTAGACGATGGGTTCAGGACCTAGTACAAGTACACCGTGCACCATGTAGTTCATAGTTCACGAACTAGGTCATAGTGACCTATAGGTCGTTGCAAAACATCGTCACCATACGCCCGTCATTTGATTGAACCGTTCAGAGTGAACGGTTCGCGAGTGAACTGCATATCGCTACTTCGTACCATCATTGCAGATGTTTTATTAAACGATGGAATGATTAGATTATTCTTCTACTCACATTTATATATTCTCGTTTAATTCGAAATAAATGGCGTTACGGTTGCGAATTGCAGAAAATCTTACGAGTCATTCCAATTGGTACTATGTGAGCATGTAAGTATCCTCTTAAACCCTTAAGAAGCCCGTTTTATTTTAACACGTTTTATAGTATGCATTTAAAAAAATGATAATCGTCGCCCCGCAACTTTAGCAGCAGTGCTACAAATTCAATCTCCTAGTTGGCAACCATATTGAAAGTACTTATGGGTTTAGAGCGATTTCATCAATGGCGATGTACAGCTAGACTAATCTTCATGCAAGTGTCGTTAGTGACAACCTCCTGTGCTTCTGTTAAACGCACAAGAATACAGCAATAAATCTAATGTTGACTGTCATTGCTCGTAACAAACACGTTATAAATAACATTGTGTATGGTTTTCTTTGTATTTATTGAAATAGTTACATTGTGCAAATAATTCAGAAAAATACGTCTACCGCATGTTCAAAATAGTCACGTTTTGTTGTAAGTTGTTAGCGACATAATCTTAATCTTATCTTTTACCTTTTGTTTGTAAATTGTGGAGTAGTATTTGATCCATATAGTTTAGACTAACCTGACGTGTACTTTACTCGCTCTGTACCCTACTTTGAGTTGATTTTATTAACGACCTCTTCAAGTAACGAAGCCATTTTGTCCTTGATTTGATTTTGTGAGAGCGTCATCCATTTGAAAATATTATTCCAAAAAAACGAATAGTGTTCAACATGGACAATGAGTTTCAGAGCTAATAACCGATTTTTGACTAATTGCAGCATACTCAACAATTATATTCCATATTTGAAGAATGGTATCAATACTTGTAATTATTATTTTTTATTTCTTTAGTTTATTTCTTAGTCATTATTATTTCTTAGCCTTCTATTAAAAATATTGCCCAGCTGTGTTTAAGCCACATCTTATCTTACATGCAGTTGAATATAATTTCAAAAAGTGAACCCCCATTGCTTTTCCTCTACTTTACCTTCTATAACTAATGTCTAAGAATCTAATCTACTAGTCTATCTCTTCTACAAGCTGTAATACTCCCCAAATATTTCTCTTCTTGTCTTCATTTGTAACTTTATCTGCCCATTTAATCCCCATCATCTACCTATAGCACCACATTTCAAATGCTTCTAATGTCCACGCCTCACAGCTACAATGTTATGTTCCACGCATATGTAAAAATATGCTCTTTTTTTATACTTCAACCTAGTTCCTAAATAACAAAAAAAGGGGTACTTCTTCTATTCTATCATGTCCTATTCTAACATTCATCTTTCGCCTGCTTACTTTTTTTGTCAAGTCAGCTTAGTAACATATTAATATGTTAAAGGAATGTTAAGTGTCTAATATTTTTGAATTTTTTTTATGCTATACAAATGTCTGACTAAAATACATAAACAGACGCATTTTAAATTATAATTAATATGCAAATTCGTCGGTGACAAGTCCTTGAGATTCAAATGTATAATTATAAAGCATTCAAGCTGAAATTGAGTCTTGATATATACGCTCATAATTCCAGCAGAAAATTATTAATTGGATTAATTATTAATTGTGCACACCACTATAGAGTCATCCTCAATCTTATATTCACGTTGACGATTTAATTAATGTAATTAATTCCTTATTATTTAATCCAACGATAAATAATTTTGTCTTTAAAATATTAGTATATAATCAACTAGTCAAATAGAACATTTTAAGTTTTTATAAGATACTTATTTCATATCATCAATTAGAGAAATATCGAATGAAATTTTGGAGATTTATTGAATAATTTCAGGGTTTTATCTTTTTCGTTTTACGTACCATTTCCCCACGAGCCTAAATGTTTCCCAAATCCGTCATAAAAGATAATGTGCGAACCATCTGGCTCCTTGAATCTCATATTCGACGAATTATTTATAAACACTGACTTTTTTATTGCCGCAATTCAATTACACTGAATTATTTATTGTTGCAATGCACCGCATGTTGCATAATTTGCGTAAAGTACAATATATACAGGGTAGGCAAAGGCAAAACGACGACTCCCACGATTTTAATTTCGATATATGTTTGAACAGCATTTTTATCGGAACATAATCGAAACTTCTTAAAATTGCCAAAAAATTGAATTTGACTTTCTTGTTGGTTCATTAAGATTGTTAAATTTTTGTAACTTTTCGTTTCCATATTGTATTTCATGCACCGAAGTAATCACGTTGTACACTTGTAAAATATTCATTTCTTTTTATCGTCCTGCAACATTTTACCTATTTACATTTATAAATGTTTTTCCTCATACTTTGCCTTCTACAACTAATTTCATTATATACGTCCGTTTATAAAATAGGGCACATTTCTTGTGAATTGTAACACTTTCTAAAATTTAAAAATATGTTTGAGGAGCTTCTTCGATAGTTCCATTCCTATATCAGTTTTAAGACAATATAGAAAAATATTGTTGCTATTCATTTATTTTTATTGTAGTTCAGTACTAATCTACCCCAACAATTTTCCTTATTTCTTTATACATTTTTAATATGTCATGTTTATATATTGCATATTAAATCAATAACCAACTATAAATAGGATAACCTCTCTAATAAAAGCTAGTAAATATTCTTCATGCGCATCCTGTTTTTAATTGTTAAATTGTTCGACAAATTTTGGCAATAAAAAACAGGAAGAACATATTTATTTTAGATGAATGTGTGCTTTAAAGATCATTAACGATTAAAAAGTAGCAACTGTCTTAATTTGCATAAATTAGTAAAAATATTTTCTTTTGCGAAAGTTAATTCAATTAGATGTCCTCCATTTCTAATTACCATACGTCTCTAATTATAAAAAATGGATTTGTTTTTGAAGCCAATGTAAATATTCTGCAATTCTATATTCTAATATATCGCATATATTCATGACATTTCAATGTTACTTTTTTATTATAAATATTTTTACAAGTATTACATACATCCATAATGCATCACGTAATTTAATAAAAAAATATTTTGCCTGATATTATCCAATATACTCTAAAGTAAATATTTTGCGAATAGAAATTAAAATACGATGTTTTATATCACAATTAATTGTGATTAAACGCAATTAAAAGTAATATTTTTTAACTTTTAATTTCTTGAACTCGGTGAAGATGGATAAATTTTTAAACAATTTTTTAAATATTCATATGGATTTGTAAGGAATTACGTACATCACTAGTAAAAATATGAACTGCTATATATAGGGTGTTTTCTAATATAATGTGAACATTTTAATACGTTTCATAAAAAAAATGCGCGTGATTATTTTGTTAAATACAAAATGTATATTGTATATATTAAAAAAATGTAGCATTTTCAAAAAAAAAAAAAGTGTATAAATGTAATTAACAACTGATTGATTTCTTTCTGTAGAGCAACAAGGATTCAAATCAATTTAGCAACTGCGCTTCAATTGTTATAATTTTAATGACTAAAGACTTATTCCGAGTTCCAGTGAATGCCTAACACGTTGCACAATCTTTCTAGGTCAGGTTATATTATGATTAATTCTTTGCATTAATCAAACGTGGGTTTGAGTCTAGTACAATTACTAGACTGCACGATGGTTATGTCCATTTATGAAGAAAAATATTTAAAAAAAAATGTTTTTTTTTGATAATAAATAGTATATCATTTCTTTGCTCTATAACAATATCAATAAAAACATAAATCCACTTTATATTGGAAAGGTAGCTGTATGGCAATAAGTCTGTAAAATACAATCGTTAAGAATTCATCAGGCCACGAGATCGTAAGTGGTAATTTGTATGTTTTAACAGATCCGCATCAAAACTAATTCCTCAATTACGTACGGAGTAAAATTTGGAGTAAAATGTGCCTGAAGGTAGCTTAATAGCGGCCGTAACGGTGCTATTCTTATCCTACAAGCGCACTTAGCAATTATGTCTTCATGTATATAAATGCTTGTTAAATAGGTCACGCAAATTTGTTATTAGTGGGAAACTAGGCCACGCAAGTAATAGAACAAAAGTAAACTTAACCTATACAAGACGCACAACGAAAATTTGATTATATTGCACATATTATGCATGTTTTTTTACACGATTATTCGTCGATCTATATTACGTATATTTGTTTATTTTATTCTGTGGAAACTACCTCAACAAGATATAATATCCCGATTACAGAGTGTAGTTATAAAGGGATTTTAGGAACATATGAGAAGAGTGCCAATTGTTTAATTAGTGATTTTGAAAGGTGTTTTAGTTATCAAACGTCTGATCATTTGTATTTGAATATACAGCCTAGATTTAAGATGATAAAAAAAGTTAATTTTTAATTTTTTGGATATCGGTCGTCTGGGTAATGCTACCTGTACTATATATGCTCTAATGAAAGGGTTACCAATACAAATAAAAATTATTTAAGAGAAACGAATAGGGGAGAAAAATAGAAAAAACAAAAACCTGTAACAACGGATATATACATCCTTTATTATTATTACTAGAGGCCGGATTTTAGGCAAAATGTCTTAAATTGCCTTTTTTGCCTATTTCGACAATTTTGATCAAATTTTGCCCATTTTTCAGTTTAGCGCCTATTTTGCATACTTCGACACTTTTCATGCTTTCGCGCCTTTTTTTCATATTTATTTTGCTTTATACCATAATTTATTTTGTTCGATGATAAGATCTTTCTAAATTGTTTGTGTCATTGTTACATTACCAATGGAAAAATCCCTAATCGATCTTAATGTACTCTTAAGTACCTACCCTTAAGTACAGAGAAAATCTTACTATAGCATTGAAGAGTTCTTATGTGATAAAACTTATAACAACTTCTTAATTTGTCCGTCTTCGTCCTATTTTTATATATTATAGTGTTAACAAACAATAGTTGAATTCTAAGTTCTAAGATTATATTTAAATATTTTATTATCTTTGTACCACAATGTACTTTGTACTTTTCAGTCAATCGATGGGTTAATAAACTATGTATCTATCCTTCTACCAATTTTACAACAACTGTTATTTCAAATAAATAATTCACCCTTCATTTCTTCAGTCTGTGTTTAGTAAGCGCTTAACGTTTGATAACCTAAGAAAATTTCTAGTTGTAACTTGTAATCAAAATTAATCGTATTAATTAATGTAATATAGTAAATATTCCATTATTATAAAACGAATTATTAAATTGTATAAAAATTGTAATAATAACTAATATGTGTACAAATAAAATGAATCGTATAACAAATAACTAAAGGAATAATGTTGTTTTTCATGCCTTTTTTGAGTTATTTTCAAAACAAGAAATGCCCTTTTTAGCGCTTTTTAAAGGTTTTTTAGTGCCTATTTGCCGCCTATTTTGGCATTTTTTTAGTGCCTATAATCCGGTCTCTAATTATTACTATTTTCCTTTTTTTAATATGACAAAAATTGAAATATGTCTTGTTCCTACATCTCAAAAACGATTTATATTATATATAATCTATTTATATGAATTATTTTTTTATATTTACATCATGAGGGTAATATAAGAAGTGTTTACTCTAATGCTACCATAAAATATATAATAATATATCTACGTTAATAAAGCATGCAAAATATTCTGTTTCTGTGCCAAATATTTCTTAGATATTCGTTTTTAATCATAATAAGGTTTGCAATTGCAGTTGGTTACTTAAGGCTGAGTAAAATATTTTGAAAAATATATATGACGTATGTATCGACCGAAAAATCTTGAAATAAAATTGAGGAATACTTTAAACCCACGCTATTTTCATCAAATTTTAAATAATATTTTTTTGGAAGTGAAACTTCTATAGGCGCGGTAGGGCAAATTGGCCTAAACGTCACGAAAAGTGAAGCACTCTACGCGCATGCGCCGCGTGTACTGTGTGTATACGTGGCATAAGGCAACCAGTAGACGCTTGCGTATTTGATTATATAATTACACAAACACAGCTTAATCTTTTAGCTAACAATTTCCATTGTGTGAAAAGTGAAATTGAGAAAAAGACAAGTACAGACAGAGTGCGAGCCTTTAGAGAACGGAAGAAAGCGAATAAACCGCCAAGAAAAGTGCCAAGAAGTACCCTGGAAAGAAGTAGAGAGTATCGAGCCAGGCAAAGGGCGTTAAAGAAACACGGTGGACAAAATAACCTTCCAACGACCTCAAATACACTGGATTAATCGATACCGTCGTTAAGTGAGGACACAGTGAGTGGTATAGAGAATTTGAATGGCACTGATTCAGGCGTGCCGTCTACACGTGAAGATACACGCGGTGTGAGAGATCAACGAAATGAATCTGATACAGCTGAGCGAGCCATCGACAAATAGAAATGCACCCACAAGTGTATCATACACAAAATTTACATTCTTTCAATCTGCTCATCGCGAATTTGATAAACAATTTTTCAATAATTCGCTAGGTACAGTGTGTTCTATATGTGATCAAATATGGTTTAAGAACGATGTGAAACTTGTTGATCCTAAGCACGAGCGACTTTTACCTACTGCGTTTCCAGCCATTATCATTGAGGTTGTGATAGCGTGCAATTCATGCCGAAATGCTCTCACTCGGAATACCATTCCAATGTTATCGAAGTCAAATGGTTTTGTCTACCCAGAATTACCTGGGCATCTACCAAGATTAGATTTAGTGTCAGAGAGGTTAATTTCACCCAGAATACCATTTATGTAGATTCGACGTTTACGACATGTACATGGTCAACATGGGATTTATGGCCAAATTATTAATGTTCCAATATCTGTGAATACGATGGTGAATCATTTGCCAAGAGACATTGATAATGATCATAATATCCACATAAAAAGAAGAAAAATACACAGATCGAGTTATTTAATTGGTTTGGTGAGAAAAGGAACTATAAAAATATGGCTACAATATTTAATGCAAACTCCTCTTTATAGACTGTACGACATTACAGTTAATAATGCTTTCTTTGATGATCAGAGTGTCAATCAAAATCAATCAAAATCTAAATTAAAATCAAATCGTTAACAAATGGAAAAAAAGCAATGCATAAAATCAAATTTTCCTAGGAGCTAAGAAGTTTCACTTCTACCGCGCGAGAGTCTCACGCATGTTTTTTATTTTTATAAATTTTACCATTCACCAAGAATTTTAGTACGTTTATTATATAATATTGTATATTGATCGATGCTTAGGCAGTATTTTTTTTGTATTTGATTAACTGTAAATAGATTCATGTTTATTCATATAATTAACAACAATGAAGAATCCTCTACAAGGAACATTCTATCAAATAGCCCAAGATTGAAGTAAATAAAATACCTTCGTCACTGTACATACTAGAATTTGTATTATTTAATTTTATACAATTGTACAGTAGTTACGACTGGTGATAAAGATATTTTATTTTATTTAACTTGTGTTACTATACAATTAACTATTTACAATTTCTAGATATCTGCCCATTATAATACACATCTCATTTATCTATTTTTATTTATTCCCTCGCAGAATTTTCAGTTTTTCATATACTAAATAATATTGCCTTCAGTTTACTTAAGAAATATAACTAAAATTGCACCGTTGCAACATCTCTTCCTGCTATTGCATTTGGCCTGTTTATTTAGAACATGTGATGCGACTTTTATTGTATTTTGCTTCCTGTTAGTTTGTAATTTGGTGAAAACATTGCGCAATGAAATATATAGCAAGGCGAGGCAATACCAGACCAACATCAATAACGAAACGTGCCATCGTTATAACATTGCATGCAGTTCAGGTACACAACACACCCTTAAACGAGAAAGAATTTAACAATGGAAAATCATTTTGGTTCGTAAAAGAATTGCTTGCTGGCAGACTTTGTAATTATTGCCACTTCTTTGCCGCGTCTGTTTATAGTTTCTACATATATTAAGTAACGTTTTTTTTTCATTAAAGAATCTTTCGCAGCACGTCCATCAAGAAAATATTTTTAACTCGTTTGCACCTCCGTTTTTTCATCTATTGATGAAATGCCTAATTTTGGAAATCCTGTAATAATTACACCTGCACCAACGATTTGTCTGCATATTTAAACGCAATTTTCGTATGTGCGTGTAAACCTGAAATATATTATTTCGTAACCGTTGCGGCTTATAAATAAACGAAAATGCCGAACGTGTAAATATATTATTTATAATATATTTGGAACTTGGAAATACCATTTATGACCGTAAACATTAACGTAATAGATACTCGATTATAGTAATTTTAGTAATTCATTTCGAACAATTTTTAGATCAAATTTGAAATGGGTACGAATGGTCTTTAATTAGATATATTTCGATTTATATGGAAAAAGCAAAAACCTTATGTATGGAAGTTGTGCAGATATGTTGGTAACGAGGATGGTAAATTCCTATAAATATGGGGTCAGGTAGAAGAAACCGAAAATGTGTATGGTCAAATTCCTACACACGCATTAAGTAGGATTATATGGCGTGGCCCAGCGGCCAGTTTATCAATTATGCTACCTGCATAATTCGTTTAAATTAGCAAAATTGGTCATTGGTCATTGATAATTGCAAGGCAGTCATGATTCAAATTAAAAGTAAGGTACAAAGTAATAAAATATCAGCGATATCATTTTTCTTTACTACAAATTGTATTTATAAGGATTCCTTGTGTTCCTCCCAGGTAAAACTATTTTAAAGCGGCCTTATCATTTCTCAACCTAATTATATAACAAAGAAAACCATTTCTTATTAACAATTATGCATCCATTGATGCCAATCTTTGTACAGAAGTCTATTTATTCAAATTACTATCCCAGTAACGAGTGATTAAGGAGCTTGCTTTCTTGGAGACCGAACCTTGTAGGAATTTGTATGTACCTTTGTAGGAATTTGACCATCATTAATTCGACTACCTGAACATTATAGGAATATGTATACACCCGTTGGTAAACAGTAAATATTCTGACAATTGCATGAACGCTTGGAACACGTTTATTCTAGACGTCGTTCAGCAAATTTGCTTTTCCGCTGAAAGTGTTGAAATGTTTATATTTCTAACAAATTCGTGCCTTTCCCGAAGATTTTTCCATACCGTGCTAATTCATAATAAAACCGAAATAGCGTACTTCTACGTCGAAATTTATATTTTTAAATAATAGATGCTTTTCGATTTATACGAATATAGTTTTAAAAACTATCGATTCCAACACACAATTTAAGATATTTTTCGATGAATATGTTAAATTTTGAAACAGCTAAAAAAAATCACTAAAATAGCGAAATGTATATGCCAGAGGTCATGTATTAAAGCCAATGGCATTTCCTTTTCCTAGCGTAATACACATCTCTTTTTTTAAGCGCTAAATATTAGTAATTACTGTTAGATTGCAAAGAGTTCATTTTATTGAACCCACAGTATAAATACGTACAGTGTCTTATTGGCGCTTGTTCCAAGAATCTCGTACTAAATCAAGTACATCCGCTTTTTTATTCTTGGCATACTGATAGAGGGTTTCATTGCCAAGTCTGCAGATTTTAATCTGTATGTCTGTAGTTAGTTCCTCATTAAAAAAACGAAACACACAAAAACAAAGAGCAACATGTGTATTGTAAATAAAATTCTACTCCAAATATAACATATGTACACCGATGTTCATCAACGAAACATATTCACTTGCGTTTTGAACGACTTCTCGTTTCTGCAATTTGTGGTCACACGGCCTGACTCATACTATTCGAAGAACATGTATAAGCGAAGAATTTACAAAACGCATATTTCAGTGACTAGTAATATAAATATGTCTATATGGGAGTATGCGTTAAGTTATGATAATTCGAGTCTGTGCAACGCAAATTGCATCTTTTTGCATTTTAATTTTTTTGATAAATCCGTAGGAAAAGGAAGTACTCGTTTGAATAATATATCAGTAGGGTTTATTGCTTAATGTCGCTTTACATAAAATACGTTTCAAATCATCGTAAAAGACGTAAATGTTATGGTCTTTGCATGAGTCGAGGACTCGAAAGCAACTTGAGGCTATTCAATATACAAAATAAATGCTACAATGGTGAAAAAAAGATGATGTGTGGTCATTACATTTTTACCAAAATATATATTACAATTTTAACAAAGTAAGAAGACTATTAACATAAAAAACTATAATCATCGTAGGTTCTATCGGATGAACAATCCATTTATTCTTATATAAAATATCATGATTTATGAAGACTTTTCTCTTCACCACATTAACATTTAAATTTATCACTTAAATGTAACACCACATTTGTGTTACATTTAAGTGATATATTATATAATTAAAAACCGCTAAATTTTTTACCCTTTTTTTACTAATGCGCGAGTAGTATTGTTTTTGTTAGAGTTTATTTGGAAATTACTTTAACAAAAATTATTTCAGTTGATAAATGCAATATATAATTTGGTGTAATGTTAAATTTCGATCGTTTTTGGAAGTATTAACAATGTCCTCGGGTTAAAATGATATTATATTTATAATATACGCCAATGGAGTTCACTATGACTATATTGGATTTTAATTCGAATTATATACCTACAACGTATTTTTTTTTATATATATATTTATATGCATTTTTGTATTATATGTTTTTTATATATTTGTCTATACATATTTAAATTTTAATTCGAATTATATATCTACAAAGTATTTTTTTTAAATATTTATATGCATTTTTGTATTATATGTAATATATGTATTTTTATATATTTTTATATATTAATTTTTTAGTACAAATCAATTATTTAGTCTTATTGTTGTTCGGCTAAATTGAATTCGCAAATTTTAATTCAAGTTTCAAAAAAGCTCAAGAGTACCATATAAACAGATACGATGGCCCCCTCGATGAATGAGGATATTTATTTATAGAGTGATCCTCTAAAACTAGCAATAACGTAAAGAAATTAACTTGTTGCACACTGTCACATAAAAGCACTTTCTTTGAAATATTGTAGTATTAGTTTTTTTTTATAATTTATTAATTCTTTTTTATAATTTTTAATTTATTATAATTTATTACATGACTTATTTCAATGTGTTTTCGAGTTGTAGAGACATTAAAAAAAATTGCAAATATTTTAAGAACATATCGCGTAGTTTTTTATTTATGCTTTTTTCTTGTGGATGACAAATCAGGTATTAATTCGAATATGTACAATCAAGAGTGTTCAACATGTTAATTTCTTTTTCAACCTTTCAAGATTGCTCTTTAGTGCAATGGTGCGGAAGAATTTATTTTTTAGTGTATTTTTAATATATGTCTGCATTTTATTGTAATTACGATTAGAAGATTTCGAATATTTTAAATTATAACCCAGCGTAAAATAATTTAAATTAAATTAATTTTTTTCCTACTGTAAATATCAAATAATGTCAACATATATTATAATAATAATTAAGACCAATATAATTTAAGAAAATTTATAAAAACAAGTTCGTTCCAAAGAAATACGGGAGGCAATAAATTACACCTATAAAACAACGAAAAAATAAAGGAAAATATAAATTCTAAAATGGGATAAAAGGTCGCGAGTTTCATGATTGCAAACGAAATGTTTTAATGTTTGGTCCTTTTTGTAACAACCGTGTATATGCTTAAGTATAGTAGTCGGTGTCTAGACTCCATACTGTGCCCGCTTAGCATTATTTGTACTGGTCTTTGAAGAACCCAGATCGGAGCTGATTTAAAAGAAGTTGCCGGTCTTTATTTATTGAGTGCCTATGAAATTTGCATAAGCGCTATCAAGAGCGATATGACAGCTACACGTAAATAAAGCAGATATTTTATATTTCTTGCTTTGAACAGTGGAAAAATCTGGCTAACATTTCGATAACATGCAATTTTGTTGTGAAACCGACCCTCTGCTTTATTATAATCTTTATTGATACCAATACTAATATTGTTAATGCTTTGACGACTAAAATTGTTATGGCTATAAAACTTGACACATCAAATACTTAACAGATATAGCAAAATTTCAAAAAAAGCATTTTATAACAGCTAAAGCAATTTTGAGAACTAAATACATTGTGGTATGAAATTTGATTGGTCAACCATTTCACAAAAAAAAAAGTTAAAATATTCACTTTTGTTTTGGATGAGTATAATTAATTATGACAAATTAAAAATGGAAAAATGATTAAAAAATGCGTCAAACTGATATTAGATTAATTATTAACTTATTGAATAAATAGTCGATAAAAAATCAAATAAAAAATGTATTCTTTGTAAGTTTCACTCAACCATGTCTAAAAAATAGTGTATTATCCTTAAGGCAACTCCAAACGATAATGGAATAAGCTACAAGAAAAATGGCGAAATGAAAGTTCAAGGGTACTCTGACTCAGATATATAAATGGTATACTATCCTATAGCTACAATAACCTGAGATATTATAATAAAAAACAGAAATGTGCAAATGTAAAAATATTCCAAATTATTTTCATTCATAACTTTTCAGTAGCTTTTACAATCTAATACGAAAAGCGAAACTCTTCGTAATTGTCCATTTGTATACGAAGAACGATAATTTGAATTTTAAATTCAATTTCCTAAAAATTACCATGAAATTTTAGCTCACATGCCATAGTGCCAAAAATTAATATCTCGTAACAATATTATGCGATTATAATCCAGAGTTTACAGTTACATTAAAGCAATGGTACAAAAAAAATGGTAAATATACCGCAATTTGATCATTTACAAATCTGCATTTAATAAATATAATTCTAATTCGTTAGATATGTAAACTGAAAGTGATAATTTGGTAGTTGATGTTATTTGTCGATTTGCAAACGGCATGAACATAAATATGAAGCGCAAGACTAAGCAAAGATAGAGGTCAAAGTGTTTATGGCAAACTGTCTTCTGTAACATACCAGCATTCTGGTTATGTTACAATATCCATTGCGTTTGCGAACTGCAAGATTTCTTCTTACAAATCCACAATGCTTGACTTTACTACACTTCCATTGAGACTGCATCAACTCCGACTTCATTAAATCAAAATAACTGGTTTAATTTTTAACTGTAGGCAATTTATGCATTCGACTTAAACTTCACCATCGGAGGAGAATGGAATGATACGGGTCACAAATGCGGGTGTTTGTAATTTAATTATACTCGCATATAAAGTCACCAGAGGAAAAGAAACTGTTAATCTAAGCGCAAGGTTTGCTGCGTTTAGAATTTCGCTACGCATTGGTTATTTATTGTCATGGTTAAACATGTTTGTGTAATGTTGCTTCAAGTATAATGGAATTTTTTTTAACCACTATTTGCAAAAATCATTAAAATTGAAGTTTGTAAAATTTTTTTACATTCGTTTGTTAGTTTACCTAGAAGCAGAATTTGATTGAAAATATTCTTTAGTTTTTTTGGGGAATATCTTTGTAATGTTGAAATTACGTAAGCAATAATAACGAAAAAAGTTGAAGTATATACTTTCTTCTTAGCTTTTGTTCAAAAACTTTTTTTTTTCAAACATTCGCAACTTCTCTTCATAAAACGGCGAAAATACCTTCTCGAAGGTTATACTCGGAAGAATGTCGATAGTTATAAGATATATACAACCTTTTAGTTTTACATTGATCCAATATATATATTTATATATAACCCGTCCTTAGTAAAACTTGAATGAAGATGATGTGTGGTTATTTCTTGCGGCCAGGCCAATTGGTTGGCTGTAGTCACGTCGCCAATTTATTCTGATCACGATCATCACCAAAATATACCTTCATTTGTATTTTATATTATCCTTTGTACAAAGGAAGTGGTTTGTTGTCGAAACAGTGAACGGGACTTCTAATACAACCGAATTAAGTGAAATATATATTTTTTTTTTACCGTACGAAAATCAGACTCAGTTTACTGAAATTGTGTGTGCTAAAAATCGGTCTTTAAAGCGTTTATTTTATGCTTCATGCTTTAAACTATTCTTATATCGTTTTGCAAAAGTATGGTCTAAAAACATTTTGAAAAAAAAAATTGTAATTTTAAAATACATATATTTTCTTAGATATTTTTTACAATATCTATATCTTCAATCTACCAGGACAATTTTTTTCGATAAAATCCATTTAAAATTCATTTAATAAATTTTTTGGCGTTATCAAATTTTCAAATATATATATATAACTATATATATATCCATGCCAGTAAATAATAACATTTTGTTACTTACAGAGAATTAATTAAAACACGAAAGACTAATGATTGTTTTTTTGATACATGAAAGAACAACAATTGAAATATATGTTTTAAAGAGACACCTACCACATTTTTCATTCAAAAACTTATAAATAATTATTTGTACTCCGCACATTGACTAATTAATAAAATTGCACTTCATCTAATTTATCAAATAGAAACTTTTATATTTAATTGCACCTTAGCTCACGTTTGTGAGCTCCCAAGATTTAAACGGAATTTTTGGCGAGAAATTTTTTTTGAACGTTCTGTTAAATCAGAATTACGACACGATTTTTCTTTATATAACATTGTATTTTAAGGAATGTATTTATTATTCATTTAGTCTTTATTTAAGGTTCCTGCACCTAATATAACTAACTACTGAAAGCCAAAGGATCTTTATTAAAGAAGATTTTACATATATCTAACGAATTTATTCCTCGATGGCCCAACCTGCAACAGTATTTGTAAAGCAACGTTTGTTTAGCCTTTTTAAATAGAATGGTTTTAGATAGGATATACTTCCTGACTGATGGCTTCGTATTTTTAGCTACAACTTCATTGAGCACTACAAAAAAAATATAGCATTTAATTTACAATGACAATCAATCTGCGCTCGATTAACCGCTGGAATAATTACCACAATTAATTGCTCTCGTTACTGTCACATCTGGTTTCGATATTGTTCATTGACATCACTATTTTATTATGCTATTATTTCGTATCACAATATATAGCTATTTTTACAGGACCTTTGAATAAATAAACTCACAATAACAATAATCAATGAAGCTTGTAACAAACTTGTAATTTGACATTTGTATATTTGTAAATTTGTAAAATATTTTTTAATTAGTTAGTTAAAGAGTCCGCAATCCTAAAGATTGGTTGGAAACAGCACGCCATGCCGATCTATCCTGAGCTAATCCCTTCATCTCCCTATAGCTATTCATCTCAACGTCTTCAACTATCTGACTCACATACTCCAATCTAGGCCTACCTACCCCTCTCTTTCCCTCCACTCTACCTTCTATGATCAATTGCATAATCCCCCCATGCCTAAGGATATGCCCTACTAATCTGTCTCTCCTACGCTGTAACACTCTCCAAATACTTCTCTTCTCCCCTACTAACTCTAGTACAGCTTCATTTGTTACTTTAACTTCCCAACCAATCCTCATCATCCTCCTATAACACCACATTTCGAATGCTTGTAATCTACGCTTCTCTTCCTTTCCTATAGTCCACGCCTCACACCCGTACAGTGCTACACTCCAAACATATACCTTCAGTAATCTTTTTCTAATACACAAGTCAATATTTGATCTTAAAATCTGTTCCTTTTCTACGAATGCCTTCCTACCCTGTGCTATCCTACACTTTATATCTACCTTGCTTCGATTATCTTTTGTGATTCTACTGCCTAAATAACAAAAATCTGACACTTCTTCGATTCTATTATCTCGTATTGTGATCCTCATTTTTCTACTGCATTCCTTTTTGTCACACCTCATCACTTTAGTTTTACCTATATTTATTTTCATGTTAAAATCCCTAGTCAATACTGCCTGCATACCATTCAATACCCTTTCTAAATTCTTTTCGCTTTCTTCCAATATAGCTATATCGTCGGCGAATCTCAACATATATATTTTCTCTCCCTGTACATTCACACCTACACTATACTCTTCTTTTACTTTGTTTATTGCATCTTCTATATATAGATTAAATAATAACGGTGAAAGTGTACATCCCTGCCGAACTCCCTTCCATATTTTTGCTACCTCTTCTTCCCCCTCAATTCTAACTAAGGCAGTTTGGTGTTTATATAAATTAAAAATTATTCTCCTATCCTTATAATCTATACCCGCTTCTTTTAAAATTCTAAACATTATGTCCCAATCTACATTATCAAATGCCTTTTCTAAATCTACAAAAGCTATGCAAGTTACCTTTCCTACCCTCATTCTTTTTTCTACTACTGTTCTTAGTGCTAAAATCGCCTCCCTCGTCCCTCTGTTTTTCCTAAAACCAAACTGATCTTCTCCTAGCCTTTCCTCTACTTTATTTTCTAATCTCCTATAAATAATCTTTAGCAATATCTTCGATGCATGTGATAGTAGACTAATGGTCCTATAGTTCTCACACAAATTAGCTCCTATTTTCTTCGGCATTGTTACTATTCTACTACGCTGAAAATCCTGTGGTACTTCCCCCTTCTCATATATTTTACAAACTAACTTGTATAATCGCTCCTGCATTTTTTCCCCTGCGTGTTTTATTAATTCGGCTGGTATCATATCAATCCCCGCTGCTTTGTTATTCCGTAAATCATTTTTTAATTAATTTCTATTTTCTTTGTTTTATTATTACAGGGTAGGAAGGCATTCGTAGAAAAAGAACAGATTTTAAGATCAAATATTGACTTGGGTATTAGAAAAAGATTACTGAAGGTATATGTTTGGAGTGTAGCACTGTACGGGTGTGAGGCGTGGACTATAGGAAAGGAAGAGAAGCGTAGATTAGAAGCACTTGAAATGTGGTGTTATAGGAGGATGATGAGGATTGGTTGGGAAGATAAAGTAACAAATGAAGCTGTACTAGAGTTAGTAGGGGAGAAGAGAAGTATTTGGAGAGTGTTACAGCGTAGGAGAGACAGATTAGTAGGGCATATTCTTAGGCATGGGGGGATTATGCAATTGATCATAGAAGGTAGAGTGGAGGGAAAGAGAGGGGTAGGTAGGCCTAGATTGGAGTATGTGAGTCAGATAGTTGAAGACGTTGAGATGAATAGCTATAGGGAGATGAAGGGATTAGCTCAGGATAGATCGGCATGGCGTGCTGTTTCCAACCAATCTTTAGGATTGCGGACTCTTTAACTAACTATTATTTCAATGTTTTATTGTATTTTAGCAACTCGTTAATTATATTGTTCTTCAAATGACCAAAATACAACTCTTATTAGTGAGGTGTAAAATTTATTTAATTTTTATTATACTAACTTTCATTGTTTAACTTGAATTATGTCATTATTTTTATAATACAAAATTCATAAAAAAATTACACTTCCGACTGAAAATGAACGCTTGGTCATTAACGACCCGCTGGAATTCGGAAAACCTTTTTATAAAATCGTAATTTAGATTTTCTTTCAAAATATCCCTAAGATATTTACAAATTTTAGCGAAAAATTGTGCAAAACAGTAAAATATCAACCAAATCTTTTTAATGGTGTTTTTTTGCAGAAATAGTTTATTCAAACACTAGTAGAGGGCGAACAAAGAGAATTTTGTTTTTTTGAACCGTGTGGAAAGGTAACAACTACCCCAACACGGTTTCTTCTCTTTGAGTTTATAATTAGTACATTGAGTATATTCTTATTGTTTCTTTGACATTACACGAGTCTTTGTAGCAAACGTAGAATATTACTAATAAAATAAACAATTCGTTTAATGGTAAGTCAAGTTTTTGTGCCACATACAGATTTGAATAAATCATTATCTCAGGATTTAAAAACGGGGACAAATTTTTTCAATTATTTCTGAATAGTGAAATATCAAAGATGCAAAAAACCGAAAGAATTCTTTTTCTGCTAAGGCAGAAAAATGATGATTACTATTTCCAGTTGCACTTTATTTCGCTTCCGCTAATTATCTTTTACGATTGTCAAAATTATTGCCCTTTTCAATACCAACAAAATATAACACGCAGGCTTCATTTATATTTTCAACTAATTCTAATATATCCACCACCCTGAGAGTACCTTTACTGATATAACAAAGAAATATATATATATTTTTGGTATACTGTATGTGTGTTTAATTAATTTTACTATATGTTGATCGACACTGCACTAGTTTAATATCTTTTCAGTTTAACTATTACTCTAGACTTTATGTTGATGACAATCATTAACAGCTAATTGCTAGGATGTCCTCACAGATGACAATTATCCCCCCCACAGCTCTTACCATATCTATATCCAGTGGCGGCTAGTGTCATTTCAATCTGGGGGGGCGCATTTCTTAAAAAATAACATAATAGTGAGAAATCTTACCTAAAATGGATGCAAAATGATTAAATTCAATCATTTCTTGAAAGTGAATTCCACTCGTCTATCTTTCATTGATATAAACTTTTCCAAAACTTTTTCGTTAAAAATGTAAATATCTCGCACCACATTTTTATTAATACACATCATCGCCAACGCGTTTAAACGATCATTACCCATAGCATTTCGCAAAAAAGTCTTGATTCTTGATAAGTGTTGAAAAACAACGCTCTGATTCAGCAGTGGTCATCGGAGTTGTTAAAATAATTTTAAGTATTTTTATAGTTTCCGGGAAAGTTTCACTGAGATTATTTTGTAGCAATAACGAAAGAAAATTTGTGATTCCAATTATTTGATAAAAATCCGGACGCGAGTAAATGACTTCTAATTCTATTTTTAATCTGGTATTATTCAAAAATTGATATGCATGACACACGGTTTCCAAAAAAGGTCCACTGGAAATTGTTTAGAAAATGTTGGCATCGATTTCGTGTTAAATAACTCAGCGGCTTGTAGATGGCCATGATATGAGAATCTGTCCTTCATCTGTGTTATATATATTTTTGTAAATGTCCTCTTGTAAACCGCCGCGTAAATGTCCGGTTTTGAGCACTCCTTGCACAAGTTTGCGATAAATTTAAATCAGGCAATGGCCTACCCAATTCTTTAATTTTTACTTTGTCCACAAGCGAAAGCCTACAAAACTCTATTTTCAATATAGAACTAACACTATTCATTTTTATTAATTTATTTCTATTAAATATATTCTTGGAGAAACACGTGGCAAAATCGTACATACGTAACTCACAGAACAATGCAACTATATCTATATCAATTTTACTGTATACTAGGCTTCTCTGTTAGGACGCTAAAGAATCGTAGCCCCGAATAGCATAAACAACGATATATATTCTCGCTGTACAAGCAGCGTGACGTCACGTTGCTATGACTCTTCCAAAGCCGCTGGAATGTTGCACACTAGTCGTAATATAGTTTCAAGCGGACCGAAGAAATAGAGAAGACATACAGCATACAATCGCTCTCACCTATTACTTGCAATAGAGTGAGATGAGTGCATATGCATTTAACCTGTACTGTGTGGCTGGGTGGCGCTGGAATGTGTACAACATATTATCGATATAGCTATATTGCGAAGTATATGCAGTATAACTATATAGCTATACTGCATACCGTCGCTCTAACTCTTTCGCTTCCAACAGATAGGGCATATGCATTTGACTGGTACTTGCTAGCTGCCATATCGTATTGAGTCATGAGTGTTAGGTATGTTCGCGGCGCAAGCTTTATCTTTTAGGAAAAATAATGCCGAGATAAAATATCGCAATACAATTATATATCTACGGTGATGCGCTCAATGTTCAGGAGGGGCGCACGGCCCTGCAGCCTGCATAAAAAACCGCCACTGTCTATATCCCACCTTCTCATCTCATTCTTTCATTCTATTTAAAGTGGTTTTTTGCACGATAGTAAGTTGTCTTCGTCGATGCATAACGGGGCAATTCACAAGCATAACGAACGTTAGTCACACATGTACTTCCGGAATAAGCGTCTATCTTTGTCCACCAGAGTATTGTGCGTTAATGATTTCATCTGTATTCTTCTTTGCACATTATGTTGTGTTTCGATGGAGTGCCGAAAGGGTTACCGCGCATTTTTACTTCCGGTTTGGGCGCGTGCTTCCATTCAACTATGCAACACGCTGACACGCCTAATATATACACGGTTGATAAATGAACAGTTTAAATGATTGAGAAGTGTACATGCTACAATAATAACGAAATCGTGTTTTTTTTATTTCTTCTGTCCAGAAATGACACGTGAAGTTTTATCAATCGCTGTTGTTGTTATAATACATCTAATTAAATTTGGCGATTTTTAAAAATAATTCTTACTTTTGGTTTTGCAAAAGACATACGTCTACAATAATGTCTATAAATCCATATGTATTGCCCACAATTGTTTAAAAATGTATGCAAATGATATATGTATTACAGTTTTGTTGAAAGTAATTTTTAACTTTTTAACACCACTTTTTTACTTTCTTACAAAATGAGCTTTCATTCCAAATTTATATTTCTCACTGAACCATCATTTCATCCAGTAATATCCCTTATAATGCGAATTAGAATTCGAAATTTTATCTTTTTCCGTTTACGTTATAATGCATTTTTTTTGTACTTCAATATAATTATTTTCTGGGATTTTGCTTTAAATTCTTTTCTTTATTTAATAAGAAATATTTAATATATACCTTTCATGATTAGGAAAATATTATTTTGTACACTTCTAAACAATATAATTAGCAATTAGAACTCCTTGTAAATTGTGTATATAAAATGTATATTTTTTGCAATTATGTTTTTTACACACTTGAATTCATTCAATATAATTAACATCTGCACTTTGGGTTTTGTTTGTATGGTTTTATTTTACCCCTCAATGATTGTTCAGATTTTTTTAACTTGTTGATTGTTGAAACCCTTCAGCATTTATTGGCAATATTATAATAGTCCAGGGGTGGTGAATAATTTTAAGTCTCTATGTTCTGGAAAAATATGTTTCACTTTTATGTTTCACTGCGTAGAAACCAATAGAAAATGGTGTAATAATACTATCAATGATATGATGTTGAAATACAACTTGTTGATGTTTCGGTTTATTAAAAATTTACAGCGAAAAGTTATTGAACGTTTTAGAAGTATATTTTTCTAAATTAATAAAACAAAAGGACCCTCATTTACCAGATGAATGGTAAAATGGTTTTCCATGTAATTTTTTATCCATCACGTATTTTTATTGTTGCTATGAAGACCATTTAGTTTGATTCTTACTAAGATATATAAGTCATTTTTTATATCTTGGCGGACCTAATTCATCCTCTACTGCGCATAAGGGTTGATCTTCCAGTACCATTGTTGCCATATATGAATAAAAAACTTCAATACAAAATGCTCAAATTGTAAACTGCATAGCAAAATTCAGACCGAGAATATTTAATGTATATTGAATATATACGGCTTCGATTAAAGTCCACTATTTAGTAAAAAGTTTCCAGTTATTTATTATTTGTTTTGATCAATTATGCTAATATAATACTCTCTGTATTTGTTGGCTGTCGATATGACAACATTACAGTCATTTTCACCACACCCTCAAATGACAAAAATGCAGTGGCGAGCATCTCTTCACGAGCTATAGTAATATCAATGGTCTTATGCATAAACTAGTCTTAATTTGTAATGCGCAGTAGATGGGGCCACTTAAAAAAAAATAGCCTATAGCTCGTATAACTTTTAATAGTTTTCATAACTTTTATGATATTATCTGATAAGGAAATACAAAAAGGTAAAATAAAATGATCGACAGAAATTGAGTAAATTACTATTAAAGATCTATTTTCTATAGATTTTTTGAGTGCATATAAGTTAATGTGATAATATTGGTAATAATTTGGACGAGAGTTCGACATAAGAGACGATGACATAGATGTATAAGAATTTTGATATATAAGAAGTGGAATCACGAAGTTTAATCGCACTACTCGGCATAAAAATTTAAGATATCGCAAGGTACAAAAGGAACCATTTTTAGGGTTTAACATTTAATTAGAAAATGTATACGAATGGGAATAAAAAAATATATACAAATTCCTTCGAAATGAAGTAAAATGTAAAGCTGATAAGAATAAGTACATATATTTATACATCTTTGCTTTTCTGTAATTCCTAAGTGTAAAGAAAATCGTTTCAAAATATGTCATTATGAAATCTTTCTTTACATTTGAACGACTTTTATTGTATCGATCAGAAATCATTATTAAACATACATTTTTAATCACACTAAAAAAAATTGATTAAGCCCCCCTAAGGACTTATTAAAAAAGATTACACGTACTTTTTTAAGATACAGCAACAATGTTTCAGTAGTTTCTGAATTTTGCTTCACGTTTTCATGAGAAAATGAAAAATATATGAACAAAACAATATCATGTAAGGATTATACAACACTCATCCTTTATTATGTGTTAAATATTGCGCAAAATAAAATAAATACATTTGAAAAATCGTCTAAATTATATAGCCCTTCGTAAATCTCAACATGAGGATAATTGTAATCTTTTGCTGTTTCATTAGCTACAGTAGCTTATATTAGTAGAATGTGGAAATAATACATACACGTCATTGTAACTAAAAGCTTTCCCGTCCAATTTTTATCTACTTTGCGCCTTATTTGCACTAATAGGGTCATTAAATGAAGACGTTCTAATTATGTGTTCGTTTCCTTCTTGCACTTTTTACATGTACATATTCTTTTAACAAATGATATTATTAAATTCGTGAGAACTAACAGACTCTTTTAAATTTAGATGAAAAGATGTATAGAGATGTGAAAAACATTAAGAGGTTAAACATAAATTCACAGATTGAAATATAATATAATGTATATGCTAGTAGTATGCGTGTTTTAAAATTATTATAATTTAGTGAAAATCGTTTAATGTCGCATTAATCAATCACGCTCCAATTATGAATTATTAGAAGTGAATCGATAATCATATTATAGTGACATCAATTTATGGCAGGAAATTGAGTTTTTTTTTTAAATTTCATATATATTTCTTATGATTTTATTAAATGCTATGTTATCGATAATATATTAATGGAATGAACTTCTTGTCCCATGATTACACTCAAAATTGTGTTCCACATAGATATAAAACTTTTTTAGGTTTACATTTTTATTCATTGGCTATTTCACATATTTTAGTATCAATTTATGTCAATTAATATGTAATGAAACTTGCTTACATTCACAATAATTCATTTAAAATAATCCTTGAAAATGTAATTTTGTTAAATTGCTAAAGATGGAGCCTATTTTACATATTTTATCATACCTTTGAAAGAACAACTTTATTTATATAAGAATAATGCATTTATTTGATTCGGTGATGTATTGTATAATATAAATATTACAAAAAAATATATAAATAGGATTGACATAAAATCTCGCGCATGTATATATATATATATATATATATATATAAGACCTGATATATATTAAAAAAACTGGACTAGGAAATTTCCAACCCTGTTGATAAAATTACTAAACTTTTCTTTTCAAGTAATCCGAACACTTTTATAATATAAAATAAGAACATTTTTACTACACATGCAAAATAAGTTTTAAAAAGTTGAAAGAATGAGACAATGAAACTGTTTAAGGGTATTTAGTAAAAAATTATGGTAGAGTAAAACAATCGTTTATAAAATCCCAAAAATAAATTTTATGTAATGAAATAGTAATACTGACGATAATAAATTAAATTTCGAAAAAGTTGTTATTTCAATTAAATATATATTCGCATAATAATGGAACAGTACCGATTGGAATCGGCAGTGATCAATTAACATCTCCGTTGCGGCACGCTAAGTAATTAACGGTCAATTTTGTTAAAAAAAAATGAACACATCTTGTTCAGTTGGTCGCACTTATTGACCACTTGATTTTAACGATCTGAAATTCTACGAAGACGGGTCGTCGGTGTGATGTTACACTCTCTATGGTCAGTTGGCAAATTAGGTCATAGCAATTGATTCCAACAACGCATAATTTGCATCCAGATGCAAGATTTTCATGTCAACAATCAACCACACCAATTTGAATTAATATATTGCAAATCCTCGAATTTTTTTTTCAATCATGTTGAACATGTAATGAATTGATTTTTTTGACCTATTGCAACAAACTAGAATAGATGTTCTGTATTCTTATTTTTATATTTGAATAAAATTTATTATTCAATGTTTTAGGTCAATTAAATTAAAATAATATACAAATTTCATAACATTCGATAAGTATTCCAATAATTCGATGCCGCAATAATAGTAATATTATAATTAAACAAATCAAGAAAGCCCATCAGACCTCTTAAATGAACATTTATGACGTCATATGTGCGTGTGTACTTTATGATTGTAGTATTACCATATAGTCAATTGGAAATACTTTCATTGATGTTCCTTAAAACCTGCGAAAAACACTAGGTACACATTTATTAGACAACTTTTTCATATATTTGTGCAGTTTTGCGAAAATGTCAAATAGCAACCTTTGCGTTATACGAACCAGACATAGCCATCAGAGGTGCGCAAAATGATCATTTTAACTAACCCGATCCACACCCGACCCAATCCAACCCTAACCCGCACCCGACCCGACCCGCAGCCGCATCCGACGCAGTCCGACCCCCACTAACCCGGCCCGACCCGCTAACTCGAACTGATCCTATCCAACCCGTAATTGCTTAAACCCATGTACATTAATCCTATGAAAGAATAAATTTGCAATAACGATTAACAAAGTCGCTACTGACCTACACATAATAAGTTTAAAGAAAAGCGAGTGTGTAAAGATTATATATATTACGTATAATTATTTAGGAATTCATAAAATGTTTTAGGTTTTTAGTGTGCATTGTTATTATTATAAAGAATCAAGAAATTCTCAAATGTATATTTTCTATTTCTCCTATCGCAATTATTTCTCCGTTGTTGCATTATAATACGAAAAATTTATAGTTACGATTTGAGTTAAGATTGAATTTTAGCCTAATTGAAATATTGGTATAAATAAAAACATATTTGTATGTTGCAATTACCAATTCGTCAACCAAAGATATTTAACAAAAACCTATTATTTCTTGGAAGCAATCTGTTTAGTTCATCTTACATATTTAGAAAGTTTTAATTTTACACATACACCTGTCTGCAAAAAAGGTACCGTGCTTTTCTAGAAAACCTTGCAATAGCTTTACGACACCAAAATACTTACTTTAAGGCCTAATTGTGCCATGTCCACGAGCGTGCTGTAATATTTTCATTTTTAAATTTAATTTCAATTTAATATTTACAATTTTGAAACTTATATAATATAATATTAGTTATATTATATATTATAATTTAATTCTACTTCCATTATAAAAAGAAAATTGGAAAACTCATGTTATTTCTTGAATTGTGTATTAAATATCTTTAAATCTTTAAATATGCGAAGCGTCTCAGTGCCTACAATACACATATACACTGAATTAAATTAGCATAGGTAAATACTTTGGGTTTATTTTAATTTTTAATTTATAAACCCGTAAAACTCGGGTCGACCCGTAAAAGCCGGGTTTGTAACCCGAACCGACCCAACAAAAATGCATAATAACCCGAACCGCACCCGATCCGGGAATGCCGGGTCGGGTGCGGGTTGGATAACGGGTTCGGATACTTTTGCGCACCTCTATTAGCCATGTAGCTAAGTTTACATTGTTTTTTGATATCATCAAACGATCTACCTTTTCTCTCTCTTCCAATGACATAAGACCTTATAATAGCGACTTTATGAATTCTAAAATCGACTTATCAAATAATTTTCCATACTTTTTCTCTATCTAGCTTCTGCTAAACCAGCATCGAACGACGATGATTACGACCCATCAATAGTTGCAGATGATCCAGCATCTAGTGACGATTACGACACAGAAGACCTCGAAGATGAAGAGGATGAGAAAGAATTGGAACCTCCAGATATTCTATCCAAACCGCAAACTATCTACGCCAAACCCGGAGACCATGTAACATTGCATTGTATTGCAACCAACGCAGGTATTATCACTCTTTCATTTGCTTTATACCTGGCAATTAAATAACAACATTTATAAATCAAAAATAACAAAAATCCATACACGTGGTGTGTAGGAATTTAGAACTCGAATTCAGTTATTATGGTATATATAAATAGTATATTTAGGTAGATAATTGGGCACAGAGTAATGTAATCCTTAAAAAAATATTTGTTTAATTTTTTAGACTATTTCACCACAATGTGGAAGCGGAACGATGACATCATTTTCCAAGACAAGCATCTGTTGCTATTGAAACCGGCAGATAAATTCCATCACTTCGAGAATCGAACCATCGTCATCAAGGACTTTGAAAAGAGTGACGAAGGCGAGTATATGTGCACAATTCTCAGCCAATTGAAGGAACCGACAGTAACGCACCATGTGAAACTTATTACACCACCTAGTATTACTCTACTTCAAACAACGAGTGGACGAAACAACGTAAGCATTTTCACATATCATAGTTTTTTTTGTTGGATTTTTTAAGATCATTAAAAATGCACAAAATCAATCTGGAGGTAAAGTATATTTTCATAACCGTAAGATAATTTTAGTACACATAACGACATACAACGCAATTTAAGTTTAAAAAAATAGTCCTCGCAGAAAATCAATTTCACCGGAATTTGATATATACAAATAAATTAAGTTAAAAACTATAATAAAAAATACTTTGACAATGCACAATATGAGACACATACTTATTCAATATCTTAAATGTCTAGTATAATTGAGTAAGTTAATAAACTAGCAAAATAATTAAATAATTCTGCTTTTTTAAACCAATATATTTGCGAGATTTGCCACCAGTAAATTCACTTTTATACAGCGGACAAATATTCTTATGTTACGCTTTGAAGTAGTTCATTAAATTTCTTGATAACGAATTAGGATAAAAAATTATTTTTTAGTTCCGCGTTGGGGACGAATTCACGTTGAAATGCGAAGCAAGCGGAAGTCCACCGCCAAAGATCACATGGTCTCTAAAAGGGCAACGATTCGATATAGCGGGACACGAATTGACAATCTCCGATGCCAAACATGCTGATGGTGGTTTATATCAATGTCTAGCCGATAATCAAATTGGAAAACCAGCGCATTCTACGATAAATGTTCAAATATACCGTAAGCATGAACACGCACCACATTTTCTTAAATAGTAGATAAATTTTAATTAAATTATAACTACGCGAAATAGGCAGGTGAGATACGGCTAAAACAATCGGGTTAGTAAATGTAATATGAAAACTAATGAAAATTTTACGTTTATGTACAAGTAAATAAAATTTAAAAAAAATTATAATCAATGTAATGTAAATATATATACTTTATAAAGGATGTAATCAAAAAAATCAATAAATGTATAGTTATTCTTAATAGTGTGTTATAGCGTAGTAAAGACACACTAATGAAATAATTAGGCAAGTCTATTATGCATTTAGTTAATGAAGGACAGATATGTATAGGTAAAGCTCAGATTAGAATAAATAAATGAAATGTAGAAGTTAATATATTAAGAATTCAAAGTGCGTTCAGTTCTTAACCATCCCGTAAATTGTCAATAAAAATTTTCGTCGTAGCTTAAATTTAAAATGCGCAATCTCTAAAAATTGTAGAAAGATCTATTGAAAGGGTCCATTCAATATTTCACCATCGTATTTTCCTTAAAATGATGAATATGTTATATACTAGCTACGTACCTTTAAATTTATAATTACAACATCAAAAATTACAAAATTTAAACCCTATTTCTAAATGTATATACATTTTGTTATTTCAATAAAATTGTGTGTTTAGATCATAGTTATTTCTTACCGAAATGAACTAATATTTGTTATTTCTTACTGAGTTATTCGGATAGATCAAAGAAATATTATATTTTTCGTGCCACAAAATGATTTGTGTTTTATTTCGCGATATCAGATTCGACATTTACGCCGATGCTAAATATAAATCTGGCTGCAAAGTCATTTTTACGTTTCTTCACAACCATAAGCAAGAGAATGGCTGCAGTGCGTTATTGGAGAATTACTAATTCGACTGCTCACAGCCTAGTTACAAATCCATGCTAAAAGAAAACGCAATTGCTTTGGATTGGTTGCGTTTACAAAATGTGCTATTAAATTTAGGGTAATAGAAATGTTCTCGCTAGCGAGGATATAAAGACTAGTAGGTCATATTATTAGACATGGGGGTATTGTGTAATTAGTTTTAGAAGATGGAAGGTAGTGGGTACGTAAGATGTAGGTCATATAGTGAAGGATAATGGGAAATTAGCTATAAAGAAATGCGTGCTGTTTCCAACAAATGCTTAATTTTAACAACTATCTAACACACTTTTATTATATTTTATATATCTCTAGAGAAGCCTGTAATCCAATTGGACCGATATACCACAATCGGTGACAACGATACCTTCAACGTTGAGCTGGTATGTACGGTTCATGCTGTGCCTGATGTTACTTCCGTCCAATGGACGCTAAATGATAATGTTCTGGGCAGCAATCTGCAACACAAAATACGTAGCAAGAACCAAAAGCACACCGTCACGATAAGCGATGCAAGAGAGGATAACTTCGGAGAGTACACGTGTGTTGCAATGAATGAGGTTGGATCCTCAAACAGGCAAGTATTCGCAAAGCTAGTAAGTATATTTCAGGACCACAAGGAAGACCAGCCATGGCCCCATGTCATAACGCTGAAGCCACCCTTTTAGATGTAAATTAGATCTCAGTTAATTTAACTCATACGTTGTATTTAATTTAACTATTAATAATTTTGTTACAAATCCAGTATATATAAAAATAACATCTAAACTTTTTTTTTATTGAATGACAAATTTGATGCTTGAAACATCAAAGCTTTAAGATTTTAAGCTATTGTTGAATATAGTAAATTGATATATTATTATTATTTTACTATCTTCGCATTGCTAATCGTTCTTATCGATGCCACTTAAAAAAAATATTATTCAACATTTCTTTTAATATTCTGCAGGTCAATCCATGTGTCCAACAAGCCTGGCAAGCCCAAGTTTATTCACGGTGATCATAAACACGTCCATAAATCTGTGACTTTAATGTGGAAACTTGAATCGATGTCGCAGATTAATAAATACGAATTGGCGTACAGAAATACAAAAGTAAGGACGTTTTTTAAACATATATGAATATAGGGACATGGCCTTCGAAATGCGCATCTAGCTACTAAATGATATGTGTTATGGTATTTGGGTGATATTCTATACTATTATTTAACACCGTAATAACAAATTTACTAAAGTAACTAAATTTACTAGATGCTATGAGTTACTTTTTCTCATTCTTCTATTACTCTTCCTAACATTAAATAATGTTATAATCTTACACTTTACAGTCCAACATATTACTATTAAAAAATTGGCAATAAATCATTGAACAAATCTAAGGCAACATTATCTTACATTATCTTTAAACCATTTTAATTCTCATTCAGAATGAATCGGAAAGAATAAAAGTTATTTTGCTTTCAGAATGAAGACTGGATCGTCCTAAACCCAGAATTAGCGGAATCCGAAGGAAATATGTACAATTTGAAATATACTCTAGAGCATTTGTCCGATGGTAGTTATGAGGCAAAGAGTCGAGCAAAGAACAGCTACGGTTGGGGAGAATTTTCCGATCTAACGCCCTTCAATGGAAGTAAGTATATTTCTTCAGCTTTCAATATATTAAAGGTAAAATGAAAATATTTTTTAAGCAAAATATATGAAATTTAATTAGTAATTACATCGACGGAGTATAATATCACAATTTCGGAAACCACAATTCTATGTCTTTAAATTCTTTTGAGAGTTTCAATTGCGTCAATTCAATTTGCTTAATAAATTTTACTGAATTTAAATGAATATTATAACCATCCATGACAAAAATAATATAATATTCTACTTCTCGTAATTAGTTATTGAGTCGCTGCATTGATTGTTTTTAGCAATTAATTAATAAATGTTGTGGAATATCGTCATTTATACAATTATTATAGAAACGCGATATTTCAAATATTGATTAGAGTTTGATATGTAAAAAAAAGGATGAAAGAAATACTTTAATTTATGTTCTATTATATTACGTCTATCTTTTATTTATATAAGTAACAATTAAATTCTATATACTTTGTTCGTAGTGTAGGTTGTAAATATATAAATTTTATTTATGTTTCAGCACGTTAAGTTTTAATTTATTTATATATATTGATTATTTTTTTAATTATGTCGTAGCTATTGCAATAAAAATAATAAATCACTTTTTTGTACATACCAAACAGCACTGCTATATATTTTTTCTTTATCTTAGTTCTCCATCACCAACATACACCATACCACAAAATTGAGCAGACAGGTATTAATTTCACTATACCCGTGTCCTTTTAATTTTAAAGCTGGACTTCAAATTTTGATTTTGCATGAGCACTTTTACAATATTTAAAAAATTCAAAATCCCAATCCTACATTGATTGTACTTTTCCTTGTTTTTGTAGCAATTTTCATTGCATCATATTTAAGTTATTTAACCGCTTTTATTTGATGTCACAAATTAATGTAGAATGTAATAAAATATTGAAGTCAGTTTTAATACAATTATCGTGTAACTTATTATTTAATATTATTTTATTCATTCTCAGATCAAGACCAAGAATCAGTCCTTAACTCAGACGAAGCGCTTAAATCTACCAGTAGAGGTATAGTTTTGTTATTTATAAAAAAAATATTAATTTATTTTATTTATAACGCTTAATTTTAGTTTTTTCCTTGATTGGCAATAGTATCAGACATCATACACTTCTATTTAATTATTCATTATTTAAGTAATCTTTTTTTATAATATAAATGTTGTGTTTTAGATTCTGGTTCTTCGTTACTTCCATCAATAGTACTTCTTGTTACAACGATACTAACGACTCTAAGCTTAAGACATTGAAAATGATACAACAACTAATATCGGAATTTCTTGTCATCTTCCATAAATTGGTTAGATTTTAACACTATAAAAACCAAAGTATTTCAACGTTTTAGCTATAAGTAAATTATGGAATTCTTCGAATTATTAATATTTTGTAAATAATATTCCTACCAGCTATTTAATTATTGTACCATGTATCCTTAAAATCAGATATTTTTTAAATATTATTTCGAGTATAAAATTTACGTTCTTTTGCAAACTCTTCTTTAATTATAAATTTGTATAGAAAAAAATTATTTGCATAGATATTGGAGAGTATTACCAAAAATATATTATATACTATGATGCATTTAATTCTTGGTCTATTCGTTTAGTTTATATTTTTGTGCTACTTTCTATTTCTGTGCGAGTCGTTAGCAAATATTACCCCAATTATAAATTAGGCACCTTTATTTCGAACTTTTGAAAAATGGTAACTCCTTCCATATAGGTTTAACTGCTTCGTACAGAAATTGTGCGCAATGTGTATATTAAAATGTTACCCAATTTCGTTCATAAATAAGAAAGACTAGTTTAAGAATTTAACAGTTTAATTCATTAGTCAGTATTTTTATGATTTTTGTAATGCCATAATAAATATATTTATAAAATAGACCTTAAATCTAAGCTTACATAGAAAACATTTACTTGCAAATTGATTGTAAAATTGTAAAATTTAAGGGTTCCACCGGTAGGCTATAAAATATATTTTAACTGATTTGTAAATATTCACCAAGTACAACCATTCGATGCTACGATTATTGTTGGAAGACTTAGTATATCCTCGGCCAAATATATTATTTACTTCACTTTTCACCGATTGTTGCAGGCAATTACCAAACCGAATCGCTTTATTGATATACATTTTAAATAGCAAATCTATAGATTACGTTCATTTTGAGATATCTAGTCTAATTTGAAAAATACGCTGAAGATGGTGTCTTAAAATATTAAAAATATAATGTATATGTAATAAGATTGAATAACTTCCATCAGCAAGCGAAACTTTATATCTTAGGAGTTATAGACGATTATTCGACTTTATTTTTGTTTATAAAGTGAAATCCTATTTTTTAATTATGAATTATTGCTTAAACCATTTTATATCCTGTATATTCTGATTAGTAATTTAATATCGTCGTCGCATAAGTTGCATTAATATTAATTAATTTTAACATTAAACGGCTATAATAATTTGTTCATTTTTTTATTAGGTGCAAATGTTAGGATATTGTATATATTTTGTTTATTTCATTTGTGTGATCGGATGTGTTAACAAATTAATAATTCTACTTCTAATATAATAGTATAATATACCACAATGCCTATCTTTGTAACGTCGTAAGACATATTTTTATATAATGTCACAATGCATCAAATCAAGCTATTCTGAATATTCAACCAAATATTGTAAAATTGGTAAAATTAAAACCGCTTTTTAGGCTTGCACAACTATCTTAGTGTACTAAATTTGGAATCCGGGTTGCCTTAAAAAATCGAACAAGAATGTTTTGAAAGTTTATATTATACATATTTATAATAGAATTATCATTAATACATTATAAAATAACTGTCGCTTAGAAGTGGAAAACTAGACAATTTAGATATCATTATATTGAACGATCTTATCATTAGATAATATTGCGAGATATTGAGATATTTAAATGTTTATATATACTTGTAAATCAATGTATAGTAAAAAAATAACTTTGAAACCTTTACTTGTTTTAAATATTCTTTTGTTTATTGTTTAAGATTTTTACTTTCATGCACACATTTGAACAAACTTTTTTCGGTTCACTTAGGCCTAAAATGGTTTTTTGATTTTTAAACGGTTTCATTAATCTTTAATCAAACTTGAAAGTTAAGTTTTTATTGCAACTCAAAAGAGCTAATTTGATTTTGGTCAACTTCAGTTAACTGCAAGGTGGAGTGACTTTAAATTATATTAATTTAAGTAATGTGATTTTCTACAATATTTGTTATGTACTTTTAATATAACGAGGTACGTCCTTAGTCGTTTGCTAAAGAAGTAGCATGTTAAAAGTATATTATTAAACGTATTTATTAACAATTTTATAGACTAGAATTTAGAAACTTGCTAGAGGTGACAATCGTTATATAGGTAAAAATCGCCAGCATCATCAAATATAGCAAATTTTTTGTTTTGGAAAATGCATGTTGCCGCAACTACGTGGAAATTCCTTAAAAATTATAAATGGGCTTTTATTTTCGATTTTTTACTGAATTAATGTTTTTTTTTTTCAAATAAAAAAATAAAAGTAGACCGACAACATTTAGTTAAAAAAAAATGTAACAATGTTAAATAGCATACGATATTGCACATTTATATAAATTCGTTAAGATTGGCTTTATTCAATAGTTCTGCCTATATGATTAATATTCTATTCGTATTACAAATTGGCTTTTTAAAATTCCATCATAATTTCGTCTAAAGGTTTCCTCTTCAAATCAGGAACGACACAATTCTCCGCTGGGTATCCTACAGGTAGTAGAATAGTTAACTTTTCATTTTGTGGCCGTCCTAAAAGAGTTCTTAAGGCTGGTCCGCAATTTAGAGGTGTAGAAGTAAGAGATGCCAACCCAGCGTACTATTAAAGAAATCAATTGTGCATAGTTTTTATAAAGATAGTTCAATTCAAAATCTTACATGAATAGCGGCCAGTAGAATCCCAGCCGCGATTGACGAACTTTGTTCGTTGTAATAATGCAACTTCTTCTTGCCATCTGGGCGGAAACTATATATTTGCTTGAATACTAATATTAGAGCCGGTGCAGCGGTCAAATAATCTTTGATCCAATTCGTACGGAAGGGTTTTAAGTCTGTAGTCCATACTTTTCCCATGCGCTTTGTATAATTGATTTCTTCTTCCTCTTCGATAATGTCGCGGATACGTTTTTTAATATCTGAATCTTTGACCACTACAAACGTCCACGGTTCTGTGTGCGCACCACTAGGAGCAGTTCCTAAAAAAAAAAAATCCCAGTTTGATACCTTAGGACATTCTGTACCAATAATATCAATGTTTTTGTATATTCTATAAACTATTTAGTTGTTGCCCAACTATTAAACGAAAGCAAATTAAATTACCCATTTTTTACTAGTTGTAGACAATATGTCTAGTTATAGAACGGTCAAACTTTTCTTTTATTTTCACTAGTTTCCTCGATAAAGCAATGTCCGAAAAATTGTAATTTTTAGATGAAATTTATGATATTTTTCGACACGTTATTCAAAAATTTAAAAACATAAGAAATATACCGTTAAAATGAACGGATCCTAAAGGATGTTTAGGAACATTCTCCAAATATATTGTAGACAAATAATCAAAATTGGACACGCTGCCGAACCCCTGCTTTTCTTATGAGGAGACGCTGGCGTTAAGAGCTCTTCAAATTTGAATTTAAAGTAAGGGTTCATAATAATTCTTGAATAGATCAAATATAAAAAAGTGCAATAAACCGAAATGAAATCAATGTACATGTTTCCGCTACTGAGTAGATGGAATTTTTCTATTTATTTTAGAAGAAACGATGTTATAAATGTTCATAAGTTAAAATAAGGGAGACTTGCAATAAATTACAGTTATCTTTGCCTATTTAAAACGCACCTGCTGTTCGGATAACATTTTTCAACACTTCGTCTGGAATTGGCGTAGTGCTGAAATGTCTAACAGTACGTCGTAGATTCATGAGTTCGTAAAATTCTTTGGACTTGGAAATACTGTTACTAGCTGGAATTTGATTAAATGTTAAGGGTATATGTTCTAAATTACTAGGAAGGGCTGAATCAAGATCCTCAAATTCGTAACTTTCATCCTCCGGGTCCTCTTCTTTAATTGCAGCTTCTGTAATATTAAATATAAAAATATATCGAATCCTTTGCAGTAACTGAGTAGCTGAATTTTCTAGCCTGCAAAAGACGGTCCATTTTAGAAAAAACCGCATAAATCAGTGCTACATACACATATATTGAGAATATACATAAATAATTACTGGTTTTGCTTTTGAAAAAACAAAAAAATAAAAATATTTATGTCCTAGCTGTTGAGGACATATTATGCCGTAATCTTGGAATTAATAATATCTGTGCTAACTCTGCAATCTTACTTACTTACTGACTTAGTTTAACTATAAGAATCGTTACCTTTCGCATGAATATGTCTTGTTTTATAATAATAATAACTGGTATAGATGAAGCGGCAGCTCAGGCATATGGTTTTGGTGATCAAAAATACCACGAGAATCGATAGAATCGTTACAACTATGGGACTCATCCTTACTTGTCTCAAAAAGTCTGTTACACCCCAGCTTGTAGTACTCTAGCAATATATTAAATAAACGTATATTTGTTTTCTGACATTGCTGTTCAATGTATACGTATCAATATCTGGTACTCACTCTCGCATCTGTTGAAGAATAATTCTGCGTGGTATTGTTATATGTTCCCAATCCACCACGTTGCGTGGAACTGATGCACTTATACACTGCAGAAAAAATGCAGAGCTAACAGTAGGTAGCTAGGGGAGGCGATTCTTTGTTCTTTGTTGGTCAAGTACGACTGGGCATAAATATTGGCGCGGCTATCGGGCAGCTGTTTTGATAACCTTTACATTTTGCCATTTCAGTCTTAATCTCGATTATTAAATCGTATTATTAAAAGTTTTTAAAATTATTATATTATTCAATAAAAAATGATCACAGTATACTAAATCTACAAGTAGTTTTGCGGTAGCTTTAATATTTGAAGATAGCAATTTCGTTACTTATTAGTGAATTGTAATTATTGGAACGAAACTATAATAGCTGGCAGGTCCTCTTGGAAACAAAATGATATTTTGTAAATATAGCTACTAGATTTGTAGGATAAATAAATAAATGGTTTATCTAATATTTACTTTAATATTAAAATACTGTTATAAAAAGCAAATAAAATCTTATATGTACGTTTCTTATTTCTGCGAAAGACATATATGCGATAAAGTATAAGAGGAGTGATACCAGTGTGTCAACGTGTCAACGTGTCAACGCGCTTAAACGATCATTACCCATAGCATTTCGCAAAAAGTCTTGATTCTTTTAAGTGTTGAAAAACAACGCTCTGATTCAGCAGTGGTCATCGGGGTTGTTAAAATAATTTTAAGTATTTTTAGCCCCGCTGGGAAGTTGTGACACTTATTAGACGATGAAGCAAGGAGCGAACCGAAGAAACAGAAGATATACTGCATATGGTCGCTCTCACCTATTGCTTGCAATAGAGTGAGATGAGTGTATATGCATTTAACCTGTACTGTGTGGCTGGGTGGCGCTGGACACCCAGCGGCACCCAGCAAGTGATATATATATAGCGATATATATACCACGCGAACGATAGATACAGATAGATACAGCATCGGTCGCTGCTCTGACTTCCAACGGATACCACAACGAACACCACACCGTGTTGTGTTGATTGTTATCGCGGCGCAAGCTTTATCCTTTAGGAAAAATAATGCCGAGATAAAATATCGCAATACAATTATATATCTACGGTGATGTGCTCAATGTTCAGGAGGGGCGCGCGGCCCTGCGGCCTGCATAAGGAACCGCCACTGAGTGATACTATTGATGAACAAATGGGAAAATACAAAGAATTTGCTCCGAAATTTTATAAATGATTTTGCAAGGAATATATGTGTGATAACGTATAACATTGTAGAGAAAAAACGGGGGAAGAAACAAAACTAATAGGTAGGGTATCTTGCAAATGTTTTACAAAAGGAACATAGATTATCATCCAAATACCGTAATTCAAAGCATTTAATAGATGCGCTTTTCGAACGCTATCACAAGATAAAAACTAAATAATACTGTAGGATAATTTAAAAAATGACCTGTTTGTGATAACGTATAACCAATGAATACTAACTATAGTAACTAGTATTCATTATACTAGTCACTAACTTAGTATTCATTGGCATAACATTGCAGGGAAAAACTGGAGAAGAAATAGGGAAAAATGCAAAATTAATAGGTAGGGTATCTTGTTTTACACTAAAATGCAACATTTTTATCGATACTTTCACATTCTATGCGCCACAAAAATGTAGAGTTGGTTGGGAAATGATATATCGACATCTGCTGCAACAAGTGTCATGCTACAGGTTTTCCACTGGACATGCGCACTAAATAACTTTAAGAAAATTATGTAATATCTAACATGGCTATCCTCGTAGACTAAAATCCTATGCATATAGCACATTATATATCCGAACAATGCGATTTTCGATCAATATTTATCTGACCGCAGATATGCATACAGCGAAAGCGATAGTAAAGATCACATTCTACAAATAAACGCGATCTTGACTGCGGTGTTTTCGTTTCAATGCCATAACAATATGCGAAAATATCTTATTATATAGCCAACGGATCTTTACAACGAACGCCGCGCACGCTCCATGCAATTTCTAATAAAACGATTTATATTCAGTATCAAAACACGGCATTTCCAATGCTTAATATTTAATTATCGCGCTTAGGCTTAGAGATTTATCGGCTGCAAAAACTGCCAAGCAAAATGATTGTGTTCGCACCAAATAATCTCAGCCTTTTATCATCATTGGTGGTTCATACACAATATACATGTCTAACGAGTGTAAAAATGCACAAGTAGATTTGGTGGTATGTGTCTCACCGCCTAGCCAAGCCTTAACCGTGCGTGGTAAGCGCATATGACTTGTTTAGGAATCAGTGAGAAACATGTTCACAATTATTTTATAATACGATCAATACTGCGTCAATTGCATTTAAAATTCTCCTAAATACTGGCGAAAATCTAACGACATTCCGATATAGAGTGAAAATCAACCGGAAAAATAGTGTTCAAGTAATGTTTTATTCAGTGTTCGCGGTAGATTAAATCGGTGAACTATTATGGATGAGAGTGCATCGCGAAGAATTATTATGCACGCCAAAATGGATACGGACGCAGGCCAAAATATTTCTCGCGACCAGAGCAATTTTGATAAGACTCCAACGCCAATTTCAAAATCACCCACTTCATCACAGTCTGCACGTATTATGACTACAACGGTTATAGTTTCTCTCGCTGAGACTGTGACACACAATATAACCTACGGTAAGTGGAAATATTTGATCGTAGGTTTTCTTTTCTATAAAGATTTATGATGATTCGTTTCACAACGATAAATTACGCCTCATTTTCATTTCCCTTATAAAAAGTAAGCATGCAAATAAATCAATATTACTACCAAATAATATAATACAATTTCGTGACGCTATTTTTAAATATAAATATTTAAAATTGGAAACTAGTGCTAATATATGCAACCGATGTTGTCACGCGCACATCATATTGCCTCAGTTTCATTTCCTTAATAAAGAAGAAAACATGTATTTACAAATCAATATTACTAGTAAATGATAATGAAAACAAATATATAATACAATTTCGTCACGCTATTTTTAAATATAAATATTTAAAATTGGAAACTAGTGCTAATATATGCTACCGATGTTGTCACGCGCACATCATATTGCCTCAGTTTCATTTCCTTAATAAAGAAGAAAACATGTATTTATAAATCAATATTACTAGTAAATGATAATGAAAACAAATATATAATACAATTTCCTCACGCTATTTTTAAATATAAATATTTAAAATTGGAAACGAGTGCTAATATATGCAACACATGTTGTCACGCGCACATCATTATGCCTGTACAAGAGTGAATATTCGATTAAATGCGAAAGTTTTATATTTTTACAGTTTAAAAAATAATTCTATATTAATTATTTCGATAATATATTTGTCTCAGTAGTGTACAATATTTTATAAATTTCTTTATCCAAATAAATTGCATTCGGATCAGCTGATTGCGCCACAGCAGTGTCATCGAGTCGGAGAGTATAAGCCATTTACTTTAGCGCAAATGTTCAAGTATAAATACTTATTGTATATAATTATTTGTTAAGAATTTATGAGTGTAAACAGTTTTATACGAAAATTTGTTTAATTGGCCGCTTTTGAATCTCCGTTGGAAAATAACATTACCGCCAGCACTGGTAAATAACGTCTTTTGTCAGTTTATATGGCTTCGACTGCGCTGCTTGGTAGGGGATAGAAGCCCAACTTTTTCCGAGTGCATGTTCGTTCAAACACACGACCTTATACGAAGGTTGTACGATACCGTACACCGAAAGATAATAATAGCAAATAGGTAGTCACTTTCGTCGTGTTTCGCGGTGATGTTTGAGTTCATTTTATTGTTTGAAACGATTATTTCTATAGCAATAAACAAATAGCTACCACGTAAGTGAAGCGGTGGTACAATTTGTTGCGGAAGGACTATAATTTCTGCCCAGATTAGTGACAGCGTTTTTGTTTTTAATAGTCTATTTACAGTGGTCAAGTGCTAACCTCAAATTTAAACATTGTGACATTTCAACAGTTGGAATTTGTAACTTTTCAAGTGCTTAGCTGCTATTTAACATTTTGCCAGCGTAATATCCATAGTCTACGTATAAAGCTGCTGGGTTATTTTCTGCGAATTATAAAGAATACAGTATGCGTATCGAAACAGACTGACTGTTGCTTCGACCTAATTTTTTTTTTACCACCTCGCTGACGGTTTGTGCTTTGCTGTATTTATTTGGATATTACACTTAGGTGTGCGTATACTATAGTGCGATTGTGTCGGCGACATACTCCTTTAATTTGTTGATAAATCCACCATTGCCAATGTATGGGAACGTGTCCGTTACGTTAAAGAAACTTGTGATAAAGTCTTGACAATGCGGTGCCACAAGAAAACGAAGGAGAGTGGATTCTTCGAGGGGGATTCCGATACAGATATGGGGAAAGCCCTGAAGAGATCTAAAGTCTCTACAACCAGCGACGATGGCAATAAGAGAAAATACAGTGTCAAGCAAGAATACACGCCGGAGGAATTAGAAACTCACATCAGACAAACTGAATATTCTAGAAGAGGTAAATTAATAAATATCGTAATATAAAAATATTATCTTATCTTTTGTCATTCGGACTAGAACAAATAAATGTAATTTGTTGATTCTATCTGCACTATATACAATCACATGAAAAAACATTTTTTTTTTGTTCATTTAGTATATTTTAGCCAAGCTATTTGTTGCTTTAGCTGTTACCATATACCAATTTTTTAATTAAACTTAGCTCATCCAGGAATTCCTGAATGGCAACATGCACAACGTCCATGGTCCTCGTCCAACGTCCACTTTCTTGAGGAAAATATCCCTGTCCGGCGTGGGATTCGAACCCATAACCAGTCTAACGACTATACCACGGTGGCCCGATGAAAAATCATTGTTTAGTTTAATTGTGTTTAAATTCCAGATGAATTTAGTTTGACATTTTGCACGCAATATCCTAAATGGTGTGTGTGTGTGATTTATCAGAGTAATGCATCTATCACCGTTACTAAAAAAAGTATACCTCGGCTGTCTACCTGGTTGTACGAGTCTTGTCCCCTACTTAGAACACCTGGCAGTCAAGACAGGGAGGGTTGTGCCCTATTGTTGCCGTATATTTTCTCGCCAGAAAATGTTTCATGCAGATCCTCGTGCATCGGCATATAAGCGTCAGTGTAACGTTGATTTGTTTTCAATGTTAAATGTATGTGCATTATTGGCAAATTATTCAGCCATTTGTACAACGTACATATTTTATTATTGCTTGTCCGGGACGTATAATAAGAAAGATTATGAGGCAATTAGTATTGATGCGTGACTGCTGAATACAGATTAGAGTATTCAGCCATTAGAGCTTTAACTGTCGATATGACGACCGTCTGTAAGATTAAGTAAAACGAGGGAAAGCATCTAGCATTAACAGAGTCATAGATACCAATATAAAGCACCTGATTTATTTCTGTACTGGCTGAAAGCCTGCCTACGATAGATTGCATTTCACTAAGTTTATCGATAGCGTTACCCACCTCCTATAATCGCACATATCAGAAATGTATCGGCTTTTACAGTTAAACACTCGGGCCGTGTTATGGATGTACATTTTATATCGGCCAGGAATTAATTATAATTATAAATGATAAAAACAGCCCAAATAATACTATATGAGCCTAAAGGACCTGGAGAAATATTTTCCGAAAAATGTCAGGTTGGATCGCTAACGGCGTTTGTTTATTGTATATTGATTCTTATCAATCGATACCTTTCCATTGTTGTCAATATATTTGTCACATATAATAAGTTGTATGACTGTATGCCCACTGTTCTATATTTTTTTCTTCTAACATTTAACCACACGACGATGTCGTTCTCAGTAATGCTTCAGGTATATATTTGACACCATCAATAAATTACAATGCTTATATAATGTTTCTGCTATAGTAGTCATTTCTGCTCCTGAAGAGGTATTTGTATTGAATTTTCAATCTCCGCTTGAACTTGGTGAATATTTGTCCAATTTTTCCATTTCATAACAATTGGACATATCAACAAATCGAGTGATAATAATGCTGATAACCTGTGACAACAACCATAATTTAATCTATGCACATGTCTGCTCGAACGAGGCTTATATCCTGCTAGTATCTTTCCCAATCTATATGAGCTGAACACTTGAGTATTATCTTTTTTTGTTCGAATTTGATTTTCAGCCAGCCTGTCCCAATAGAAATATTCTCAAATTGAAAAATCTTTTTTAGCAAGCCTGTCTTAATCTCTACGAATTATTTCCATATAGTAAATAATGTGGTTTACGTTCAACAATATGCGAGAGCATAAAGACGAAATCACTACGCTTTCGTACAGAATGATGTGTTGTAACTGGCAATTCAGTTAGGGTTGCCATATCTTAAAATGCATGCACAACTGCAACTGTCTTCTTCAGCCATGCCAAACCATATTTCGATATGCCGGTATAGGTTCGTGTTAGGATCTAGGATATGTTAGCAATAGATAACTTAACACCACCCCAAGAGCATATGTGGCAGTCGGTCGGATCGTGTGTAAATTGTACACAAGCTCGTATATGTGTGCTATGAAATTCTGTCCGAAACAAACTGTATGGCACTTCCGGGCGTACATTCACCCCGTACACGGTCGCTATAGGATCACTGGTACGATCATGGAAATGTTACTTATAGCGGAGTTTCGATTATGCGATACCGGATGTGGCCTAGTTAGTTAAACCCTTTCAATATATTTATTGGGGCAACTAAATCTCTAAGGTCAATCTTAGATGTTGGTAGGTTTTAACTGTTTTAAGGTCCCTGGGTACCACATATTGTTTATTATTACGCTTAACGTTGTCGGTATCACCAATCCTAAACAAATTCGAGCTTCTGGTATCGTGCAAAAAGGTTGATTATTTATTGTCGACATCCGGTAACCAGATATCGAAGTGTCTTAAGATTTTATAAACGTAATAGGCAACAGATTCAACGGAAATGTTGTTTATATGATCTTGTACATTTTTTTTTGAATTAACCATTTTTACCATATTGTTAAGAAATAAACAAAACGAACAAAGTGTTCGAGTATATATTTTAAATGTCTTCTTCTGCTCTTCTACCACTATATACCCGAAGCTTTAGAATTCAAACAACAACTATTTGTATTATAGTGAATTCGCCGAGTGAGAATTCATAATTGGATAATGGAAGTTCTTTAGTATATCACGGTCCGGTGTACACTGCAAAGTTGCGGTAGAAGAGTGGACTTCCCCATTAGTAAAAGCACCACACTAGCGCAGACCCGGAACACATACGGTGGACATGGAAGCCAGCAAATATGCAACGGTTATTTGTGGCATACCCTACCTCTACGTTACTATACAGGGTGTAAAAATCAGTTGTTTCCATCTTTTAATTCCGACATGTGCTCGTCAGACTGATTTATGGTGAAATCGATTTAAAATCGCGGATTTAATTTTGCGTTTTTTTTACGATGCTTAAATTTATTTTTAAGTGTCATTTTCTCTAAGAAAAAATTCTCCGACATTTGATTATATTGTTGCCCATTTCGAATATGATGTAGCGCAATGATTTTTTTCTTCCCTGATTTATAGACTTGGCTTTAAGCTGTATTATGCAATTTCATATTGGTTAAGGTTCTTTATTCTTCTTTACATTTATCTATTTTTACATTCTAACTGGAGTAGCGCAAAGATAGGTCATTAAAGTCAGGACGGATGTTAATGGGAGAGACTAGCCCAATATTATGTAAGAGCAAAGACTTGTTTAAAGATTATTTTTGTTCCAGATTTGTGAACTTCTATAGTATTGATTATGTATTATGTCTATTACGTTTATAATGTAATTTCTCGGCTTGAAATATAGAAAGTATTTAAGTTGCTATAGAAAAATCCTCGACAGAAAAGCCTCAGTTCCTCCAACAATATTAATAATTATAAAAAATCCACAGATTTGCTTTTTCGTTGCGATGGAACCCTCTGTAATTTTTGGGTAGCTAGCTAAACCTGCCTCCAATTATATTCCATCTAATTTTAGGAGATAAACAGATTTTATCATTTTAGTTTACCATAATATTTTGTTATTAACTGAATATTTATGTTTCTGCAAATTCTTTGTTATTTATTTTTATTGCGCACTCAACGCAGTTGCCTTTCGATTTAACCAACACTGTTTTAATATATTTTCGAAATGACCAAGATTCGGTTTAAGTCGAAACTCGCTATTGCAATTATTAAAATTATAATTAGCCTCTTCTAGACATATCCACTTCCTGTAAGAAATTCGAAAGGGAAATTGACCTGGAACTCACGTGTGCAATTTCTACACAAGCACCTTTCCCATGAAAACAGTTTTCGCATAATCACCACAATCCTACGAAATCGTTTTAAAACGGCTGTACAAATTTGTAACGGCTGTACAAATTTGTAACGGCGAACAAGAACTCTTCGCGAAATTCAGATTTCGTGGTGGTAGACACGAAAATGCAACCTTTTTATTTCAGTAGTTTTTCCCGATCTATATTATAGTATGCAGATGGATGATATTGATTTGATGATCAAGTCTAGGGTTGGAAATGTTTTTTTTTAAATATTTCTGATCACGTGGTTTTATTTACGCAGTTGTGCAAATTACTTTAACAAATACATGTTGATATTCATCGTAATATCTGCAGAATATTGGTTAATGGAATTATATATTACAATGAACATTTAATCGAGGAATGTGATCATTAATTACTGTATTTCTTTTGATTTTCGCTTACATTTGCAAGTATCTACGAGTATATTAGGCGAGGTTACCTTCACTTTTGAAACACGAGCATTTGCGAATTGATCTAACTTGTCGTCGCCTTACAATTTGTAAATTCTCCGATTTTTGGAGGCTTTGTATGTTGTCCATCAATCTGTCTGAAATGCTATCTGTCTAGATAGTATTTGCACACTCCGGTGTGGTGGAAAAGAGGTCAATCGTAACGTGCAGAACGACCTTAGCATCTAAACATTGACATACTTTGCAGTCGATATTATGCTAGAACTTCATGATGTTTTTGTGGCTATGCTAGAATATGTCTATATTTACCTGACCACAGTTTTAATACTTACCACAATAAATATATCATTTATTACTTGATAGGCATACGATAACATTTTTCTCCGCATGGTATACTTGTAGGTAATGGGAATAAATCAGAATCTCACGAGTTAAAAAAAAATATATATGTGGTTTTTTCCTTATTGCTATTTTCTTCTGCGATATTCGTATTAAATTTGTTGACATAAATGCAGTTACTAATAAAGATTATTATTGTGACATTTCCCTGAGGGTAGGGTTGGTGTACCATAAATTAATTCGTTAAATTACTGTAGACATTCTATACATTTTCATATTGCTTTTATTCGCTGCTGGATTATTTGCTTCATACAGCAATTTAAACAGGAATGTAAACAGGCAAAATTATTATTAACTGTGATAGCATACTTTGTCAAATTAGTGTCTGGGAATCTCAATTCTGGTTGAATTAGATAGCAAGTTCGATAGTAAGTTGGAATTGGAATCCTCTGGAGCAGCAAAATTTGGATTTTAGAAAAAATATATATATTTCATTTTGACTTGGTTTGATTAGCGAATTTTCATTTCCAATGACAAATCTACAAGAAACCACTATCTTATTTGTTTCTATTTAATGTCCCATTTATTAAGTCCTCAATTATATTCTACAGCATAATTCAAACTAATTTATATTTATTGTGGCATAGAAATTGATATTAAAAATTGGATATATTTATAAAAAAATCTATTTTTTGATAAATATTCTCAAATGTGATTTATGTTTAATTTTATTTTGAATTAGTGCTGAAATATTGTATATTTTGTAACATTGTATTCTGCATTTTGCGGCGATCCTAAAGTTAATGCGACATTTTTTATGCAAAAAAAAATTACAACGATATTTTAAATTAAAATATAAGCTTATTTATATATAATCAAAAAAAAACTTACTATGTTTTCCTTTATTTCAGTTAATTTATCTGGAATTGGTCGAGTGGACATGTCAAATTTCGCTCTTCTGAAAGTCCTTGGAACAGGAGGTGAGTTTATATCGATTAATTCCAGCGATAACTACTTAATCAGAACAAAAATGGAATTAAATCTACATTATTTATTATTCTGTGATCAAATTGTATCTGGGTTTGCGTAACCTCAGTCGCGACCTTTTTAATTAATTCCCTTTTTTTTTACGTGCTCCTTTAACACTTCAGTAGTTGACTGAATGTAATCAATGCATATGCACATTTATAAAAGGCACGTGATAAGAACATGTTTTACGATATTGTAGAGAATATAGCAAACTTTAATATTGTTAAATTTTGCCAAATATTGTACAAATTGCACAAACTTTTTTTTGTCGTTTTGCTAATCTAAATATGTGACAATCCGTTTTTTTTTTTTAAGATTGTTTCACTGTCGCTTGAAAGTCCTTGCTTTGTTTCGTTAAATGAGCACAAGTCGTCACGTGTAAATTATTTTGGTTGTTTAATGTATCCACAATTCATGTTTTCTCAAGTAATTTTCGCGTTTACGCATCCAAATTCTTTGACGAATGTACCAACTGTTTTTGGGTTGCCGTTAAGCAGATATTTATATATACATGTTTAAGATATTTCAAGTTTTATCGTGGGCATATTATATTGTAAATTGATGATTTTAGGATGCGTCCTTGTGCAACATTCGATTTGAGTTTTCGTTATATTCGGCGAATAATATACAAAATTAATAATAGACTTCTGTAATTGTTGTTATTATATGCCATTACTTCTGGAGTAATAAAACTTCATGGTTTTGTTTACTACCATCAAAACAAAGTCGTACTGCTTAATTACCATTCATCTCGTAGCTAGTGGTAAATACATTTATTTAAACATATGTTCGGAAAATTTCTTTTGTGCTGCAGATATTATTTTTATTATTATAGAAGAAGTATATATGGGGCATCCCTTTATTCTAATTCCAATTACTTTGTGAAAATGTGTGCCAAGTGTTTTTAGGAATTTCCAAGAATCTACCCATAATTCTGCAATAAACACAAACATCGTCCTCTTACACATACAACTTAAAGATTTTTTGGCGTGGTATTTCTTTTGTTGCTCTCTGATTCAGCGTTTTGGGCTGTCTTTATATCCATCTTTATCGTGGTTTATTTAATGCCTTTGTGTGTTTTTATCTTTCCTTTGTATTCTAGCAGTTTGTAATGTGCATGTTTAAGAGCATTATTCTGTTACTATGTCGTTTGAGACTGTAACTCTAAAATATCTTAATAACAAACGACTGTTTGAAAATAGAGCGATGAACTTGTAAATAGTCTTGTAAGGTATACGCATTTTTAGCATTTACTTGGAAATTTGTGGATAGCAGTCATTATTACGTAATTATAACATTAAGTTCACACAACGAAACATTTAACTTTAAATACGTTCTTGAATAGCTTAAATAATGCACATGCAACTTATAATGATGTGTAGATTTATTTGTTCATAATCTACCCCGAGATCTACCCTTTTATTTATTTCCTCTTATCTGTGACTGCGGAACAAAATCGTTGACTGACGTCTTGACGAGAAGAATTGTCCTCCTAATTCTTTTCTTTCTCTGTTTCAAATTGTAGTTTGTTAAAGGATTTTGATTCGACGTGAGGAATGAATAATAACACAATTTACACGTCTTTTTATGAATATTTTGTAGATACATATTTATTTAGAATCGTTTCTAATAGAATAGTAAAAACTATAAGCAAGAAGTTTTTTTTGGCTTGATCACGTAATAATGTTGGTATATTCTGACTGGAAATAAAATGCCGCAGGAACGGAATCTGTAAATGGATATAATATTTCCATTTTATAAATTCAATTTTACGTGTTCTCCAATATTTCATGTATTATTGATATTTGCAGATATTTTTGTGTTTACAGAGATTATTTATAATTACTGGTATTTTCTGCAATAACCACCTTTTATATATCATATTTCCCAAATATCCACGTCTTGAAAAAAAAAATTCTAAAAAAAATCGCAACTCACAAATGAGTGGATAAACCAGAAGATGATGGTCATTTATTGTATATGAGAAATAGGTGAACGTTAGAAAGAAGCCACTTAGTATAAAAAATTGAAAACATATTTTTTTCATAATTCGCGTTAATACATCACCACTCACATTTATGTACATATGTGAATGAGATATATTTATTGTATGGTTTTAAATTATTCTATATCTAGATAAAAATAAACAATTACAATCAATCCGAGTAATATAAATACAACCTTGCTCGATGCTGAAATTTTATTATTTCAAACATTTATTATTTGCTCAAATTGCATTGAATAGTTTTCTATACGCGTTTGTGCGATTTTGTTGTATCTAAAGATCATGTTTGTTTTTAGGAAAGTAAAGGTGATTAGATAGTATGCATTTTAAATAACATTCATATATTTAGCCTATTGTGTACAAGTTTTCACAATCGACAACTCAATGACTTATCTTTAACTGACTGACAAGCACAATATAATGCTTTTATAATGGGGTTGATATTTTGCTTGTCTTCCTGTTTACTTGCGGTCAGTAATGGGCTTTTATATTTTACCTAATATATGAATGTTTTATTTTTTGAAATATTCTTAATTCATGTACTACTCGACCGATTTATTTGAAATTCTTAGCTTGGTCTTGTGAAAAAATCCTTAATCCCAACAACAGTACTAAATTATAAATTTATAAGATTAATGTTTAAAGAGCATCACATAACTTATAGACATTTTTAGCTTATCTTGTTACCTTATTATGATTTTTAACTTCGTCTACTGTACAATTACTATATTATGTCACTATTCGAAAGATAACTTCTTTGTATATCAATTAGAAAGTTAAAATGAATTTATCTTTCATCTTACTTTCACTAATGTAACAGCAATAATCGATTCATTTCATTATAATCACTGAATATCAAGTACTTTTAATTGCTTAATTAAAATTAATTTTCATTTTTTCTTAAAACATAATTAATTTTCTGAATCAGACTAATTATTTATCAATACCCTACTGATATCGTATAAATATAATATTAAGATTGGTACAAATCAGCAAGGACTTGACAAGATCTAACTTTGGCAATTTAAAAAACTAGTTTGTAGATTACGAGATGTTTTAATTTGTCAGTTTGAAGAAGACACTTTAATAATCTTATATCATTACCATTCTAAGGATTTTTCATCAAGGATTGTTAACTAATTAATAATCAAACTAATATTTTTTTTTAAGTATTGCAATCATAAATTGAAAGTCCAATATCACGAATATACAGGAGCGATATATTCTTCATTTCGATTTATTTTACAACACAATTATAGTAAATATTCGCTAAGAAACTGCGGATTAATGTCATGAAAAGGTTACATGTATGACGATCCCATATGATTAAGAGAATATGGTATTTAAATTGAACGTATTTAACTTTTCATAAACGGTTAGGTGTAGGTTTTATAATGAATAGAAAGTTGGGATGTAGAGTAAAGAGTTATTGCCAAGTTAGTGATAGAATTATAACTATTAGATTAGACACGAAGCCAACGGACACAGTTATAGTGCAAGTATATATGCCAACTTCAAGTCACGATGATGAGGAGGTAGAATCCATTTATGAGGAGATTGAATCTAGGTTAGCAAACGTTAAAGGACAGGATAATCTAATTGTAATCGGAGATTGGAATGCCGTAGTAGGTAAGGGAAAGGAAGTTTCAATAGTAGGAGAATATAGAATAGGAACACGTAATGATAGAGGGGATAGATTGGTAGAGTTTTGTATTAAGAATAAGCTAGTGGTAGCAAACACGCTTTTTCAGAATCACAAGCGCAGGATATATACGTGGAAAATGCCAGGAGATATAAGGAGGTATCAGATAGATTACATACTGGTTAAAGAGAGGTTTAGGAACCAGATTAAGAATTGTAAGAGTTACCCTGGAGCAGATATTGATAGTGACCATAATTTAGTAGTCCTGGACTCAGAGGTCAAATTCAAGAAATTACAGAAGTCTAAACAGGTCAGAGTAGATGTCGATAGGTTAAAATTTGCTGATGTATGTGAAAAGTACAAGCAGAAAATAGAAATCATGGCTAATGGAACATCTAGGAACGACATAGATTGCGAATGGAGGGAAATCAGAAATGGGTTAACTACAGCAGCAAATGAAGTATTAGGCACAAAGAAAAGGGCAGGTAGGAGGGAATGGATCACGGAAGAAATAGTTGAAATGATAGAAGCAAGAAGGAAAATTAAAATTGGAAATACAGAAGCAGGACAGAAAAAATATAAGGAACTAAGGAACTTAATTAATAGGAAATGCAAGCTAGCGAAAGAAGAGTGGATAAAAGGAAATTGTGAGGATATTGAGGAGGATATGAGAAGAGGTAAAGTAGATTTGGGCTACAGGAAAATTAAGTCACATTTTTCTAAAGTAAAACCAAAGGGTAACATTATATGTGATAAGCAGGGTAAGGAACTCACAGAAAATAAGGAAAAAGCTAGAAGATGGAAGGAGTATCTTGAAGATTTATATAAAGGTAGGCAGGACATGGAGGAGCTAGAAAGTGTGGAACAGATAGATGAGGATGACTTAGGTCCTAGCATACTTAGGTCAGAGTTTCATAGAGCATTAAATGATTTACGGAATAACAAAGCAGCGGGGATTGATATGATACCAGCCGAATTAATAAAACACGCAGGGGAAAAAATGCAGGAGCGATTATACAGGTTAGTTTGTAAAATATATGAGAAGGGAGAAGTACCACAGGATTTTCAGCGTAGTAGAATAGTAACAATGCCGAAGAAAATAGGAGCTAATTTGTGTGAGAACTATAGGACCATTAGTCTACTATCACATGCATCGAAGATATTGCTAAAGATTATTTATAGGAGATTAGAAAATAAAGTAGAGGAAAGGCTAGGAGAAGATCAGTTTGGTTTTAGGAAAAACAGAGGGACGAGGGAGGCGATTTTAGCACTAAGAACGGTAGTAGAAAAAAAGAATGAGGGTAGGAAAGGTAACTTGCATAGCTTTTGTAGATTTAGAAAAGGCATTTGATAATGTAGATTGGGACATAATGTTTAGAATTTTAAAAGAAACGGGTATAGATTATAAGGATAGGAGAATAATTTTTAATTTATATAAACACCAAACTGTCTTAGTTAGAATTGAGGGGGAAGAAGAGGTAGCAAAAATAGGGAAGGGAGTTCGGCAGGGATGTACACTTTCACCGTTATTATTTAATCTATATGTAGAAGATGCAATAAACAAAGTAAAAGAAGAGTATAGTGTAGGTGTGAATGTACAGCGAGAGAAAATATATATGTTGAGATTCGCCGACGATATAGCTATATTGGAAGAAAGCGAAAAGAATTTAGAAAGGGTATTGAATGGTATGCAGGCAGTATTGACTAGGGATTTTAACATGAAAATAAATATAGGTAAAACTAAAGTGATGAGGTGTGACAAAAAGGAATGCAGTAGAAAAATGAGGATCACAATAGGAGATAATAGAATCGAAGAAGTGTCAGATTTTTGTTATTTAGGCAGTAGAATCACAAAAGATAATCGAAGCAAGGTAGATATAAAGTGTAGGATAGCACAGGGTAGGAAGGCATTCGTAGAAAAGGAACAGATTTTAAGATCAAATATTGACTTGGGTATTAGAAAAAGATTACTGAAGGTATATGTTTGGAGTGTAGCACTGTACGGGTGTGAGGCGTGGACTATAGGAAAGGAAGAGAAGCGTAGATTACAAGCATTCGAAATGTGGTGTTATAGGAGGATGATGAGGATTGGTTGGGAAGATAAAGTAACAAATGAAGCTGTACTAGAGTTAGTAGGGGAGAAGAGAAGTATTTGGAGAGTGTTACAGCGTAGGAGAGACAGATTAGTAGGGCATATTCTTAGGAATGGGGGGGATTATGCAATTGATCATAGAAGGTAGAGTGGAGGGAAAGAGAGGTGTAGGTAGGCCTAGATTGGAGTATGTGAGTCAGATAGTTGAAGACGTTGAGATGAATAGCTATAGGGAGATGAAGGGATTAGCTCAGGATAGATCGGCATGGCGTGCTGTTTTCAACCAATCTTTAGGATTGCGGACTCTTTAACTAAACGGTATTTCATCTTCAAATTGATTACATATCATGGAAAATCACTTATTTCAATTTGATCTGTTTCGTATGTAAATTGAATTAACGAGGCTTCCAATGTTCATTTTGAGCGAAAAACCAATTTAAATGGTTATTTAAAATATAAGATTTAATTTTTTTTTATCGTTTCATCATGGCGGATATATACATCTGTTAATAAATCTTGCATATTGTCTTTGTTTACGCATTACATTTTATGTATTTTATAATCTGCATTTTGGAAGATATTGTGATTTTTATATTCCGAGGAAGAGGAAGTAAGAAAGAGTAGGGCATGGAAAATACTACTGCGAAATATTATCTTATATACGACAGATCAATCATGTATTATTCATGAAAAAATGTACACGTGACAGTTGACCAAAACCTATAATATTAATATTTATTGTAGGCTTTATTATAGCCATTATTATAGGCATATCTGCATTTGTGCCAATAATTATGTGATTTTTAGTCAAAGTAATCTTTATGGAGTTTTTGAAACCAGAAAAATGAAAAAAAATGAAAACCAAGAACTTATGAACATTTACATTTTTTGCAATGTCTTGGTACAACTGCACGGCCTAGGATTACATGGGTCATTAGGTATAATTCGCGCATTGTATTATTTCTGGGGTTAACCTCAATTAACGTTCCAAATAAGCGGAACACCGCACAATGAGGGCTTCACCATGCATTTGTTTAATATCTCAAAAGGAAGAGCAATGTTTAATCGGTGGAGAAGGCTCTCAGATCAACATAGCGGCAAAATGTATCGTATCGTCATAAATGCACCTTATATTCGATCTTCGTATAGAGGCCTTTGATCCGTCTATAACATTGAAGACATACGGAGTCTGCTGCTTCTTGGCGCCTCAAATACGTAGCTGGTTTATTGTTTAGTATAGTCTGATTTTTTCGGAACTGTACTTAGAGATATTAAGATTTATAGCATATAGGGATGAGATACGCTAATTAATGTACTTTGGTCATCGGTATTGTCTTTTGTTATGTATAATCAACTGAGGTGAAATTTTTTTCTAATCAAATCATTGTATTTTCAAGTGCAATTGTGTTAGATACACAATAAATATGCGCAAGGGTTATTATTATAAATAAATCTTTACAATATACCAACATTATTAATTTAAAGATCTGTTTGGTAGGTAGCCATTCCTTTTGTCTTGTTTTTCTACTCACTGTAGTAAATGATATTCTGGCTTATATATACAGGATGTAAAGTTATATTGGAGATATCGGCGGTTTATATGTTAAATTAAACATTTACAAATATGAGTTTTCCTAATCATTTTGTTGTGAAATTGGGAATATTTTTTTTTCATAATTGAAAACTGCTATTTTCAAGATATGCGAATTCCATGGATGGAGTCTTTTAAATCGTATTAGTCTTGATTTTAACAATTTCATATTGTACTTTTGACTTCTATACTGTCAAATATATCAAATCTCACATTAAAGGTAACTATTATTTCCATACTAATAAATTTATTATAAATGTAATGATAGATTTGAGTATAGAATATTTTTTATCCATGTAAAGAGAAAGTGATATTTGTACCATGATGTTTTTCTAGAAACTATATGAAATGATTTATTTTGAGTTTTCTCGAAATTAGCAAAAATTAGCAGCGTAAACAAGTTATTAACAAAAGAGTATTGTTATTACAATAATAAATAATAATATTACCAATCGGAGAAATCGAAACAAGTTATAAAAATTTAACCAAAATTTCGGAGAAAACAATTTTTTTTTAACTTACCAAGTAAAAATCACTTTTCTGGAAAAGGAAATTTATTTTCCAAGACTGTTTACAATTACATATTGTTTATCAGTCATTGTATTCATGCAAAGGTTGTCCTTTGCGGTTAATTTGTAATTTCTTCGTGTACTAACACGAAATGCGAAAACAGCGAAACTCGCTATATTAAATTTTCAGTTAAAGAAATATATTTTTGCTGTAAAATCAGACATGTCAATATTGGAGATTTGAACACGTTTAATTTAACATGTAAAATGTATATTTCCGCAGAACAATTGTAACACCCTGTACATACATATTTGTTTGGTATTGAGTGTCGTTCGTTGGCCCCGACATGCTCTTCTTATTATCTTTTTCGGGTGTATGCGTACATTATTAAACGAAGTATATTGGAAGACTACCGGTGGTTTATGACTTCTAGAGTGGAAAGGATGAACGTACTTGCTGATTGTATTAATAAATATTCTTGTACAATTCCAAATTATCGAAGGAAGTGAAACCGGTATTTTTTCCGGTATCATTTCATGCTTTTTTCGGGTATATAATGAACGGAAAGCATCAGAGTTTATTGCTGTATTATTGTTTCGACTGTACCACGACTTTCACGATCCACAGTCGCTAAAATATATTTTATAATTTTGAGACTATGTTGCAAACTCGTCATTCATTCCTGGGCAACATAATAAGTACGGTGGCAGATGAAGAGCCTTTGCCATTCCTTCGGATTGCATGTAGCTTCAACTAACAGTTTACCATCCACCTAGTTGTGTACAAATTCAATTGTTATAAACATATGTGCGAGAACATTTACGTACGCACTTTGTATATGATTCTAATTTTCAGGATTTATATAATTTTCCACAGGAAATTCCTTTTAAGTAGATTACCTGTATATGTTAGCGGTAGAATATCGAATTATTCACTTTGATGCGTATATAGAGCATAGAAGTTTTAAAACGAATCGTAGAATGACAGAAATCACAGTTGCGATGAATCACGAAATACTGTATTACAAGAGGTAATATACAGTAAATTTGAGTTCTTTGTTTTTATTGGTAAGGACCTCCAACACGTCATTATGTTAATAAAATAAAACGAATTGACTTATACACAACCCTTCCTTTTATAGCATAAAAAAGAATGAAATAATATCATAATTTTTGAAACTTTATAATTTTAACTTCATAAGATCAATCTACGCCGAGCAATATCATAAATTTCCTCAGATGTTCTGTGGTGCTCCAATGATGATTGAAGTGGCTTTTTTAAACTTCTGAATCCTCTGATCTGATATTTAATGTATATATAAATTGTACCGAATTTATTACAAAATATCACGCCAATTAACAAAGTTTTTTTTGCTAATTCTAATTTTGAATTTGAATCAAATTTATAAAGGGATTTCAACTTATATAAAGTAAAAGATATTCGAATGCGAAAATTCGAACATCGTACAAATTGATCGGTGTCTCTGTTTTATTTCTTCACTTTGTATAAGCAATGGAGGATGTAGTGAGGGATATATAGGGATAAGTATATGTAACATCTGTTCTTTAACAGAATGTCACTAACCTCTTCGTGTGATGCTCGCCTTCTTCTCTAGGCTAGGATGTATACTCCGGTATTGTTGTTATGCGGCTGAAGAGAAGTAGCTGGTCGGAATGCCTACATGACTTTATCTCCGCGAAATGAGATCTATGCAACATTATGGCTTGAATAATATTCTTCTGAAGACTTTTTCGCTACGGTTCTTTTTTTTTACATTACATCATCTTTACATGTCACTTTTAGTAGTATCTTTTTTTAACAATATTTGCTGCAATAACCAGCTGACGGTAATTACGGGTGTTTTAGTCAAATGGACTGGAAGAATTGAATTTAAATATGGTGTTTATCGACTTTATCTGCGAATGCACAGATTAAATAAACCTATACACTCTTGCGCAACGAAATTGCTCTTGAGCAGGTCATTTTTAAGTGTATCCAAAACTTCAGTACAGGCATTTTTAAAGTGGTTGTTTACTCTTAAACTTCCGATATGTATTTAGGGGTGGTTGCGTGTTTCTTATAACAATGTAGCTCTATCAAGCCTTTCAACAAGATTTTGATATAAAAGCATTTAATTTTACTACTTTCACATCCGTCTTTTGAATATATCTTATTGCTACAAAATCTACTCAGGAAACAGACAGATCGTTTTTTATTCAATCGAAGTATTCGAATGTATTTCAATTCTATTTACTGTTTTAACTTAGCTAACAACATTAGGATCGAATTGATTTATTATGCATAGAACTATCAAAAAATCACGTTTATATTTAACGAACCGCTGCTTTTATTTATTGTACAAATTTTAATTGTCCTTGAATATACATGTGACTTTGTTGTATCTGGACACATGGACAATTAACGGAATATTTTCAGCATTAATTTCATGAATTGTTTTTTTTTTGTATCTACAATATTGATCCGATTAATTTACTGTACCAGCGAACTTTACACATCACAAACAACGCAATTTATTTTTAATTGTGTGTATATCCACCGTTTACACATATTTATGCGTTTCATCAAATTGAATTCCTTTTCTTACCGTTAAAGTGTGTGGTAGCATGCTGAAGTTCTGTAGTAAAATCCCGTATTAAAGACTTTAATGGCTTAAAAGTGTCTTAAACAGATCATGAAACAAGAATATGCTTATTAGTTGGTATGTGATCTATATATTATGGCGGTCGTTAACATGGCCGTATAGTTTGCTGAGCAATGCATAAATATTGTGCCATTATTTATCGTAAAACTGAAGATAATACTATTATTTGGTATGCAAGATTGCATTATATGTTCAATATTGCAAGGGATTTTATGGGGTCGATAGAAATTTGAAAGGGTTCCATGGTACTCAAGGGATCGATTGATTCGTCAGATACACATTTTGAAAATTTCAGTTAATTTACAAATATTAAGTAAAAAATTATTTTTTTAAATTGTATAGTTAGCGAAGAGACGAAAATATGATCTCGCATTAATAATTATTTATATCGCAAACATTTTTCGGAACATTTTTCCATAGATTGTTAATGTTCGGCGATTTATATATTCCTATATTAACTGATAATTATAATATGCTATTTTGCATATTAGTTAATATTATGTTGAATCAATAAATTGGATGTATTAGTATAGTATTATAAGTATAGAATATCACCCAAATTATTATTATTAAGTATTATTGTTGAATTGAGGGGGAAGAAGAGGTAGTAAAAATAGGGAAGGGAGTTCGGCAGGGATGTCCACTTTCACCGTTATTATTTAATCTATATATAGAAGATGCAATAAACAAAGTAAAAGAAGAGTATAGTGTAGGTGTGAATGTACAGGGAGAGAAAATATATATGTTGAGATTCGCCGACGATATAGCTATATTGGAAGAAAGCGAAAAGAATTTAGAAAGGGTATTGAATGGTATGCAGGCAGTATTGACTAGGGATTTTAACATGAAAATAAATATAGGTAAAACTAAAGTGATGAGGTGTGACAAAAAGGAATGCAGTAGAAAAATGAGGATCACAATAGGAGATAATAGAATCGAAGAAGTGTCAGATTTTTGTTATTTAGGCAGTAGAATCACAAAAGATAATCGAAGCAAGGTAGATATAAAGTGTAGGATAGCACAGGGTAGGAAGGCATTCGTAGAAAAAGAACAGATTTTAAGATCAAATATTGACTTGGGTATTAGAAAAAGATTACTGAAGGTATATGTTTGGAGTGTAGCACTGTACGGGTGTGAGGCGTGGACTATAGGAAAGGAAGAGAAGCGTAGATTACAAGCATTCGAAATGTGGTGTTATAGGAGGATGATGAGGATTGGTTGGGAAGATAAAGTAACAAATGAAGCTGTACTAGAGTTAGTAGGGGAGAAGAGAAGTATTTGGAGAGTGTTACAGCGTAGGAGAGACAGATTAGTAGGGCATATCCTTAGGCATGGGGGGATTATGCAATTGATCATAGAAGGTAGAATGGAGGGAAAGAGAGGGGTAGGTAGGCCTAGATTGGAGTATGTGAGTCAGATAGTTGAAGACGTTGAGATGAATAGCTATAGGGAGATGAAGGGATTAGCTCAGGATAGATCGGCATGGCGTGCTGTTTCCAACCAATCTTTAGGATTGCGGACTCTTTAACTAACTATTGTTGAAATGAATGACCAATCTGAGAATTTCACTAGTGGAGACAGTATTTTTCATTTTTTATTTATTTTTATTTATCAGGATTTATTTTTATAAATTCTTAAGAGAATTTGAAGGTTCTAAGGTTCTGCTTAAATATTATTTTAGTAGTTTTGGCAGCGATACGAACGGTCCTCGATTATTTGATTGCTTCCATTATTATCCTTTCTTATGCATCGAAGAATATTTTATTTTCAATGTTTTTCTTCACCTGTACAAAATCAAATTTACTTTCTAACACTACATTATTAAGCACGCTTATCGCTTTAATTTTTAAATATTATCTAGTTCTTCCTGGGCCTCCAATATACAGTACAACAAATATTGAAAATATGTCCTTGTCGAAGGAGTTTTTTGTGTTAATTAAAAAAAATCGATAGACACATCTACTCTTGTCGATTTATCATGAAATTGTATCATATGTATACAATATTGTATAGAATTTTTGATGAGTATTGGAATGTTTGAAATTTCGGGTCAAAGAAAATGACAATTTTCACACGTATTTCTATCTTCAGTAGCAGAAGGATTTTTTTGTGTTAATTAAAAAAACCTCTAGAAACATTTACTCTTGTCGATTTATCATGAATTGTAACATATGTGTACTATATTGTATATGATTTTTGATGAGTATTGGAATGTTTGAAATTTCCGGTCAAAGAAAATTACAATTTCCGCACGTATTTCTATCTTCAGTAGTAGAAGGAATTTTTTTTGTGTTACTTAAAAAAATCGCTAGAAACATTTACTCTTGTCGATTTAGCATGAAATTGTATCATATGTATACAATATTGTATAGAATTTTTGATGAGTATTGGAATGTTTGAAATTTCGGGTCAAATAAATTGCAAATTTTCGCACGTATTTCTATCTTCAGTAGCAGAAGGATTTTTTTTGTGTTACTTAAAAAAATCGCTAGAAACATTTACTTTTGTCGATTTAGCATGAAATTGTATCATGTGTATACAATATTGTATAGAATTTTTGATGAGTATTGGAATGTTTGAAATTTCGGGTCAAAGAAAATGACAATTTTCACACGTATTTCTATCTTCAGTAGCAGAAGGATTTTTTTGTGTTAATTAAAAAAACCTCTAGAAACATTTACTCTTGTCGATTTAGCATGAAATTGTATCATATGTATACAATATTGTATATCATTTTTGATGAGTATTGGAATGTTTGAAATTTCCGGTCAAAGAAAATGCCAATTTCCGCACGTATTTTTATCCACAATACACATGGAATGATGGTACAGTTTCACCAATTTTATTTATAATTTCTCAGATATGTATTAATTGCTACGGTGCGCACATAAACAAGACTTGGCTCGAACGGTGAACGGTAAAAGTAAAATGGAAGAAATTAAATGTTCGGCAACTACTAAATCCTTTCGGGCAACGAACACAACAAACTACTTAAAGTGTCGAAAAAACCGTAAAAAAGTTTTTATTATAACAATTCTCTTTACGAATTAAAATTTTAAAGCTTAAAATACGATTTCAATTCAGTACCACCTTTTACAATTTTTATTTGAAATAATTGCCATATTGGTCGATAGTTTTCAACATGAGTGTTGTACTTCACTAGTAAAATGCTGGTACAGGTAGAAATCCGAATGGCTTTCACTTGAAGTACCTGTGTTGCAATTCCTAAAATTCTACATTGCAACTCACAATATATTGTGTATTTGGAATGTGGCGCTTCTATTGTATATACAAATGTATTATTCTTTTGCATAAGATCGACCACCGATAAGATTTGACTTTTACAAAGAAATGCTAGATGCTAAACTAGCTCTAATTGTATTTCATCAAATTTCCATGAAATTTTTATTCGATTCGGAATCGAATGTTTGCAATGAACTTTATATTTCTAATTGTTAATATGAGCGGAAATATTATTTTTATAGCACATATTTCTATTCGCAAAATTAATATAACATCGCATTCAAATAAAATGTTGATTCGTTTCTTACTACGCATTTTAGACGATTGAAATTAGATGCATAGATTATTATTTTATTGAAACATCCGTTTCAGCTAAGATTAATTAAAGAGCACATATACGGATTCATGATAAGTTAATGCAATCTATTTATTGTAAATTATGGTATAATTAAGTGAAAGTAAAGATTGAAATCATTGAATTAAAATGGGATTAAACTTAGAAAAACATTGGCTCTTTATTGTTAAATTTGAATACATTGAATAGATAGAAAAACGAATTTTGATTTTCTAATTTTAAAAGAAACGGGTATAGATTATAAGGATAGGAGAATAATTTTTAATTTATATAAACACCAAACTGCCTTAGTTAGAATTGAGGGGGAAGAAGAGGTAGCAAAAATAGGGAAGGGAGTTCGGCAGGGATGTACACATTCACCGTTATTATTTAATCTATATATAGAAGATTCAATAAACAAAGTAAAAGAAGAGTATAGTGTAGGTGTGAATGTACAGGGAGAGAAAATATATATGTTGAGATTCGCCGACGATATAGCTATATTGGAAGAAAGCGAAAAGAATTTAGAAAGGGTATTGAATGGTATGCAGGCAGTATTGACTAGGGATTTTAACATGAAAATAAATATAGGTAAAACTAAAGTGATGAGGTGTGACAAAAAGGAATGCAGTAGAAAAATGAGGATCACAATAGGAGATAATAGAATCGAAGAAGTGTCAGATTTTTGTTATTTAGGCAGTAGAATCACAAAAGATAATCGAAGCAAGGTAGATATAAAGTGTAGGATAGCACAGGGTAGGAAGGCATTCGTAGAAAAGGAACAGATTTTAAGATCAAATATTGACTTAGGTATTAGAAAAAGATTACTGAAGGTATATGTTTGGAGTGTAGCACTGTACGGGTGTGAGGCGTGGACTATAGGAAAGGAAGAGAAGCGTAGATTACAAGCATTCGAAATGTGGTGTTATAGGAGGATGATGAGGATTGGTTGGGAAGATAAAGTAACAAATGAAGCTGTACTAGAGTTAGTAGGGGAGAAGAGAAGTATTTGGAGAGTGTTACAGCGTAGGAGAGACAGATTAGTAGGGCATATTCTTAGGAATGGGGGGATTATGCAATTGATCATAGAAGGTAGAGTGGAGGGAAAGAGAGGGGTAGGTAGGCCTAGATTGGAGTATGTGAGTCAGATAGCTGAAGACGTTGAGATGAATAGCTATAGGGAGATGAAGGGATTAGCTCAGGATAGATCGGCATGGCGTGCTGTTTCCAACCAATCTTTAGGATTGCGGACTCTTTAACTAACTAACAATGTACACCAGTTTTTGACTTTACTTTTTGTATAGCTGGCAAAGTATAGGACAATTAATTAAACTTGGCCGTTGATTTTTAATTGTTCTCTATCATCAAGTGCTCTAAATAAATTGTAGCAATAAATCACGTTTAATTTTTAACAATTTATGGAATGTATTGGTAATTTTTTTAAATTATCACTACGGTGTTAAATAATAGTATAGAATATCACCCAAATACCGTAACTTAAAGCAAAATTGATAATTTATAATAATTAATTATTTTTGATAATTTGTCTTAAAAAACATTAGACTGGCGTCGTGTGCTTTTCTATAGCTGTAATGTTATCGCTTAAGATTAGTTGATTGTATACAAGTGTGTTTGGTACACAATTTCCTTCCAAATGGAAGGAAATTGCTAAATAGCACGTTGCGTTGTGTCACAGAAAATACTGTGACCTTTTTCGCTGGTTGTTTATCGTAACGATCTATGCAGAACTTGTCTGCAGATTTTCCACATTTGCTCAAACGAACATGGATGAATATTTGCTAACATTGTTAACATGGAGTCTTTGTAGTCTTGTACAAAGGCAGCCAATAAACAATTGAAACATTTATTGGACTGGTTCTATATTTTATACCTAAGACTTATGATTGGCGAGTAATAAGGATAAAATTTCCAATCATGAAAATTACCACTTCCTTTGGCATGATGACAGTGTGTCCATACATTCGAAATAAAAATTTGGATAGACCAGATTTTCCAAAAATGTTATATAAATAAATAATCGTGAGTTACGGTGTGCTCTCTTTGTACGTATTTGTTTTTGAATGCGTATTTGATATAAACTATGCAATGTTTAGTTCATAGTATAGAGAATATATATTTATATTTTATATTTGTGCAGAAATTGATATATTAGTAAACATTTTCTATTGAAACTTCACCACAGTGCGGACAATTTCAGCCTATAATTTTAATTTGTTTATTACACATGTTCGCACTGGCAAGTCATATATTTGTTTTGATAAGGACTTGTAATGTAAAAAAAACAACTTATAGTCAAATATAATAACCATTGTGAAGAACCTCGTATTTTCGTAGTTTTTGTAATGTTGAAAAGTGATAAAATGTATATTCCTTGTACTTGCTTCTTATACCAATATTTTTTTATTTTTTTATCGACTTGTGCAGAATTTTCGAAATTCAAAAAATTCGATATGATCAGTGAATCAAAGATTTTCTATCGTTGGGTTTTTTTGTATTTCCTTTACGTTACGGGTAAAAGGAAGTATATGGTGTATTATTTTTTATCTAAAAGCTTTTTTTGGCAGCAAAATAAATTTAAATGGCACTTAAATGAATCCTTAATCGCTTATTAAATTTCAATTTGAAGAAAATGAGATTAAAAGAAGCCAGTTTGTGTAGAACATTTCGACGTATTTTTCAGTACTAGTAAATTTCAGAATACATGAAATTTTCTTTCACTTTATTCTATGTAAAGTTTTTCCCATATCCCATCGAAAGTTAGTTAGCGGGAAGATAACCAACCCAAATTTTCGTAGTAAATCCTTATTTTTGTGATCTTAGATAGAGGTATTTTATTTGGTTGATTTTTGTGCTACTGAAGATCGGCTTCGAAATGTACATCTAGCTATGGTATTTGGGTGATATTCTATACGCACTTTTTCGTTGCAGAAAAATGTTTATTTTTATTTTACAAAATATTTATTTTATAATTTAATTACAAGTCCTGAGCGGCAGGAAATTTTTGTAATGAAGAAATTGCTATGATATATTTTTCGATTATTTCATGTGAAATTACAAATTTTCCTATAATTCCTATAGGGATCCACATACAAAATATAATATCACCTAACTTACACTTTATTTTACAATAATCATATTTATTTCATAAGTTACTTATGGATTAAAAACTCCGAACCGGTTTTTGGTTAATTATTTTCGTAAAACGGATTTTTTTGGTGCCACTACGAACGTCACGAACAATAATGGTTTTTCAATTTCTGAGAAAAATTAAATAAAATCAATATGACCGGCGCCTTTGGTAATATTGACGCTCCCGTATAATGAATCTGACGATGGCAATTCGTAGTTGTCATTTTGCGATCCACATGCGACATTACGACAATTGATTACAATATTTTAAAGGTCATCAATAATCGAGTGCACTACGTCCATTGAGCAGCATGCTATTTCGTATTTTATCTGTGATTTACTACCAACAGTACGATTACGAAATGACACCATTTGAACGGAAAATACGTTAATTTTATAATTAATAGAAAATCCTGTCTCGTGTCGATGGATCCATATATCGAATTATGTTTTCTCCGTTATATGTAGCAATTTCTTTAAATATTTAGATATATAACTTGACCCTAGCTCAAGCACTGGCAAATTAGGAAAACGATTTAAATACCCTTAAATCTATCGTGTGAGTATTTAATTTAAAAAGTTTAAAACGCAGCTTTAGCAAACTACTTTTCAGTACCGTACTTCTTTTTACATAATATGCTGTTATATGTTCATTTTTATTAGAAACTTTTTCAATTTCACTGTAGTCTATCTAGACCAGGGGTGGCCAACCCAAATGATCTTCGGGCCACTTTGGAAATGCATCATAACTCCGCGGGCCACATATAAAATTATAAATTCCCATATTAGATTTAGATACACTATAGACATCTTTTTGAGTGAAAAATTGAAACATAATGAGATATTATTTTTGTGTTTACTATTATTCTTACATGCAAATAATGTATTTTTTTAATACATTGGTTTTCACTACTTTGGCCATTATAAAATAAATATATTTTGTAAATGTGTGATGAATCTCGCGGGCCGAAAAAATGTTCAAGGCGGGCCACATGCGGCCCGCGGGCCGCGTGTTGGCCACCCCTGATCTAGACCTTAATAAAAATCTAGATTCGTATTTCACGTTTATTGTTTGTTTTAATCTAAGAGGAAGTATATAGTTTTAGCAGCATTTTTAAAAATTCCAATTGAGTCCTTGGCTACAGGAAAATTTTTGTAGTCAAGAACTTGCCATGATATATTTTTCAATTTTAGTACATATTTTAAATGTATGCTTATATGCAATTACTAATTTTTCTACAATATATGGGAAATAAACCATAATATTTCAATATTCTCTCTAAAAGTAACTATAATATTACGTAACTTAAATAGATAATTCATTATAAATTCCTCACGTTGTTGCATTTATATGCACAAAAGATTGCAGCTTCGCGAGATTCGAAACATATTTAAATTTACTACATTTGTATTGCACTGTTTTTCTTTATCGTTCCTCGGAATTCCAATCGGCTAATGTCGAACCTCGTCCGGACTTGAACGGCAGCTAATTCTACGAAATATATTTGATCGGAAATACTTTTTCATGAATCTTGTGTTTGGCTTTTTCGATCTATATGAAATATTAAAAAATAAATATTTCTGAACGATTTTCGCGAGTAAGATCAGTAAATGTGCAAATAGTCTGACAAAAATTATCATCGATATACCAATCGAAAATTGATAGAAATGTAAGGGAAATAGGAAAAACGAAGTAAAATAAAAATGCCTTGTTCGGAAGAAACGAAAATTACCGTTTTGTTTCAAATAGTCGCGTTGAATTTATAATATTTTTGTAATTTTTGTCAGAATTCCGTGCACTTGTCATGGAACAATATCAATTTGATATTATACACAATAATACTATTTCGTACCTTTTTCAAATTTCAAACGATTTAAAAATAATCATGTATCTATTATAGCGTATTGAATAGCAACCGTATTTGTTTCATTACAGCCTACGGAAAAGTGTTCTTAGTGCGCAAGAAAGGCGGCCATGATCACAACCGCCTCTATGCAATGAAGGTCCTGAAGAAGGCCACCATTGTACAAAAGAAGAAGACAACGGAACACACAAAGACTGAACGGCAAGTGCTTGAGGCCGTCCGCGATAATCCTTTTCTAGTTACACTGCACTATGCCTTCCAGACCGATGCCAAATTACATCTCATATTAGGTAAGCATTTTATCTATTTAATATATTTATTATATTTAAATCTTTTACGTATCAGGACAAAAAGGGAATATAATACTTCACATTGCCAAATTTCGGCCTCGATTTAAAAACAGTATAATCCAAAATTTATATATTATCTAGAGGCTTCGTTTTTTTTTTCTCGTAACATTTTATGTAAACAAAAAAACATTTTAATACCTTTCATACAATGCAAATATTTTTGTTTGAGGCGACACAAATTTGATTATAAATGCAATTAATTTTTTTTCATTGCATTTATATATTTATTTTCTTACTTTGCGCATTAACTGTAACGTACTATTTTTATAAGGAATATTTAACGATTTATTATATTTTGTACATGTAAAATGATTTATTTCTAATTATAATAGTGGGTATTCCCCCAATTTGAATAATTTGTTAAGAATAAGCATTGAAATATTTTGTTTGTTCTTGCCTCTATTTACATCCAATACAAAATGTGTTATTTCATCGATTTATAGGTATAGATTATAAGGATAGGAGAATAATTTTTAATTTATATAAACACCAAACTGCCTTAGTTAGAATTGAGGGGGAAGAAGAGGTAGCAAAAATAGGGAAGGGAGTTCGGCAGGGATGTACACTCTCACCGTTATTATTTAATCTATATATAGAACATGCAATAAACAAAGTAAAAGAAGAGTATAGTGTAGGTGTGAATGTACAGGGAGAGAAAATATATATGCTGAGATTCGCCGACGATATAGCTATATTGGAAGAAAGCGAAAAGAATTTAGAAAGGGTATTGAATGGTATGCAGGCAGTATTGACTAGGGATTTTAACATGAAAATAAATATAGGTAAAACTAAAGTGATGAGGTGTGACAAAAAGGAATGCAGTAGAAAAATGAGGATCTCAATAGGAGATAATAGAATCGAAGAAGTGTCAGATTTTTGTTATTTAGGCAGTAGAATCACAAAAGATAATCGAAGCAAGGTAGATATAAAGTGTAGGATAGCACAGGGTAGGAAGGCATTCGTAGAAAAAGAACAGATTTTAAGATCAAATATTGACTTGGGTATTAGAAAAAGATTACTGAAGGTATATGTTTGGAGTGTAGCACTGTACGGGTGTGAGGCGTGGACTATAGGAAAGGAAGAGAAGCGTAGATTAGAAGCACTTGAAATGTGGTGTTATAGGAGGATGATGAGGATTGGTTGGGAAGATAAAGTAACAAATGAAGCTGTACTAGAGTTAGTAGGGGAGAAGAGAAGTATCTGGAGAGTGTTACAGCGTAGGAGAGACAGATTAGTAGGGCATATTCTTAGGCATGGGGGGATTATGCAATTGATCATAGAAGGTAGAGTGGAGGGAAAGAGAGGGGTAGGTAGGCCTAGATTGGAGTATGTGAGTCAGATAGTTGAAGACGTTGAGATGAATAGCTATAGGGAGATGAAGGGATTAGCTCAGGATAGATCGGAATGGCGTGCTGTTTCCAACCAATCTTTAGGATTGCGGACTCTTTAACTAACTAACATCGATTTAAATGAATATTGCGATATATTATATATTTGTTGCTTTAAAAAGAAACTTGTTTGGTGGTGGAATGCATTAAAAGATTAAATTGGAAAATATGCTTGAAATATCGCATTATAATATATTAATTGCCTTGACAATAATAGTTCGCATGAATTTAAAACCATTAATTACATCAAATAAATCTGCTCAAATACTTTATTTGAAAATAGCTCCATTTTCTGTAACATTTATTTTGGAAAAATGAATAGTTTATTGTCTCAAAGTAGCTTCGTTTGCAATTATATATAATTATATTTTAATGTAGTATGGATTGATTATATTTACAAAAATTTGGCGAGTAATAAGGATGAAATTTCCAATCATGAATTAATTCAAGAATTACCACTTCCTTTGGCATTATATAGTTGCAATTAATACATTTAAAGATGTAAAAAATAAACAGATAGATTCGTACAAAACCCAAGTTAAAAATATTGTCACTTTTATTGAATTAATTATATAGATTACCACTCGAAAACTGTAAATTAAAGAATTGCAAGTCAGAGGCGTATTTCGAAGGCTAAGTTCCATCTTCATTAACAGTGATATTATAGCAGTCTTAAGATTAATGTTTTCGTATTTTTTATGCAATAACTACTATTAATAATATATTTTTTTTAAATAATAAATCTGAAACAATACGTTATTTGAAAATAGTTCAATTTTTTGTAACACTAACTTTTTATTTTGGTAAAACGAATAGTGTAGTACCTCAAATAATATTATTTTATTTATTATGTACATCCTCATGTATACATCGTTATTTTCTTCTATCATAAAGAACATCCAAACTGTTTTTCAATGGAAAGTTCGAATAATATAATGTCTTTACAAATTATTACACCGTTGTATTACATTTTGCAATATGATAGTACTGTAAAAATAGTTAGTTCTAAAGGAATGCCGACCTTGAGTCATTATACCGATAACTGCAAGCATTTACATTGCATCGCATCTTCTAATTTCCCAATGAGTATTGGTAGCGGATTTGCAACTTGCATCAATGGTTTCATTCTTCTCCTTTTTCTAAGTGTAAACCAGAGTTCTGATATGTGCATTGAAGCAAGTGGGAAACCAACTGATGATTTAGGAAGTTTACTTGTATTCTGTTATTGATGATTAATGCATTTTCGTTGATATTACGAGAAGGAAAGAAATTTCTCTTGTGTAATATATGGAAGTTTTCTTCATGCAGCGAAAATTGGATGATCATAAGTTGGACGAAATATTGAGTTTTTTAAAAATACGATTGTCGGCAAATTTACACTGAATGGGGGTATATAAAGTTTTTCTGCTATGTTTATACGTATTCCTGGACATATCTCAAGCTTTCGATAAGGTTTGGCATGATGGATTAATCTACAAGATAAAGAAAAATCTTCCACATACACTCTGTCAATTAATACAAGCATACCTAAGCAATAGACACTTCATTGTCAAATTCGGGAACTCCCTAACATCACTGTATCCGATAGAATCTGGAGTACCACAGGGAAGCGTCCTATGGCCCGTTCTATACCTTCTTTACACTGCTGATTTGCCAGGATCAAGTAATACAACAATTGCCACCTTCGCAGACGATACAGCCGTCGTGTCTTCGCATCGAAATCCAAATCTTGCCTCAGAATTTCTTCAGCAAAACTTTAATAAAATCGATAAGTGGCTGAAAACCTGGCGTATTAAAGCATATAGTTCAAAAGCAACAAATATAACATTCACTCTAAGACAAGGTACTTGCCCACCTGTCTCGTTGAATAACCAAATTCTCCCCCAAAGCGACGAAGTTAAATACTTGGGAATTCACTTTTACAAACGATTGACATGGGCAAAACATATGTGGTACAAAAGACTACAACTAGGTCATGTTTATCGAAAATACTACTGGCTAATGAACAGAAGATCAGCATTATCGACGGAAAATAAGCTACTCTTACGAGGTGTGTTTAAAAAGTAATGAGACTGTTTTAATAAAACTCTTTATTTATTTTATATTTACAATTCAACCGTATCACCTTCAAAATAGTTCGCTTCTGAGGCCGCACAGCGTTGGAGACGTTGCACGCACTGCTCATAGCAGTGTTAGTGCCAAAATGATGTCCCTTGAGTTGAATTTTCAACTTGGGAAAAAGGAGCAAGTCACAGGGTGATCGATCAGGTGAATAGGGGGGCTGAGGAACCACTGAAATTCCTTTTTGTGTCAAAAATTGCCTAACAGAGAGTGCTGCGTGACAAGGTGCGTTGTCATCATGCAACATCCAACTTTCAGAAATTCTTGGTCTGACTCGAAGTACTCTTTTCCTTAGTCTCTCGAGAACTTCGCGGTAAAACTATTTGCCCCGGGGGCACCAACTCCTTATGAACAATCCCTTGACTGTCGAAAAAGCAAATGAGCATTGTTTTAATCTTGGATTTGCTCATCCGTGGTTTCTTCGGACGTGGTGAGTCGGGGGTGTGCCACTCCTGACTTTGGCGTTTCGTTTCAGGGTCGTATTCAGGTACCCAGGATTCGCCACCTGTGATCACGTTTTTTAGAAAATCTTTGTTAGTTTCAATGTTCTGCAGAAGATCTGAACACACCGCTATCCGATGTTATTTTCGCTCAGGTGTCAGGATTTTGGGAATCATCTTCGAACACACCTTTCGCATGCCCAAATCCTGGGTTAACATGTCGTAGACAGTGGCAATGTTCAAATTCAATTCACTGCTGATCATTCTGACAGTCATTAGTCGATCAGACATCACAAAAACTCGCACTTTTTCCAAATTTTCGTCGGTTTTTAAACTGCGCGATCGTCCGTTCCGATTTTCACCATTAACGTTTTCACGTCCCTCTAAAAAGGCTTTGTGCCACCTAAAAACTTGAGGTTTCGAGAAGACCTGCTCCCCATACGCTAGCGTCAACTTTTGAAAAGTTTCCGTTGCGGTTTCGGCAAGTTTGACACAAAACTTGATCGCAAAACGTTGCTCCAATTTTGTTACGTCCATTTCCGTGACACACTTAAAAAACTAGCTTCACAAGAACACGTAGTAAAAAAAGTGCAGTAGCAGTGGGTAGTTGAGACTTGTACTGGAGGTAGATCAAATGTTTATCTAAATGGTTAACTGGCGGGAAAACTTGCAATGTTGCCAAATCATGCACTGTGCATGCGTTCTCACTACTTTTTAAACTTACTTCGTATATATAGCTATATTTAAACCTATTTGGACATATGACATACAAATCTGGGGATCAGCTACAACGCTTCTAGGGTTCTACGTGGTATTGTAAATGCTCCATGGTATGTGCCGAATCATGTCATCCACCAAGACTTACGTATAGTCACTATAAATGAAGAAGTAACATACCAAAGCTCTCGATACCAGGGAAAATTGGAACATCACCCAAACTCTCTTGCAATAGAGCTACTTGAAGTACCAAGGATAAGAAGATTGAAGCGATTTCATCCCATGGACCTACCGTAACGACATTAGTGTTACATGAAAAATCCATGTCATATTGTAGCATTATTATTATTTAATTAATTTAAGTATTTTTTTTTTGCATTACTTAATTTAGGGTAGCAAATGAGCTGACACATATCTTTATATATCAGTCATACTATTTACTGAATATCTTTAAGAGATATATTGTAATTATTCATGGGTTCAATAAAAAAATAAAAAATGTTTATACGTATTTTTGGCTCTTAGGGATCATAACGACTATATAAAAAATCAAGGATAAATAATGTTTAATCATAAGATCTTCGTAAGAAATCACACTCAACAAAGAACTATTTATATATTTGATGAACGATATACTATTTTTTCAATTCAAGAATTAACTTTTAAGAATCTACAAGAAATTCGGATCTTTAAAATAATTTCTATTGCATATTGGGTTTTCCTACTAGGCTATTTTCTGATCTAGGCGGATCAGAAAGCTTAAAGAAATACTTTCTGTACTTCTTCATTGTTTTCAGCCGTTGAGGATAATTTATTAAATTCAGGTGGATACCGAATCATGCGAAATATAAGCAATTAAAATCATATCCTCTAAAAACGTCAACGTTATTTAATTTCTTCGCATTTGTATCATCTGACAATATTAAAGATATTACTCATTTTCATCGGAGAATTTATTTTGGTGGTATGATTTGTTTGTTGAGTAGAGAAGATATTCAAAAATATAAATCGTTGCTTTGGATTGAAATTAACAAAAGTCGATTTTCAAAAATAATATAAACAAAACGTGAAATACTGACTAACTTTTTTTTTTTTAGAGAGGTCATATATTTCTTACTGATTTGCAGAAATGATCTTGTACGTTGATTTTTTGTTTTTTTAGAAAAATGTTGCCAAAGATATCATTTTGCAAAATTGAAATGTCGATGATAACAAAAAAATTCCCGACAGTTAGGTTATTCGTATAGAGTGGGTTTTTTTTTGTTTGTGCTTTGAAGCTATTGATTTTAAGTCAGTGAAAATTTCCCAGAACATTGCTTGTTTGGTTTCGCGTGTGTATTCGTTATATTAATCTACCTCATGAAAGATTCCCAAAAATAAAAATATATAGATATAACAGTTCATAGCCGCTTACATTGTTGCATTCGCCTTTTTTGGATGACTGCATTACGTGACTCCATTTTAAGAAGAACGCCAATCACTCAAGTGCGAATATTATACAGGATCTATCAAAATTAAAAAAAAACAAAGCACAGATATCAATATTATTTTTTATAAGTTACTCGCCAAAGCATTATGGATTCGAAAACTACTCTTAATATTGAAAATACACGGCAAAATATTATGAAATTTAAAAATTCTTCAAAACTACGAAAACAGTAAATGTTACAGCTTCGACGAAAAATCTGATTAATTCCTTCTTCATCCAAATGTACAAATTTATTGCAAATTAAATTTTCTAAATATAGTGTAGTATAGATTGTAATAACTGGAGTTATTTGTATTGAATAAACATACACGAAAGGTTGTGAAAATACGCCATGGTAGTTTTTTATCCTTGTAGTTACGTGTGCTTGTTATTTGGAAAATATTATTTGTTTATGAATAGTTTCGTTTAAAAATTCATTACTCACTCATATTTTATACCTTAGTAACGTGATGTATTCGTGCATAATTACTCACTTAAATTACAAATGATTCTAATTTATTTCGGATGCTAATGACCACTTTGTGGATGGATGTTTATATTTGATCAGTGGCATACCTAGAGGGTTGGTCGTTGAGGGGACAATCAAAGAAGAGGTTGATTTGATTTTGATCAATTGTGATTATAGAACTAATTTGTAAATAGTTTTTAAATAGAATAATATAAGCCAAGTTTAAACATATCCTTTACTGGTAATTTCCGACGGTTGTTTGAATTATATTCTAGTTGTTTTTGAAAAAAACTCGTAAATTTCTTTTAATTTTTCAAATTTTACTGCTCAAGTAATTTTTTTTTCAATATAAATCATTCAATGCTTGGATAATGTATATATGAATTGTAAAATGTAAAAACTGTTTGAAAAATATCTTGTATCCACGTTCATCCTCAACATTTAAAATAATACATTTACAAAATGTTGTAAATGTATTTTTTAGGCGTTTGAAAAATGAATAACGAAACGTGATATTGATATTGAATGCATACAATTCATAAATTTTCATTTCTTGCAGAACTATTCGTATTGTGGGCACCTAGCAGTATTTCGTAAGACATTAAAAAATCCTTCAAATCATGGACCCGTAGAGAAAAAATATGGACTACTTGAATATTATCATCATTTAGAATATGAATTAGCAATAAAATTTGTTTCATTATACCAATGCCCTGGACGCGCCACTGTTCTTAACCATCATAAGACTCTTATGTGTCTTATAGCCGAAAGAAATGTCCATCTTGACATCAGCATCCAGTATAATTATAATTTCACAGTACGCAGCTCTTGGACTGGTGAATCATTTGTTGAGTTGAGCTCATAGTGGATGTGGAATTATGAAATCGTATTGTCTGATGGCGGTTTTAATGTGGGTCGATTTAACCTCGATATTAGTAGGTTAAATGCTTGAATGGTTCTGTATAACTAATGCTCACATATACTGCCTTGTTGGCATAAGAGTTGGAAATATTTGGCGCTAAGAATTTTGGCATCACCTGATTATAATATAATATCTTCATCACTATTATTCTATAGTCCACCAAAAACCATATCAATTTGTTCATTGTTTAAATTATTTCGTCAATTCCTTCGTTTTGGTTGAGTGTTAAAAATACATATACATTACTAGACTAGACAAGATAAAATTAATGCGTTGATATATTCCTTGGCGTGATTTATGTATTATTTTTATACACGATTTAGTTTTAATTTAATAAACTGGGTAAGACTTGTTAGTTATCCACTCCAAAGCATAAAAACGTTGTATTTTGGTGAAAAAAAGAACTCACGACAATTTTTCTATATTCTGAATGGTAGTGAAAGTGTCTGCATGAAAGTATTTCTATACTTACGTTTGTATCTTCACTTTCACTGCAACAGGCAAGTACGAATGTATTTTATAGATCAGGTGTCACCAACAAGCGGCCCTCGGTCTGAAACAGATGAGCAGAAAATTTCTTTTAACTCAAAGTATTCATTAATTAATTAGAGGCAAGCCCGAATCTTCATTAGAACAACAATTAATTTAAATTAAATATTTCGTGCTCATTTTTTAAATATTCTGATGATAATAATATTGTATTAGCAAAACAATTGTTATACTATAACTGCGAATAAAATAAAAATTCGAATCACTTCTTTCTTCGAAACTCTTATGTATTTTCAAATTACCTCTGTAGGTTAGAAAAAGTTGGTGAATACTGTACTAGATGTTTGAAATTTGCATATGATGGATACCATAATTTGCACGGATTTCTTAATATATTCGATTATTATATGCTCGAGTAGAATCATTCATCCAACCAGGTCGGACCATTATTGTATTTTGAATTAAATGCATCAAAATGAAACAAAAATAAAGTTTTCAGTATTTATTTTTAATTATGATTTTGCTATATTTAGTTAACCGATTTAAATCTCTTGACTGCCTCATAATTTACGCAGGAGGACTTTTTTAATTTTAAGTATAATCATTTTTTAGTATAAATATTTTTTATTTGAGTTTAGAGGAAGAACAAATAATTCGGAAAATATGTTGTGAATTTATTAAATTAACACAGCATCTCGTGTATCTAAATTATAAATTATTTGTTTTTTAAAATATTAAAATCACGTTTTTTTTTAGCTCTTTGCCAATTTGTAGTTCTTATATAAATAATAGCCAAACACTAACTTGTGCGATTGATTAAATTGTTTTTTTTTAAGTACGGCAAATAAATATTCTATAAAAGTGTACAAGATTTTTTTACCATTATTCTTGTAATAACAACTTTGCTATGTATTTAGATTTGGTGGGGACTTTTAGCAGAAATTTGTTTTGTTTAATATCATTATTATTTAAAATCCCAGATTTATATTTAATTTAAAATATTTTTATTTAAGTATATATTTAAAGAATTTCACGCGATCATGAAAAAAAATCTTAGATTAATATCATATATTCGTAAAACAATATTTTTTTTGTCAAAATTTGAGTAGAAGATTTTTTTTTTATTAATTTTAATATATAGTCTTCACTTGGCCTAAAAAAAAAATTATTATAAAATGAAATTTGAAATACTATTTTTTTTTTCAGATTACGTAGCGGGTGGAGAATTATTCACGCACCTTTACCAAAGAGAACAATTTAAAGAAAACGAAGTTAGAATATATATAGGCGAAATAATTTTAGCGTTGGAACACTTACACAAGGTAAGTTTTCTTTTCGAAATCATTTTGATTCTTATGAGTTTTTAATCAATTATTGCAAGGACATTCTAGTTTTTACGAAATAATTGATATTCTTGCTTTTCCTAAACAGCACGATATATAACAATATATAACCAAAGTTGATGATGATTACATGTTTTTTGGACACATCGCGTATTGAAAAAAAAAGATTGAGTTTAACATCCATTTTATAGCAATTCATTTATTATATAGAACAATAATGAACATAATAATGATTCTTAAAAATATTTCGTTGCAAAAAATGGTAAGTACTTGGACATTTTCACATTCACTAAGGATATTTATTTATACCTGAAGTTTTTATACCTTATAATTCATTCGTATTATATATTTATACCTTATTTATCCAAAAGCATTGACCTTTTCACCTGAAACAACTATTAAGAACATATGTTAAACATTACACGTATTAAATTAACAGAGATACGGAACGAAAATGACATGGTTAGATTAATCATTTCATTAATTCATAATAGAAAAGACGTTAACTATGATCGCTATTATATATGTACACGTGCCCAGATAAAGAAATTAGAAATTCTATTCAATCGATTCCAATAATAAGTTATTTGCACGTAATTTGTTCGTAATAGGAATTGCGATATCGTTCTTTGTAGCTATAACTAAGCATACTATAACAAATTCTATGTAGCAAAACAGCTGGAATTTGAAGTGTAGCTTTTCAAGGAGAATGCAGGGTTCATATACATAAAAATTGATTTGACAATATACTAAATTATTTTACGGCTCTATTAAAAATAAAAGGCTTCATTTAGACATTTGTTTTTGGTAGGTTAATATAAATTTGTATTTTATTAGTTTAGTTTACTCATTCGATATTCCTGGTTCCGTGTGATAAAATCTATCCCAAAATCAGTATGCACTACGAAGGTGCCGAAATAACGAAACGAAACACTAAAAAGTAATAAAATTCTATTTTGTAGTTACGGATTCAGTTTTTCTGTGGATTTTTAAATTAATTTTAGTCACGCTTGTAAAAAACCCTTTGATACTATTTTAAATCAGCTATGTCATTGGTCATTAATACCGGATAAAATGGATCAAATGTTCACACATCAATCTTTTTAAGTTGTGCATTTTTAAATGATATAATTTTTTACATAAAAGGAATTATAAAAAAAAAACCATGAAACATGCTTTTAGACGCAACCGAAGAATTTTTTTATAAAACCTATTCATTAACCCCAATTGTTTCACGAAGTCGTTCTCTATACAACAACATTCGCTAAATACATATCCTTATTGTCAAAAGTATTTAAGAAAGATTTACTTTAAATTCGCATGGTTTCGAATACTTTATGGCGACACCTCTTTGGTCAGTGTTAATTAACTATTATGTCTTCAAATTAACACGCGCTATTAATTTCAAAACTTACAGATTTTCCAAGTCAGCATTTAGAAATATTTTATATGGACGTGCCCATGTTAAATTTTTCAATTTTTATTTTACGTGAAAAAGTGGTTGAATGCGAAATGATCTGAGGATTCTAAATCTGCAACTACAGTTAAATATATAAACCGTAAAATGTATAACGAATGTAAAATGTATAAAAAAAAAATATTGAACAAATTGGTGCCAAAAGTTTTATGAAAATTTAATTAATAATCCGTTTGAAAAATCCACCAAGTGAAAAATATGTGTATCACAAATGATTTATATGGCAAAGATTAATAAAGTAAACTTGTTTCTAGTTCCTATATATAAGAAGAGCTTTATTAGGTGCTGAAACATTACAAAGTATGTTACAATAATTGTATAATATAAAATAAAGTAAGGTGGTCCAGCTCCATTCCCAATCGGTCATCGGACCAATGGTCCTTGAGCCACCTTCTAGTTCCTAATATATTTGTTTTTACCGAGGGGTTGCTCACCTAGTAAATCGACTCTACAAATTTTCATAAATCCGAAAAAAATCTCAGCAAATACCTATAAATACCAACAAATACCCTTCAAATCTTTTTAAGAATTGGTGAACCTCCAATCGGGTGTATTATTTATCAATAGTAATTCACCCCTCAGTTTTTACAATATAAAAAAATTGTTTGAGCTTCCAACGTTGACCCGCTGCGAAATATGGTCACTTTAGATATTTACATGGATCGTTGTTCATTTGTAGCAGATTGTATATATGCAAAACTTAAATGTGAATGGGCCAATTGTGGTTCGTATCGCAAAATGCCGATTTATTCAGTTGTCTGCATGCAATTTTCGTAAAGCGGTCGTGAAAGCAGTATTATTATCTTTAATATCTGTATTCGAACATGTATTGTTATAACACAGACTTGTTCCATACGTTGATTTATTTATGATATTAATATATTACGATTTAAGTAGAATTGATATTGTAATGTCATTTATACTATTCAACGATCATTTTATTTTAAAATTTATCACTACGGTGTTAAATTATAATATAGAATATCACCCAAATACCGTAACAAGCATTAAGTAGCTAGATGTACATTTCAAGCGCTATGCGCCCATTTTTAGTATTTATAATTAGAAATATTTTTATTATTAGACAATATGCGCATACTCACATATATTAAAAATTAATGTTCTTCTAGACAATCAATATAGAGATATTTTTCAACTCGAACAAAAAAATAGGTAAGTACACGTTCCAGATTATAAGGTGTATTGAAAGCCTGCCCGAATATTTTTTTTAATTTGTCAATACCTATAAATAGGTATTTAATTTCCTGTCAGGTCAAACATAACTTCTGCATTCAATTTATATTGGAATCAAACGAAAACTAACATTACTTCAACAATCAAGGTTTCAATTTTTACATAAACAATTAAATGGCAAAACTAGAACAAGCAGTAACGTAATAATTAGTAAAATTACAGTTTAGTAAAATTACAATAAGAACAATACAGTTAAAGAAGATTATAGTGAAAGTTAAAGGTTTCACAAAATTTCATACTGTGTATTTTTACTAGACAATTAAAAAAAAAAATCGAATATTTACTACCAAAGGCCGAAAAATAGTCTTCTCAGCTACAATAACTCCTGTTACAAAATACAAGCTCCTGTAACAATTTTAGTGTCCCTAAAGAGATGTGGATATACCCTGAAAAAATAGAAATTATCCAGCATTTAATGAATCAGAAAATCAACTTATTTAGAAATGTCGTATAAAGATCGTATAAGAATTAGAATCGTAGTGCTTCATTTTATTAATTAACCTTGCCATAAACTGAATTAATAAGCACAAATGGGTTCATTGCATATCTAGATTTTACATATATGTTATATTTGAAATAATACCTGGGTTATAGTTGAAAATTAGGAATAGAATTGAGTATTTTTCAGGTATTATTTTCAGTTAGTTTTACAAAAAAAAAAAAAAGATTCTTGGAAACGTAAATTCACCGAACGTTGATATAATATGGCCTTGTCATCATAATATGGACTTATTAATAGCATTTCATATAATTATCATAAATTATTTCACATAACTTTGTTATTAATATGTAAGTTAATGGAGTTTTCAACATAAACGATTTACTAGTTTTATTCCAACAATTAGACAATTTAGCAATAACCACGTTTTACTTGCAGGCATCGTGTTATTGTCCCAGAATGTAGGTCGTTATTTATTAGTTCATATACTGTTCTCATTTTACGGTAACAAGCGCTAGTTTTTTATATTACCTAATTATTACCTAATTTACGTGCTGGTATTTATTTTGTTGAAATTTCCAATAAAATACATTTCGTGACACTATTACAATAGTCTAGTAGATCAGCTGTTATTTTAATAAAAAAAAAAAAACTTCTATTAATCTTGACAAAAGGATTCTTGGAATTGATATTATATTAATCTAGATATTATATTAAAATATATTGAAAGTAATGAAAATATCATTAATAATCGAAAAGCAAATATCATGAACATAAACTAGTAATTTAGATGTTTCAACATTTACTTTTCTTTGAATATTGTTTCAATATTTGATTTATTTGTCGAGTTAAATATAGAATTGTAATATTTGTAATTATACTCTCTTAAGGAGGAACGATAATCTGCTTTCACACAAACAAATAAATAATTATAACTCTTCTTTTACGCCATACAAAATATCGTTTAATACAATTTCGTTAAATATAACTTTTATTCAGTTTGGTGTTAAAATCACTACAATTGTTATAGTTTTAGTTTAATTTTAATTTGTTTTATTAGTGCTGATACGAAATTACAGATTAATTAGCGCATCCGATATTTGAAAGTGGGAGTCTAAACTCTATGGGTGTTAAATCATCTTTTGCTAAGAAAAACATTCATTTAGTACCACTGATATTTATATTTATGTGGGAATTAGTACTTGGAGCATAAAAGATATAGATTAGTATGTCACATCCTTAAACAGTGGGGATATTATTAGATAGACGGTAGAGTAGAGAGAAAAGAAGATGTAGGTACGCTCTGATTAAAGTACTCGTTTAAGTCAGATGTTGCAGGATGTTAGGATGAATAAAAAAGGATTTGACTAAGGAGAGATCGGCGTGACTAATTAACTAAACCATACAGATGTTATATTATAAACACATCAAAAATTATGAATTAGAAAACTATTAGTACTAGGTTTTTCGACATTTTATTTTGGCCGCCGTCTTGAGATTAGGTTGATTTTGTTTTTGTCTCGCCTATTTGTCTATATACTCGTACTAAATGATGCTTTCGCAGAATCGAGGTTGTATCAATCGAACTAATAGATAACGCAGTTTAGATATTATCATTTAATGTAACGATTTGTTAACGGTCGGCTAATATAAGATATATATAGTTTGTCAACAATTAATTACCCGTACTTCCATCGCGACCTAATGAACACATGAATTATAAAAATTCAGAATCACTTACTATAAGAACAATACCAGTAAATGTGGTTTTCTTGAATACGTGTAAAGTGTATTAAATTAATTCTAGGTATTTGGAAGCCAGTTGAGAACTGAAAAGTATTAATTACATCGTTTTGTATAATTTATTCACCACCACGACATTTCAGTTCTTGTCCACCTAATACTAAGTGTGCAACAAAATGATTTTACAATAATTAAAGTGAAGGAACAAGAAATATGACTCGTCAATTAATTCAGCTATCTATTGTACATATTGCAAAAAGCATAATCAGAAATTCTAAATGTAAATTCTGTTTTGTTAAATTTGCGTGTCTAGATACAAACATTTTTGAATACATTAATTTATTATAATAGAAAACCACCATATGCATACGTCGTAGCAACGACTAAAATCAAATTTCTTATAGATATTTTGAAACAATTACAAAAAATAATATTGACATTCAGTCGATTTTGATTGCAAAATCAAGATAAATCTAAATGGTAAGACTCATTAACGTATGATTATTCACATCCTATTTTCTAGACGTTTAGTTGTGATATGATCGTTTCGTTTGATTGGAATTTCATTAAAAGCAATTCAAATATCAATTTTTATTACTTTAAATATTTATACCTTCTTTATTATTTCTGGAAAATATCTTTCAAGAAAAATGATTTTTTTTTACTATATATATAACTTGTAATATATCGGGTGTCCCACGTATCTATCGACAGTTTTGTTATTCTAAATAACTTCGAGTTTTTGTCAGATTTTATTGAAATTTTAACGCGATATAAAGCAAACAGTTTAATTTTATTACTCTTCATTTTTAGGTACCTAAGTCATTATTTCTTTAATATATTCAAATTAATATGGCGTATTCTATTCGCGAATGTGCTAAAGTGGCGAGTTGGTTTGAATGGACCTATTTTGGTTCAACAGAAATTTCGAGAAGAATTCGATCGTGACCAGCCATCAAGGGATACCATTTACAAATGGCACAATGCCCTAATGGAAATAGGCAGTGTCCTCGACGTCAAAAGAAAGCGCAGCAGATCAATTCGTTCTGATGAAAATTTGGATCGTGTTCAAGAACATTTGACTGATAATCCACATTCACCCTCCAATGCTCTTCAAATCAGCCGTACCACAATCGGCAGGATTCTTAAGGACATAAAATGGCATCCATATAAAATTCAAGTTGTGCAAAAATTAACTGAGGAAGACAAAGCAAACCGACTGGAATTCGTACCGGATGAAAGGAACAGAATTTCTGAAAATCCTGATCATTTATCCAATTTGATGTTTTCGGATGAAGCTCATTTTCATCTTGATGGTGGTGTCAACCGCTATAATCATCGTTAGTGGATAAAAATTACAGATATGGCAATAAAAAGTAAACTGTCGATAGATACGTGGGACACCCTGTATAATGGCGACATGTGGCTTATAGTGAAAGTAAATCACTATTTGTGTATATTACATTTTGTTAAACCCCATCAAGTACAACTAGAGGATTCTGATTGTAACGCAATATTAAAAAATATCTTAAAATATAGTAAGTTACTAGAAAAATATCTTACCAGAATAGTTAAATTGAAGAGTATCGAAGTTCACTGAAGGAATTATTCTGTAAATAAAAATCGTGCGTTGACTACATGGGAACTAATTAATATTAAGATATCCAAACTGCCTTATTTAAGCCCTTATTTAAGTTAATATTTGAAAATCTTTTATGTATTAAATATTACGATCTTGACACATCATTACCAAATTCTTTGCATATATTCGTCGAGAATATCAATATTATTCACGGTATATGGAAACATATCGTCATGATGAAAGAATGTAATATTAGTTAAAGAGTCCGCAATCCTAAAGATTGGTTGGAAACAGCACGCCATGCCGATCTATCCTGAGCTAATCCCTTCATCTCCCTATAGCTATTCATCTCAACGTCTTCAACTATCTGACTCACATACTCCAATCTAGGCCTACCTACCCCTCTCTTTCCCTCCACTCTACCTTCTATGATCAATTGCATAATCCCCCCATGCCTAAGAATATGCCCTACTAATCTGTCTCTCCTACGCTGTAACACTCTCCAGATACTTCTCTTCTCCCCTACTAACTCTAGTACAGCTTCATTTGTTACTTTATCTTCCCAACCAATCCTCATCATCCTCCTATAACACCACATTTCGAATGCTTGTAATCTACGCTTCTCTTCCTTTCCTATAGTCCACGCCTCACACCCGTACAGTGCTACACTCCAAACATATACCTTCAGTAATCTTTTTCTAATACCCAAGTCAATATTTGATCTTAAAATCTGTTCTTTTTCTACGAATGCCTTCCTACCCTGTGTTATCCTACACTTTATATCTACCTTGCTTCGATTATCTTTTGTGATTCTACTGCCTAAATAACAAAAATCTGACACTTCTTCGATTCTATTATCTCCTATTGTGATCCTCATTTTTCTACTGCATTCCTTTTTGTCACACCTCATCACTTTAGTTTTACCTATATTTATTTTCATGTTAAAATCCCTAGTCAATACTGCCTGCATACCATTCAATACCCTTTCTAAATTCTTTTCGCTTTCTTCCAATATAGCTATATCGTCGGCGAATCTCAACATATATATTTTCTCTCCCTGTACATTCACACCTACACTATACTCTTCTTTTACTTTGTTTATTGCATCTTCTATATATAGATTAAATAATAACGGTGAAAGTGTACATTCCTGCCGAACTCCCTTCCCTATTTTTGCTACCTCTTCTTCCCCCTCAATTCTAACTAAGGCAGTTTGGTGTTTATATAAATTAAAAATTATTCTCCTATCCTTATAATCTATACCCGTTTCATTTAAAATTCTAAACATTATGTCCCAATCTACATTATCAAATGCCTTTTCTAAATCTACAAAAGCTATGCAAGTTACCTTTCCTACCCTCTTTGTTTTTTCTACTACCGTTCTTAGTGCTAGAATCTCCTCCCTCGTCCCTCTGTTTTTCCTAAAACCAAACTGATCTTCTCCTAGCCTTTCCTCTACTTTATTTTCTAATCTCCTATAAATAATCTTTAGCAATATCTTCGATGCATGTGATAGTAGACTAATGGTCCTATAGTTCTCACAAAAATTAGCTCCTATTTTCTTCGGCATTGTTACTATTCTACTACGCTGAAAATCCTGTGGTACTTCTCCCTTCTCATATATTTTACAAACTAACCTGTATAATCGCTCCTGCATTTTTTCCCCTGCGTGTTTTATTAATTCGGCTGGTATCATATCAATCCCCGCTGCTTTGTTATTCCGTAAATCATTTAATGATCTATGAAACTCTGACCTAAGTATTCTAGGACCTAAGTCATCCTCATCTATCTGTTCCACACTTTCTAGCTCCTCCATGTCCTGCCTACCTTTATATAAATCTTCAAGATACTCCTTCCATCTTCTAGCTTTTTCCTTATTTTTTGTGAGTTCCTTACCCTGCTTATCACATATAATGTTACCCTTTGGTTTTACTTGAGAAAAATGTGACTTAATTTTCCTGTAGCCCAAATCTACTTTACCTCTTCTCATATCCTCCTCAATATCCTCACAATTTCCTTTTATCCACTCTTCTTTCGCTAGCTTGCATTTCCTATTAATTAAGTTCCTTAGTTCCTTATATTTTTTCTGTCCTGCTTCTGTGTTTCCAATTTTAATTTTCCTTCTTGCTTCTATCATTTAGACGTAATATATAGACGTATTTTTTATTATCATTCTAGTATTTTACGGTGGATCAAATATATCGTATAATAAAAATTTAATTGTAGTTAGCTTTATAATTTAAAAAGTGTGTTTAAATTTGACAATAATTGCAATTCTTGAATTAACGCTGTCTGAAAACAAATAATATCTCTACAAAACTTTATTTTTATTATTAATTAATTTAATTAATATTCCCTTTGTTTCTAGCCCGACAAGAATCTTAAAAAAAGTACAAATCAAAACAGATTATTTGTTTCGTGAAACTTCCTAATGTTATTTCACCCTTGTTATTGATTCTAATGTCACTTCAGTATACTTAATATTTAATTTTCCAAGTACTGGCATTATTTTTTGACAAATTCATTGTTTATTTATTCTTTATTGTGGCATTTCTATGTCAATGACATGTTTACACATTTTCGCCACCTTTTAAGATGATTTACTCGCTCATTGTGTACGGAAAATTGTCATTTGCGTTAATTATACGTTCGCATATGTGCTACTGTAATCAATTAGTTTAAGTGTGAAGAGCCAGCCATCATAAAGGCAACGTTGCCTTTATAATATCGTAATTACACGAAAATGCTCTGATATATTCTATTTCAATTTCTCTGCGCTATTCGTTTAATAATAATTTACTGTCAGGGTTTTTCTAATAATTCGCGTAATTAATTGAAAATAAAAAACATATTTAAATACACTACTTATAATAATTACTAGAATCGTGTGCTATTTAGTACGAACGATTTTATACATAATTTTGCCATCACTATTTAAAAAAAAATCATATTTTATAAAATATTTTGGGATTCTCTTCACACATTTTTTATTCCTTTTATAATTCACGCAATTGCTATCTTCAAATTAAGATGTACATAATATTTTTCTTTTACTTTCATTCTTAGTTAACCCTAATAAAAATAAAAGCATTGCCGCGGACAGAAATTATTGTTATTAAATTTATATCTCAATCTTTGTCCGAGGATGAAAACTACCACACATTTTTGGATCATATCATATATGTGCACAATGTTACGGAGGTTCAGTTTTGAACTCGAAACCTTTGAAAATTTATATCAACAGCAAACTAATTTTTTATTTGTACGATGCGCTAAGTCAATATTTTCTATACATTAATTCAGAATAGATAATATGATAACAAACAAATAAAAATTAACGTCTTCCATATATTTACACATTTTATCGCTTAAAGCGGCTTATTAATTAAATTAGGTACAAGAGCAGCGACATAGCTTAAATCCACACAATTTGCTGGTACCAAGTGACTTCTTTCATAACTTCTAAAGATGTGGTCTCCTCTTGAACGTGAACGTACTTTTCACTCGAAATGTTAATAATATATTACAACAATACATTGAAACATGTATTGGTGAACAAAGGACTACCAAAAGTTAACCAGTCCTTTTGTTTATTGTATTGAGCAAATGCATTGAAAATTAAATCACAATAGGAAGATATCTTGCTTATATTCGCGTTAGATATTGCAATGTACTATACATGGTAAAGCAGAACTGAGCGCCTGTAAGTAAGAAATGTAGGTCAGTGCGGTTGATAGAATTTACAATTTAGGTCATACCTACATACGTGTATTGCAACTATCAATCTGTGACATTAAAGAGCATTATTACATTTAACTTCTATGGTATATACAGGTGGCGTAATAAAAACGATGTTATTTATTCTATAATGTCGGTTTTATAACCGCCAACAATTTTCATCCATCACTATATACATATTGATTGACTAAGGTTTTGTCTTTCATTAGATACGACATTTGAAGAGTGTAACATTCGAAGGATCTAACTTCCAAACAGTTAAAATCGATAACAACTGATTTCTGCTGTCTTGAAACAAGAACATAGTTATTGCGTTATTGGTTTGTTATTGTATTTAACTCTTTTCGCGGTGTTAACTTTAATCCGAAAAGTACAATCTAAAAATTGGTACTTTGACCATATTGAAATTACACTCTTCACTTTAGACAATTATATTTTGAAATGTGGGATTCCCAAAAACGTTCCATTGCGTTGTTGGTTTGTTATTGTACTTAACTCTTCGCCGTGTTGAATTTTGAACATACGGATTTTTGGATATCGTATACGTAATTATTTCACGAAGGATCTTTTTCATTTCAAAACGAGTTTTGTCATGCCAATTTATTTTATACCCGCAAGTACATAAGGTCATCTGAATATGTACCGTGCAAAAAAAAGCTAGCGTATTTTTAAATATCAAGGTTGACCACAATTTCTTTTTACGAAATTCTCATTTGGAACTAACCTACGTTAACATTTTGGAATTTACGTTTGAACTTAAACGTACGATTTCCAATATTTTTAAACGCAGCAAGATTACGTTACTGATGTGTTATGTTTGATTATTTCATAAAGTATATCGTTTGATAATAACTGCTATTAAATTGACTTTTGTATAAATATTTACGTGTATTTTAAAATCAGTTTACTATGTAATATTATTTTTAAATGTTGTTTCAAAGTACACCCGAAATTTTGATTGTATTCAAGTGAACTTATTCGCAATTGCGGATTGATGGTGTTCTATTTTTACTTTTATAACTTGTGGTATTCCTCTTCAATACCATTTCTTTATAGTCTCTTTTACTTAAAAAATCTGAACATAAATCCCAATCGATTTTATCGAATATCTTTATTAAACCTGCAAATACGTAAGGACCTTTTCCAATTCCCTTTCTATTTTGTAATCCTCCCAAAACCGAATTGAGGTTTTGACATTCATTTAGGTGTACAAATGGTAACATATATAGTCAATAGTATGACCCTTGTATTTAAGCATGTCCTCTGGCAGACATTTCACAAACTTTATTATTTACCCATACGAAGAATGGTAAAAAACGAATATGTATTTTTATAATGATGTATTGTTTGCGGTTAATAATATCAACAATTATAACATTATACGTATTGTATAAAATCTACATACTTGCATTATAGAATTTTTTTTATTCGGACGAATACGAGATTAACGTTAAATAGTTACTTTGGCGAATATTTTGCTAACGAAATGTAATCCAACATATTAGTTTTTCAGCTGGTTTAACGATTGAGAATATACTCAAATTCTTATAACCAATATTGACTTAAGTTTGAACGCGTTCAACACGAGCTAAATATTATTTATTGCGATGCTGTTTTTAGACCAATATTTTTACATTTAGTCCGATTCGTTGCTTATGTAATTTCGCCATCTTATCCTTCAAACTGATTATTATTTAACTGCAAATGCTATGCAGGCTAGTTAATTTGGAATAATTATTTCCGTAGTAAAATGTTATATAATATACAGGCGACACCCATAAACTTTTAACAGTGACAACTGTACTTACTACAGTACTTAAAGTTGTACAATGTAATGAGTTGATCATTGAATGTGAAGATAGTTCCTCTTTGAACGGTGGAAAGTGGTAATTGTGTCTTATTTTACGTTAAAAATTTTATATTGAAATTTATCTTGTATAGATTTTATGGTATATTATAGATAAATGAAAGTGCTTGCGTGAAAATGTAATAAATTCAAAAACGACCCCAAGCTGAGACTTTTGTCAACCTTGAGACAATTGTTAATTTATTCGTTATTGCGATTAAAATTAAATTGAGCTGGTTTTTATTTTATTTTTTGTTCGTATTGACGAAAATTGCTATTGTGTCAAGAATACATTTTTAGCATAGTACAATGGCCCTAGTAGTCCTGTAATAAATAACTCTACTATAATAAATGTTCATATATTTTCCTCTGTCCAATTTCCTTTAAAAAATAACATAAATAATTATTTTCCTTATATATGAAATGTTAACATAAATAATTCTTTTCCTTATATATGAAATGCGATGTTATAATGATATTATAACGAAATCGTCAATAAAAATTAAATTTTGCTATATTTTGGTACCAACTCAGAATCTTCACAATAAGCTTTTAATAGATGATAAATTTAAAAATAGTTTTTTTCTTAAATTAAGGAATCATACATCACGGTAATAAATAATGCCTATATGCCTATAATGTTTTTATTATTGTTTTACTTTTATATTAATTATTAAAATACTAAATCGTTTTTATACATGTTTGAAAACAAAAAACCCTAGACAAAAATTTGTAAATAACGCTTGAACATTGGATTGCAACTAAATTTCCAGCAAATTACTTTTGATGATAGACGAACATTATCTTTATATTTAATAATTAAAATAAATATAATGCAACAGAGTACGAGTTCTGTAACAATTGATCTGTGTTAATAATTAATGTGATTATTAACGATATCAGTTTACAAATCAAATAATATTAAAGTAGTCCTTTACAATTTTTATACACAGTTACTTTGGGAGCAGAGCTCTGGTAATCATTTGTATGTAGAGAACATATTCACATCGCACGTAGGCAATTTTCCATATATGCAAAGAAAACTCTTCCACTGATGGAGGCTAATATTCGAAGATAATTTAATATGTAATAAACCCGTGTGTCCAAACCACGACTACACCCTGTACAAAAATAATCTTAGTGAATTCTGCGAAGCACCTTTAGAATTTATCATATTATTTGCGCCTTCTGATTTAATATTTCGCACATGTGGAAATTTTTTATTTTTTTTTTTGACGTACACAATATCTTTTGTACTGGCGATAATTTGCGATAAATTTGTATAAAGAAGCGCACGTGAAAACCTTGAAAAATTAACTGTAATGTCCGCCTTTACCAATGCTCATAGCATATCGACGTTCAATGCCGATTAGATTAGTGTAGAGTGAAGGTCCAACTTTAGTCCTTTTTCATTAAAGCGTGTGTTTACAATCAGCTGATTTTCGTTGTTTCCATAATAAGTTCCAAACAGGTTTATTGATAACTGGTAGTCGTCTCGATTAAATGAAAATTGACGAAATTGTGTACTCGCGCTTTTCAAAATTAGTTTTTGATTATGCGATCGTTGATGTGATTGAAATGTTTTTTAAAAAATATATATATAATATAAAATATACATATGTAGTATCTATATTTAAATATTTAAATTTATAAATACCTAGATGTAGCCATAGGAAAACTCGTTTGTTGCTGCACATTCATTAAAAACGTGTATTCCTTATCCTTAATATAAATTTCAATAATAAGTGTTTTTTAAATACATATTACGATTTAAATAATCACAATCGACAAAACTGAGCTATTCCCGTTGTGAGGAAATCATTTAAATAATTTCCAGATACTTTGCTTTTATAAATAAAATATTTTCTTCTACACATGGCCCGACCTCAATATATTTTACAAATTAATTAATTACCGCGAACTTTCTCTCGTTAATGTTTGTTTAATAATGCGGAATATTTATTTCCATCGAGAACGGAAAATGTTCATGTAATAATGTTTAGTTAATTCAAATATTTCATCGCATTTTGTTTTAACCGAATTTTAGTTATAATTACGGTATGGTTATGAGCCGATAAATTCCATATTTGGTTGATTTTTTCAATGGCGTATCCAGAAATTTGGTGAGGCACTTTATGACGAAAAATTTTTCACTCTTACACGGAATTACGAATTTGAAATGCACGATCGTTGAAAAAAGATTCACTATTTTTGCAAAATGTTTGTCTTTAATAAGATTGCTTTTACAAGTAAATAATGACAGCGGACAATTTATGAAAAATACCGACAAAAATCTGAAATGTACCATATATTTAGTGAAAAATATTGTTCTAAATAACACCACTGTACGTTGAGCAGGAAAGCGTCGTGAAGTTGCGTATTTTGAATTAAGACTAATTTAAAAATATCTCCCAATTAATTTCGAACTGTAAGTGAAATTTAATATGTTTATTTTAATTAAAGCGATGATATTCTTTAAAGTTTACAATTAAATGCAACCAGAATCTAATAATATAAATAAATCAACCACATAAAAAAATTAAATTAAACTACATTGAAAAATATTATCCTAAATAACGTAATAAAAAATATATAAATAAGTTTTCTGTAATTTGTTTTCTATTTCTTGATAATGCTTAATAAGCGAAACTATAGTCGAATAAATCCTCGCTTTTAATCGTGATATAAAATTTAATTTAATTTCTCTTGCCTAATATTAATGAGTGGTTATATTTCAGCAATGGCATCAATATTGTGAATTTTTTTAAAACCATTAGATGGTAATTTCTACTACAACTAATTACTGTCATACTCACTGAAAGATCTACTCCATGCCATACTGTGCTGATATCTAAAAAAAAAAGCAGTAAATAGTCTGCAGAAAGAACGCGTGATATAACATCAGCTGTTCTTTTAGAACATCGTTTGTTGTATTTTTTCAGTGATTATTAATATCATTCATTGATTATTAAATCTGGTTAATAATATTTTTCGGTACATTCCAAAAATGACATTCTGCATAACAATTTCAAATTGAAAAACTCCATGATTATCCCAACAATGATAAATAATAGCATAGAAATACGACAAAAAGCAGTTTTATATAATTGAAAAAGTGCTTTATATTATTTATATTATATTATAAGTAGAAGAAGTACCACAGGATTTTCAGCGTAGTAGAATAGTAACAATGCCGAAGAAAATAGGAGCTAATTTGTGTGAGAACTATAGGACCATTAGTCTACTATCACATGCATCGAAGATATTGCTAAAGATTATTTATAGGAGATTAGAAAATAAAGTAGAGGAAAGGCTAGGAGAAGATCAGTTTGGTTTTAGGAAAAACAGAGGGACGAGGGAGGCGATTTTAGCACTAAGAACAGTAGTAGAAAAAAGAATGAGGGTAGGAAAGGTAACTTGCATAGCTTTTGTAGATTTAGAAAAGGCATTTGATAATGTAGATTGGGACATAATGTTTAGAATTTTAAAAGAAACGGGTGTAGATTATAAGGATAGGAGAATAATTTTTAATTTATATAAACACCAAACTGCCTTAGTTAGAATTGAGGGGGAAGAAGAGGTAGCAAAAATAGGGAAGGGAGTTCGGCAGGGATGTACACTTTCACCGTTATTATTTAATCTATATATAGAAGATGCAATAAACAAAGTAAAAGAAGAGTATAGTGTAGGTGTGAATGTACAGGGAGAGAAAATATATATGTTGAGATTCGCCGACGATATAGCTATATTGGAAGAAAGCGAAAAGAATTTAGAAAGGGTATTGAATGGTATGCAGGCAGTATTGACTAGGGATTTTAACATGAAAATAAATATAGGTAAAACTAAAGTGATGAGGTGTGACAAAAAGGAATGCAGTAGAAAAATGAGGATCACAATAGGAGATAATAGAATCGAAGAAGTGTCAGATTTTTGTTATTTAGGCAGTAGAATCACAAAAGATAATCGAAGCAAGGTAGATATAAAGTGTAGGATAGCACAGGGTAGGAAGGCATTCGTAGAAAAGGAACAGATTTTAAGATCAAATATTGACTTGGGTATTAGAAAAAGATTACTGAAGGTATATGTTTGGAGTATAGCACTGTACGGGTGTGAGGCGTGGACTATAGGAAAGGAAGAGAAGCGTAGATTACAAGCATTCGAAATGTGGTGTTATAGGAGGATGATGAGGATTGGTTGGGAAGATAAAGTAACAAATGAAGCTGTACTAGAGTTAGTAGGGGAGAAGAGAAGTATTTGGAGAGTGTTATAGCGTAGGAGAGACAGATTAGTAGGGCATATTCTTAGGCATGGGGGGATTATGCAATTGATCATAGAAGGTAGAGTGGAGGGAAAGAGAGGGGTAGGTAGGCCTAAATTGGAGTATGTGAGTCAGATAGTTGAAGACGTTGAGATGAATAGCTATAGGGAGATGAAGGGATTAGCTCAGGATAGATCGGCATGGCGTGCTGTTTCCAACCAATCTTTAGGATTGCGGACTCTTTAACTAATTATAAGTATTAAAAATTTGTAATAGGAATAAAATAGATGATGTTGCTAATGCTTTGATAGCGATATTAAAATTGACGGAAGTTGACTAATATGTTTTTTTTTTTATAGAAAAACATATGATCCTGCGCATCATAACTAGATTAATTTTTATGAAGATATATAAAAAAGCTATAATATTACATTCGCTAGACGTATTTTCTTATAAAATAAAGAGTTCATTGGGTCTTTCATTCTTACATTTGATTTTTACATTAGTTCATTGACGGGGAATCCATTCGGATTGGCCTAAGGCTACTAAAACCAAATAAAAAAATAATAATCTTGTTGCCATACCAACCTTTCATCTTTGTGTTCATTTCACTATGGTGGTGGTTTCTCAAGATTTTCTCCTACATACATAGTCATCTCTTCACGCAACATAAATAATAAATGCGTTTTTTTTTGTTCGTCTACCAATACAGTTCGAACGATGGCCGTTTGGCATGGCCAGGTGTTAGTAAATCTGCGATTTAGGTTCTTTCTTCACCATCTGCACCATATTTTGAATTTGTCTTACATACAAACTGTTTAGTCCCCACAAAAGGAATAATGTTATGCGCTAGTTCTATCCTACAATGTACAAAGTACAAAACTGAAATTGTTAATTGTCAATTGTCATTTAGATATAGATCAATATTTTTTTTCTACTGCAATTTTGATTTTGGCGCAAATTTAATTTTCCTGCTTGATTAGGAAGGAGTATTCTTATAAATATATGAGAATTAAAATTTGTTATTTGTAGAATTGCTTGGAAAGTTGATCGGATATTAATTTGTGTCGGGATAAGGGAGGGATTAAGTTTTTATTCTATTGAATAAAAGTTGTTATCAAATATATCTACCCATACATTTTTTTAACACTATTGGTAAATTTCCCTGAAATTTCTTCTGAACGTAACGTGGTTCTGCTTTCAAATGATGCTTTTTTCACGCACCAGAGCTCTATCAAATGCTGTAGCCATTTGAAATGCATTGAAATCAACGGATAATTACCTATTAACTTCAAATATCATTCGGCTTTGCGCTATTTTTTTTTCGCAATGAAATTAAATGATTACCGTCATCCATCTGGAAAGTGAAAGTTCGTAATATAATCCAGCTTCGCTAATGCGAAAGACATTCTTATTCTCCGAGGAATAAATCATTTTTACAATTGTACCGTTCGCTGATTATTTGTCTAAAACAATAATAAATATTTCTATTTTGACGTACAATGTTTAATTCGATTGCGTAACATGTTCTCGATATTTTTATATATCATTCATAGAAATATATAATAGAGTAAATATTTTTAATATTCATTAGTTTACACTAAAATTAAACAGAATGTTATTTAATTTTTTTTCTGCTTTCGAGTTACACAAACATGTTATTAACACACGTTATTGCTTTGCTCATTAACCTTCAATTCGTTTAAAGTAAATTTCAAACGTGAAAATAAATGTGCTTTGATTAATTTTTTATTCGAATTAGCAGTTCTTTTCACAATATAAATGCAGTCATAAATTACTATAAGCGTATTTAATAATATTTAAATATAAGTTTCTATAAAAAAAAATTCATTTTTACTATTTTTAAATTGGATTTTTAAAGCAATTATAAAATTTTGTATTTTCCCACTCAGTATTTTTACATACAAATTATGTGTATAAATAACTAAATAAACTTAATAGATATTTATCTAGAACAGTGTGCTATAAATAACTATGTAGTCTATATGGAAATTAGTTTTAGAAGTTATTATTTTTTTAAGTGGGCTAGAAAATTTATATACAATTTTAAAAATAAATTGTATAATTATCACATTTAGTGACAAAGGCATTAATTAATACATGGAATAACAAATTTATATTGCATTACATTATTATTATTTTTTTTAATACAGAAAATTTCACTAGGCGGTTTTAAATTCTATGTTTTTTCTAATTTGTATATAAAAATATTTTGGTTTTGATTCTTTTACTTTGGTATTTTTTAAGAAGATTATTAAAAATTGAAATTAATCCAGTATTACATAAAAGTATATATATATATACGCATTACCAAAAAAATGTAAAAGAGTTGCCCAAATAAAATTTAAACTGACGAAATTTTATCAATAAATTCTCAGTTTCCAATGACAAAATTTTAACCATGTGAATATATATTTTATTATTCTAACAAGCCATTTTTATGTACTGTACGAAACAAAAGCTACTGTCAATTGATGGGAAATAAAATAAATAAATAAACATCTATCGTATCTATTATCCACCAGAAACAAAAGCAATAATAAGGTGATACCAGTTTCTTTTCGTTGTTTCAGTTGGGTATAATCTACAGGGACATTAAGCTAGAGAATATACTAGTCGATGACACTGGGCACATTGTCCTCACGGACTTTGGGCTGAGCAAGGAACTGCCCCGGTGCATGGAGAGTGGGGGGGGCGCCGTGGCGGACCAGCGGGCGTACTCGTTCTGCGGCACCATCGAGTACATGGCCCCGGAGGTGGTGCGCGGTGGTACCCAAGGACACGATATCGTAAGTATCATATTTTGTCGTATGATTTACAACAAATATAATGTTTTATTCGGGTTCGTTTGTATTTATTCAAGAATGATCACCACATGATCATTCTTCGATTTTTTTTTCGTAATCTTCGGTAGTCAGTCGTGTTGAGAACGTGTAAAATAGGCGGATGTTGCAACATTGTAAAGCAATTTACTACGAAACTATTTCTGAAAGAATAGTTATTATTAAAATCTATTTGCAAAATAAGGATAGAGTAATAATAAACCGAATTTGAAACGTTATTGTTACTTTTGTATTGTTGCTGTAAAAACCCGCATATTCTTTCGTTTCTGGTATACTTAAAAAATATATAAATATAAAAAATATACTTAAAAAATATATTTACTATTTAAGAAACATTTTACTAGAAAAAAAAAACAAACTCAAAATAGAGCAAAACGACTATAAATGGTCGTTGAAATAGTTTTTATTAATTTTCAGGCGAAAAGGAAAAAGTTGAGAAAATTGTCGAAAAAAGTGCAAATAGTTACCTTTCATCAATTTCAATTTGTCGACGATTTTGGACAAAATTTAAAAAATGCTCAAATAGTGTAAAACGACTACAAATGGTCATGAGAACTATTTTTTATCAAATTTCAGGTGAAAAGGACAAAGTTGAGAAAATTGTCGAAAAAGTGTAAATAGTTACCTTTCATCATTTCAATTTTTCGACGATTTTCGACAAAATTTAAAAAATGCTCAAATAGTGTAAAACGACTACAAATGGTCATAGGAACTATTTTTGTAATCAAATTTCAGGTGAAAAGGAAAAAGTTGAGAAATTGTCGAAAAAAGTACCCATAGGGGCTTGGCTCTTATAGAAAAAAAAAAAAAAAACAATTCAAATTTTGCAAAATATATTATAGAATCAAATCATACCTTTCCCGCAATAGTAAATATGAAAATTTTACGAATTTGTACAAAAGACCCAAAACTGGATATCCATGAATAAGCAACGACATATTACCAAACTCAGAATGAAATTAAATAGATTTTAAATTAATTGTAGGTAAGTGTATCGCATAATTTTAAGAATGATCTTGAAGTCTTAACGAACGTACTGCATTTATCACATTTCCCAAGGATTTATGGCAGGATTCACGCCTCTGATATGTTGTTAAGCTAAAGTGCAGTTTATAGAATATTTTTTTGCTAATGTGACTAATATAAAGTATGTTATAATTGTAAGCAAAATAGTACGTTACTAAATAACCAAAAGATTTAATTAGAAAGTGACGAATTTATTACATATTCGAATAGTTTTTACATGTTTTCTTGTTTTATAACGCAGTTTCGTGTCGATTGTCTTTTTAGTTTCGACAAATTTCTGTAGATTAAAGTATTAAAAGTATGGGTACAGTACCATTTAAGTTCGTTAGAAAAATTGATGATATTTTTCGATTACTCAGCACTTTATGGGGTCATATTTATATCATATAGCGAGGAATTATTTGACACATTTATTGTCAGGTTTGTATATAGACTTTTGGTTATTGATAAAACAAACATAATAATGCGACCCGTTAATATTATGAATTTTTTATTTTCGCATTAAACAACTTGGAAAACTTTGACAATACAGCGGACCAAGTATATATCGGCTAATTAATTTTTTTCGTTGAGTTGAGATTGGAATATCTTTTCTTTGGTTGTTTGCCCTATACTATTCTTTGATCAAATATAAAAATTGAAGTAAAAATGAGTAGGTGCTTAACTACATTTTGTATTTGTAAGATAACTATTTATTTTATTGTTTATAATATCATCGACAAAAAAGAACCGTTCAAAAAATTAATAGCAATAAAATAATTGAATATTCCGCAGATAATACCTATGTAAGAGATCTTTTTGAGACAATTGAATATTAATATATTATTAACTTATAAATCATTTGATGCCATATACCCATTTGTTTCTATCTGAAATAGTAGTGACGTAAAAAATTAAGTGTCTTTAAATTGTTACATGATTGTGTCCATTTTTTCAAATTACTGAGCGCTCTTTGCTTCGGCTAGGCCAGTGCGGTACATTCTTGGAAGTTTAAACTTCAGCGACTATTCTAAAAATGTGCTAACGTCGCAATAATTATTTACCTATTCTTAGTATATAATTTTTGACAGGACAGCCATATGATCAGATACGGTTGTATATCTTACAACTCGTTACCGGTTATTTTACTGTTCTTATTGTAGTTTCCATTCACTGTTACATTCGCTATATATTACAAGAACAAGAGCCATAGGCGGTCCGTGCTTAAAAGACTTGAGTGTATTGCAAAAGTAATACTTAACGATGTGCGGACCTGCTTTTTTTGCCGCTATTATTTTTCGTAATTAAAAAATTAAGTAATCGCACATTGCTATTATTAAAAATCCTACATATATGTTAATTGGTATTATTTACAACTAAAAAGTAAATTCCTAGAAATACATAAAATATGTTAAGAAATTGTTTGTATTTGAATATTGTTTGTTTTATAGGACACTGATTTATCTAAAGTCGTTTTAAGAACACCTAGGAATAAAGGTAGAAACGCCACTGGCGTCAACATATACATGTAGAATGCGACTATTTCAACGTGTGTAAATGTCTTCTTTTAATTCGTCTGGGTGAAATGATTAAGACAGTTAGTCGCGGTGAAAGTGAGAGGATATTTTGCTGCGAAGATGAAGGCCTCAGCGCAATATTTGTCCATTACATGGTATGTCGATATAAAGCTATGTAATGATCGCGGATTACCTCAAAGATGATTCGAAACACTATGTAGTTGCAATAGGTCAATAGATGACTTAACTAAATCAGTTTTTTGAATATTTCAACTTCAACTGCAGCTTTAAATTAAGTATGGTCTAAGAATAAAATAAGCATAGCAAATAGTTCTGGTAGTGTCGAAACTAAAATATCAAAATCTCTATAAAGCAATTGTGGAAACAATAAAACGTAATACCATTTCATTTGTCACTTAATATTGCGATTTCAGATCATTTAATTTTATATCAAATTATTTTAATATAGAATATCACTAAAATACCGTAACAAGCATTAAGTAGTTAGATGTACATTTCTAGGGCTATGCGCCCATCTTCAGTAGTACAAGATAAAACAAAATAAAATATATAGATAGTTTATTAACCCATCGATTGACGGAAAAGTACAAAGTACATTGTGGTACAAAGATAATAAAATATTTAAGTTAATCTTAGAACTTAGAATTCAACTATTATTTGTTAACACTATAATATATAAAAATAGGACGAAGACGCACAGATTAAGAAGTTTGATCACATAAGCACTCTTCAATGCTATAATAAGATTTTCTTAGTACTTAAGGGTAGGTACTTAAGAGTACATTAAGAACGATTGGGGATTTTTCCATTGGTAATGTAGCAATGACACAAACAATTTAGAAAGTTGTTATCATCGAACAAAATAAATTATGGTAAAAAGCAAAATAAATATGAAAAAAGGCGCGAATGCATGAAAAGTATCGAAATAGGCATAATAGACGCTAAACTGAAAAATAGGCAAAATTTGAACAAAATTGTCGAAATACGAAAAAAAGGCAATTTAAGGCACTTTTCCTAAAATCCGGTCTCTAATAATAAGCAAGATTATTTTTTTATTATTTTTAAACATATATTTGACAATATTTTTTTGGGTTGCGTGACTTTAGCCTAGTTTTCTGAAATTTCTATGGAAGCATCTCCAGTTTTCCCCATAAAATGTGATATATTTTTTGCTTTATTTTGCCTCTGAAGCGAAATAATAAGAAACCTGGTATAAGGAATTTTTTTTAATTTCTCGAGCAATAAAAATATGAGAAATTATTGTCTGAGGCCATCGTATTCCAAGCATTTGAATGTTTTGTGATTTTGCGACTTGAAAACTTTGTGATACACGTTATCAATTTAAATTCGTGGTTTTAATAACAGGTTGGACAGCGACTCGCCTTGATATTTATCATTTCACCTCATTATAATCAATATTATACAGTCAAATATATTCTCCACGTTGTGGTTGATTACACCAGAGTTACTCCTTTTTTGAACCTTTTAAAGTTCAGTTCACTTGACTTGGGCAGGACATTATTCGTGTTATTTATTTCGTATTATTATAATCGTAAAAAAATATATCACCAATTAATAACATTTTTCTATAGCCATAACATGATAAGTACTGAATATAAAAAATGAACTGTTTTATTTTAGTTCTCGTTGAACAGTTTTAATATTATTTTATATAATATCCACTTGTATATTATTACTTTTGTAAACATGGTATAAGTTTTCCCAAGTTGAACAGTGAAAGTTTCGCATTCACGCCATGTGAAATGAACGCTATTGTTAACGAAGCATTATTTTGAAGGTGATGGATGATAGGGTACACCATAACCGAAGTTAGGGACATCACATTATATTATTACACTCAAAATGCCTGTTCAATCTTTCAATCCCGATCAGCTGGAAGTATTACCTTATTACGAATTGGTCCTTCTAATTTTTCTGGATAAAAAGGTGTCTCGTCGGCGTATCTAGCGTAAATAACACGCTCCAGACGCGCGTTTTATTTAGTTAGCCAATGTTTCAGAAAACATGTTTTTATAAATATCTGTTGGCAAATAAATGATGTTTTCACTTTATTCACTTGTTTGTCTATGCGGTTACAAAACATTTACAATTTTGTACGATAACAATGAAATACATTTGTTTTGTGTTTTTTTACTTGGCGTACTTGGAATAACAATTGAACCTACGATTTAGTAAAATCGGTAAAATTTCTATTTTAAAATGTACCGCAAATTTGTGATACAAAACTAATATCAATTGCGGTTGTTTTATTCTTGTTACGTTATAACGTATTTTTGAGCCATGACATTTTCGATTTTATTTTGAACTTAGAATTTGTTAGTTTCCCGTTTTTGTACAAGAAATTCAATCATTATTCTACATCAAATGAAGTTCATTGCAAGCCAAGACACTTTCCTTTAGCTGACAAATTTAGTCTAAACTAACTCTAAATTTTTAGTCTAAACTAAAAAATTAGTCTAAACCCCTTATTTCAATTTTTGATTCTTTGTTATCACGAATATTATTATTTTTTGTTGATTTTCACATTAACAGTAATTTCATATCATCTTTTGTGCCTGCAATAATTGAAAAGTTTTAACATTTTCTTAAGTAATCGTTAGTTTATATTCGTACATAATTTCATTCGCATAAAAACGCAAACTGCGTTTATAAATGCATGAATATATATAAACAATAAAATTCAATTCGTTTATAATCTTGTGAGTGACAATAACATGATCAATTTTGTGTTTATAATTAACGAAACAATTCAATTATGAATCACGCGTTCTAATTCTATAGTCTGTAAATACTAAACTTCAAAGTACTGTAGTCAAAATTAGGTATTGAGATAATGCGCTTCAAAGCATCATTTATTTATTGATTGTTTAGAATCACATGATTAAAAATTTAAACAAAGGACCTGACTCAATTTTTAAATAAATGTAAAATGCACGTTAAAAATATTTTCAATGTTTTTTTTTTGCAGTAAAAACTACTAGTTAAGGAAGCTGCTTATATGTCTGTTTTTTTTTTTTGTAAATTTTAGGCTTTTTAGGAATTCTTAGGCTTAATGATTTTTAAAACGATAGTTAATAAAACAAAGTAGTTTTATTACTTATTTCATTTAATATGAATTATCACAAAGTAAGCCTGCAAATTTTTTTAAAACATGAAATACCTATATATAGGCAATCTTTCGCTTTTGTTTCGTACCAACGTCCCTCTCACTATTTTTATTATTTCTTCTATAATTTAAATCTAAGCAATCGATGTTAGAAAAATGTGTAGATGATATTTTTTACCATTTCATAGAAAGGTTGGGTAATATCTTTGCGTTACAAAATAAACAAACTATTACTTGGATAGTACTAGAAGACGAACACGTAATGGTAATTAAAATTTCCTTTATTAAACAACAAACATCGATCTATATATCTACTACATTCTGTGAAACAAGACAGACACACAAATGAAAATAGACTAAGAGGCAATTAGTGATGGAGTACCTTAGTATGTTATATATTCTTCTTGGTTAATTCCCTTTATAATAGTTTTCTCGCACATAGTAGATTTTCGATGTATTTCAATACAATTTATTTCAAAGACATCGATCAACTTTCGCTGAAGGATAAGTCCTCGGCAGGTGAACGATATTAGTTATTAAAAACAGTACATTAGCGCACGATATTTACTTTCGCCTTTGCTGTCGTAATGAGCTGCGTACTAATCCTGTATTATGGTCTTTGGGGTGTACTGTGGGGTGACCCTGGTTTTTTGGGGGGAAAGTAGGTCTGACCCCCCCCCCCCCCCACTGCCATCGTCCTCGTCCTCTGCACGTACGAAATGCGCTACCACGGGGGATGAGAGGCTAGACATGGAAACCTACTTTCTCGTCCCTCTTTCTCTCTATACGAAATATAATCGCTGCAAGAGATGGGAATTTTCAACTACCCGCTTAGTTCGTTTCAAAAATATCACCGCTTCTTTGGATCTTTTTGTAATTGTAATGGTATAGTCGCTAGGTATAATTTGGTATAATAAATGGTATAATTTTGTAATGGTATAGTCGTTAGACTGGCACCACGGATATTGTGGGTTCGAATTCCGCTCCGGACAGAGATATTTTCTTGAGGAAAGGTCCTCAAGAATCGTTCCGGACCATGGATGTTGTGTACCTGTCTATAAATTATAATATAAATGGAAAATAGTTCAATTACAATGAGAAATTGGTAAGCAGTTAAAAATGTAAACTAAATAAATATGTTAAAAAAAATAACCATTTTCTGAAACGTCTTCTATATATCGTCCAGTGTTGTGACAGTACATCTGTTTTGAAATTTTAATGAGTCGTTCAATGATGTTCTGAACACGCGCAATAAGTCTAAGAATCAGTTTGGCATAAAATATCATTTTTCAAATTTTTGTAAGATAAGAGATATTGTCACATCGCTGACAATATATTTGAAAGTATATTTATTACGCTGTGGTAGAGTGGTATGACAGATCCTATGACTAATGTACAATCTTCGCCTCTTCGTGACTATATTTTGTATTGTATTTTTGCTAATTAGATGAATACATTATTTTTGTTGTATATTATATATATTTACATATATTATTTTCTTCATGTGCGCCTTAAACAGTTCAATACTTCAATACTATGGTATTATTTGAAAGATTCCTCGGTTTCTCATGTTACAATGTGTGATCACAACTAGCGATGTGTGGTTCACTCTGAACGGTTCAATCAAATGACGGGCGTACTGTGACAATGTTTTGCAACGACCTATAGGTCACTATGACCTAGTTCGTGAACTATTAATGTACTAATTGTACGTATTGATGTAATTGTACTAGGTCCTGAACCCGTCGTGTACTAAACCGTTCGTGAATCACGACGACTCGTAAACGATGCAGTATAGTATACATTACATATACAGTGCCAATAGCAGTACTAACATTTATATGTGATAAAGTGTGTTGGTGAACGGAACGAAATTATATTTCCTCATATATATGTTTTATATAAATTATAAACATTGTTGTTTTTTCTTGCTCATTCCTAATTCAAAATAAGTATTGTAATATTTCAATTTATTAATTTTTTACCATTTAATATTTTTATATTGAGAAAAAAAGAGATTATTTTCAGTATGTGCATGTATTTCATATAGGTCGTGAACTAGTTCATTTAAAAATTATGTTAGTAGTTCACGACCTATAGTTCGTGAACGGTACATTGAAATGAACTATAAACTACGAACTAGGTCCCCAAAGTGACCCACAGTTTGCCATCGCTACTCACAACTAGCTTTGTAGCCTTCAAATTTATAATATAATATAATAATTTAAACTTTCATTCGATAAAAAAATAGTCAGGATATTAAGAATATTAAGAATACTAGTACTAAAGGAGTTAATAGTAATAATAATTATATTTGTTGTTACTATTCCTTTATACACTTCACCTGACAATTGGACTATTATAGCTAAGAAAATATATAAAAGAAAATTCCTCTTAACATTTTTGCACTAACCTACAGTATTACTTTTTTTTTGAAGTTCTAATATTATAGTATCAACGTAATTGCCAAAAAAATACCAACAGGTTCGAAATAAACCCGATGGGGTGATGTTCGGTTTTGAGACCGATTGTGGGCGAAATACAATTCAAATACTTACGTTTACTGAATTTACAATTTTATTTATTGTAATAATCTAATTTATTTATTACTGTAAACCTTGGAAAACCTAGTATAAGTTATATATATAGAGAATTACTTACGAAATAGAGCTACCATACAATACGTCCCACCTCTAATAGTAGATAAAGTTAATACTCGTGTAAACAACGTTGTTTTATTCATACCGTATTATATTTCGGCTGTGGTGAAATTTTTACCGAATTTCCTAACTTTTTAGTAATTCTACCAACAATTTCTTGGTTACAATCAATTATTCATTATTCTATACTGCGGGTCCTTGATCAATTAACTATAGATTATATAAATATGTTTCCTTGTAGGTAAAGAAATATTTATACCATTGCGGCTCGTTTCTTATAACGGTTACAATTGAAACAAGAGAATAAGAGACAAAATATAGTATTACATAATGCTTAGGTCTTTCTGAAAGCATAAGGTCTAGTTTGGTATTAAAACAGTTCTCATGGCACAAAATAAAATTAGCAATCTATTAAAATGCGTGCAATTTTTAATATTATATATAATTCGTTCGAATCCAGATCTTAAGGAGATTTATGGCAAGGCTCAACTCGACCTTTTAATTTTGTCCAATAATATGTGTGTAAATTTCCTAGTAGTACAAGCAAATGTTTCAGATATTGCCCCACAAAAAAATAATTGCAGTACGAAACTACGGCTTACCATTAAAAAATAATCCTATTTGTAAAATGTAAATTTATGTATACGATTTAGTATTGTTTCAATTTTCACAGGTCTAGCCTATATAATAAGTAATCTTCATTATATTTTAACAGATTTTTGCGCAAATAATACTTATATATTTCATCAATTGAACGATTGTTTGAAACTAAAATCCTAAAACTAAAAAAATCCTTTACTCAGACATGTAGAAAGGATAATATTACATTTTTAGGATTGTGCAAATTTCAGTTGAATATTTACGCGTGCCAATATAAATTCTCTGAACCTATTGATTTTTATAATACTACTGAAAAAATTGGAATTCGTCTATAAAGTATATAATTATTTCTGTGAACTGATTTAACAGAACTTGTCCGAAAATTCAATGAAAATTGCAATTGTCTGATACTGTTGATAAATTACGTAATACTTTTTAAAATGTTCATGGTATGTTGTTGGTTTTTCGTTTTAAGAAAGGCAAAACTACTATTTTAATTAAATGGTTATTGCATTTTCCTATTTCCATTCTACTAACGAATTGTGATATTTTATGTCAATTAAATTTTATTAATTTGGAGAAGAAGCTTTTGTAGATTTTGTATATAATATATTTTTGACATTCCATTAGTATTTAGTTAATGTTGAACTAGATATAGCAATATTATTGATTAATCGTCATATGATCTATAATATCCTCGATGCAATAGAACGCCCAGTATATAATATATAGGCACTATCTAGTTGGAAAAGCCGGTTGTTCGTGTCTCGTAGCGATATCGCGGATATATTGGATTATATATTATTTTATTACATTTTTCAATTCAATTTTTTAATATTATTGTAACTATTTGATATATCTGTAAAATTTAAAATTCATAACAGCATTCTGTAAAATCCAAAATAAAAAATCTAGTACTTGATTATTAATTGCTGATATGGACATTTATTTCATTATGTGTAAACCCCGAGATAGATTTACTTGCGACGTAACACATGATGGGTTTTTTTGAAACAAATCGGTTTTAATATTGATAATTTACTATTGCATCATGTTTCAAAACAATAATATTTCAATTCATAATTCAAATATATTGAAATTTGGAATTATTATTCGATAGTTAAAGAGTCCGCAATCCTAAAGATTGGTTGGAAACAGCACGCCATGCCGATCTATCCTGAGCTAATCCCTCCATCTCCCTATAGCTATTCATCTCAACATCTTCAACTATCTGACTCACATACTCCAATCTAGGCCTACCTACCCCTCTCTTTTCCTCCACTCTACCTTCTATGATCAATTGCATAATCCCCCCATGCCTAAGGATATGCCCTACTAATCTGTCTCTCCTACGCTGTAACACTCCAAATACTTCTCTTCTCCCCTACTAACTCTAGTACAGCTTCATTTGTTACTTTATCTTCCCAACCAATCCTCATCATCCTCCTATAACACCACATTTCGAATGCTTGTAATCTACGCTTCTCTTCCTTTCCTATAGTCCACGCCTCACACCCGTACAGTGCTACACTCCAAACATATACCTTCAGTAATCTTTTTCTAATACCCAAGTCAATATTTGATCTTAAAATCTGTTCCTTTTCTACGAATGCCTTCCTACCCTGTGCTATCCTACACTTTATATCTACCTTGCTTCGATTATCTTTTGTGATTCTACTGCCTAAATAACAAAAATCTGACACTTCTTCGATTCTATTATCTCCTATTGTGATCCTCATTTTTCTACTGCATTCCTTTTTGTCACACCTCATCACTTTAGTTTTACCTATATTTATTTTCATTTTAAAATCCCTAGTCAATACTGCCTGCATACCATTCAATACCCTTTCTAAATTCTTTTCGCTTTCTTCCAATATAGCTATATCGTCGGCGAATCTCAACATATATATTTTCTCTCCCTGTACATTCACACCTACACTATACTCTTCTTTTACTTTGTTTATTGCATCTTCTATATATAGATTAAATAATAACGGTGAAAGTGTACATCCCTGCCGAACTCCCTTCCCTATTTTTGCTACCTCTTCTTCCCCCTCAATTCTAACTAAGGCAGTTTGGTGTTTATATAAATTAATTATTCTCCTATCCTTATAATCTATACCCGTTTCTTTTAAAATTCTAAACATTATGTCCCAATCTACATTATCAAATGCCTTTTCTAAATCTACAAAAGCTATGCAAGTTTCTACCCTTTCCTACCCTCATTCTTTTTTCTACTACTGTTCTTAGTGCTAAAATCGAATATTAATATTAATATTATAATATTAATATTCGAAATATCAGAATATTTATATTACTAGATTTTTCTGAAATGTATGCCAAATTTCATTTGGTGGTACTTCTTTTGCAAAGCCCATATTGCATTGTTAATTTTCCCATTAATTTTTAGAACTTAGCCACGATCTTAAATAAGATCTTACACATTATGTCATATACGTATTAATTTAAAGGTCCATTTTTAGATCTATATTAAGTTGGCAATATCTGCAGTCAATTTCAGCGCTACAAACGAATCTGCTAATGTACATGTTGACAAGACGTGGGGAAAACTACAAATCATAAGTTTAGGATATTAGACATTTGAAAAAAATTAGCCGATTTGTATTAGCAGAAAATATCTACTTTTGAGTTTAATTATTGAACGAAAAAACGAGGAGTGTGATACATTTTGTATAGCTTCACTAATTTTGGAAATCTCAAATCCAATGCAACTGTATTTTGCAGCATCTACATTTTCTATAAACACCCTCGAAATCGTACCTTTCAATATTTAATCAAAGATGGTTTTATCTTCGAGTCAAATGTTTTGGAAAAAGAATTGGTAGTTAATCTAGATCTTCTCCCTATTTTTACGTATAGTATATTGCAGATTCATATACACAAGACACACATATGCAGAAACATTGATTAGTTACTGCTCTCTGCGCATGGGCGTTAAAGAAGTGTCATAAATTTAAAATATAACAAAGCAGCATATAAATATAAATATTATACTATCAAAATAAAGACATTCATTGTACAAATGTAGGCACTTAGAGAAATATCATTGTTCACAAACACAATATCAATACGATTTCTATTTTATTTCTTGATGACAGTACAATTTATAGATAAATATGTTTTTCTGACAAAGTAACCGTGCACTGTAAATTGCAACTTTTCGTATCAAGTGTATAAACAACAATCCTTATTACATTTGATAAAATGGCAGTAGTTATAATAGAATCTGTGCTATAAAGGATTCTTTTCGCACCATGTTTCATTTATTAGTTATTAGCGTGTAACTTTTGGGATATTTTATGTTACGGTTTTAATTTAATAAAACGAAGTAATGAAGCTGTATTATTGACACTTCCATCACACTCGTACAAACGCTCATACCAAACTCACGCCACACTCTTCGTGTAATATCAACTTCATTTCCGCAGCGGACATATTCATTGCGCTTATATTTCGCCTGCTTTTAGCGGATGTTTCTGTTTGCTACTATCGTTCCACTTCGTACATTGTGTCCCCGTATACGTTTCATGGCTTCACATATTTTGTAATTTATACAATCCCGCACAGCCATAATTAAATTGAATCCATAATTTTGCCAAACATTTTAATGCTCTATATTAATTATATTCTTATTAATAACGTTTTCTTATTCTATTACAATAATAAAACTTGTCGTTAACATTGAAACTTAACGTGCTATAAGAATCAGGCAATGTAAATGTAGGCAAGTCTCTCAGATATTTACTTTTGCTATTTCAATATTCTTCATTGCAACTCAAATTTGCAACTCAAATTCATGTATATATATACTGTGTTGATTAGATTTTGGATATTGCCCTTTTAAGAATTTACTTGGTTTGCGTGTAATATCCGCAGTTGTTCGTCATATGCTTAATTAATAATGCTTTTCGACGGAAGAAGTAGATCAAAGTTTCTTATAATTATATATATATTTTTTAATATATTTTAAGTATAACACAAACTTGTGGCAACTATACGTAGCTACATGTTAAGGAGAATAAATCGATATATTTAGAACTATCATCGGAAAATCATTTAATAGTATCTTGATTACTACAATTTGTACGCTATTAGGTAATTATTATATGTAAAATGAAACGAAATCATGTCCATAAATAAAACGAGTTTTATTAAACCATAATATAATGCTAAATTGATTGTGTTAAAATATTTTCTTGACATTCACATTTTCTTGCGCTATGAAACGTTTAAAAAAATATCTATCTTCAAATTATGCTACGTCGAGGTTGTGTTTATTTTTGGAAGTTTGGCCAACGTATGTGTTAGTTAGTTAAAGAGTCCGCAATCCTAAAGATTGGTTGGAAACAGCACGCCATGCCGATCTATCCTGAGCTAATCCCTTCATCTCCCTATAGCTATTCATCTCAACGTCTTCAACTATCTGACTCACATACTCCAATCTAGGCCTACCTACCCCTCTCTTTCCCTCCACTCTACCTTCTATGATCAATTGCATAATCCCCCCATGCCTAAGAATATGCCCTACTAATCTGTCTCTCCTACGTTGTAACACTCTCCAAATACTTCTCTTCTCCCCTACTAACTCTAGTACAGCTTCATTTGTTACTTTATCTTCCCAACCAATCCTCATCATCCTCCTATAACACCACATTTCAAGTGCTTCTAATCTACGCTTCTCTTCCTTTCCTATAGTCCACGCCTCACACCCGTACAGTGCTACACTCCAAACATATACCTTCAGTAATCTTTTTCTAATACCCAAGTCAATATTTGATCTTAAAATCTGTTCTTTTTCTACGAATGCCTTCCTACCCTGTGCTATCCTACACTTTATATCTACCTTGCTTCGATTATCTTTTGTGATTCTACTGCCTAAATAACAAAAATCTGACACTTCTTCGATTCTATTATCTCCTATTGTGATCCTCATTTTTCTACTGCATTCCTTTTTGTCACACCTCATCACTTTAGTTTTACCTATATTTATTTTCATGTTAAAATCCCTAGTCAATACTGCCTGCATACCATTCAATACCCTTTCTAATTTCTTTTCGCTTTCTTCCAATATAGCTATATCGTCGGCGAATCTCAGCATATATATTTTCTCTCCCTGTACATTCACACCTACACTATACTCTTCTTTTACTTTGTTTATTGCATCTTCTATATATAGATTAAATAATAACGGTGAGAGTGTACATCCCTGCCGAACTCCCTTCCCTATTTTTGCTACCTCTTCTTCCCCCTCAATTCTAACTAAGGCAGTTTGGTGTTTATATAAATTAAAAATTATTCTCCTATCCTTATAATCTATACCCGTTTCTTTTAAAATTCTAAACATTATGTCCCAATCTACATTGTCAAATGCCTTTTCTAAGTCTACAAAAGCTATGCAAGTTACCTTTCCTACCCTATTTCTTTTTTCTACTACCGTTCTTAGTGCTAGAATCGCCTCCCTCGTCCCTCTGTTTTTCCTAAAACCAAACTGATCTTCTCCTAGCCTTTCCTCTACTTTATTTTCTAATCTCCTATAAATAATCTTTAACAATATCTTCGATGCATGTGATAGTAGGCTAATGGTCCTATAGTTCTCACACAAATTAGCTCCTATTTTCTTCGGCATTGTTACTATTCTACTACGCTGAAAATCCTGTGGTACTTCTCCCTTCTCATATATTTTACAAACTAACCTGTATAATCGCTCCTGCATTTTTTCCCCTGCGTGTTTTATTAATTCGGCTGGTATCATATCAATCCCCGCTGCTTTGTTATTCCGTAAATCATTTAATGCTCTATGAAACTCTGACCTAAGTATGCTAGGACCTAAGTCATCCTCATCTATCTGTTCCACATTTTCTAGCTCCTCCATGTCCTGCCTACCTTTATATAAATCTTCAAGATACTCCTTCCATCTTCTAGCTTTTTCCTTATTTTCTGTGAGTTCCTTACCCTGCTTATCACATATAATGTTACTCTTTGGTTTTACTTTAGAAAAATGTGACTTAATTTTCCTGTAGCCCAAATCTACTTTACCTCTTCTCATATCCTCCTCAATATCCTCACAATTTCCTTTTATCCACTCTTCTTTCGCTAGCTTGCATTTCCTATTAATTAAGTTCCTTAGTTCCTTATATTTTTTCTGTCCTGCTTCTGTGTTTCCAATTTTAATTTTCCTTCTTGCTTCTATCATTTTAACTATTTCTTCCGTGATCCATTCCCTCCTACCTGCCCTTTTCTTTGTGCCTAATACTTCATTTGCTGCTGTAGTTAACCCATTTCTGATTTCCCTCCATTCGCAATCTATCTCGTTCCTAGATGTTCCATTAGCCATGATTTCTACTTTCTGCTTGTACTTTTCACATACATCAGCTAATTTTAACCTATCGACATCTACTCTGACCTGTTTAGACTTCTGTAATTTCTTGAATTTGACCTCTGAGTCCAGGACTACTAAATTATGGTCACTATCAATATCTGCTCCAGGGTAACTCTTACAATTCTTAATCTGGTTCCTAAACCTCTCTTTAACCAGTATGTAATCTATCTGATACCTCCCTATATCTCCTGGCATTTTCCACGTATATATCCTGCGCTTGTGATTCTGAAAAAGCGTGTTTGCTACCACTAGCTTATTCCTAATACAAAACTCTACCAATCTATCCCCTCTATCATTACGTGTTCCTATTCCATATTCTCCTACTATTGAAACTTCCTTTCCCTTACCTACTACGGCATTCCAATCTCCGGTTACAATTAGATTATCCTGTCCTTTAACGTTTGCTAACCTAGATTCAATCTCCTCATAAATGGATTCTACCTCCTCATCATCGTGACTTGAAGTTGGCATATATACTTGCACTATAACTGTGTCCGTTGGCTTCGTGTCTAATCTAATAGTTATAAACGTATGTGTAGCAGAAGAAAATTGAAAACCCTCCAATGTAAAACATAATATTACGAAGAACCAGTTTATTATAGACATGATTTCATTTTCTTAAACCTCGATCTTTTATTCGCACCTCTTCAGATATTCATCTTGCATACCCCTGCATCGATCTCACTCTACGTTGCAAACATCCTGTATTCGTTGCGGAGTTCCGTCTTCTTCTCACAATTCTAACTGTCGTAACACTTTCATGATCCGAGTTATGCGAACGGTTCTGTGTCCAGACAAGAGAGTGCATATACCGTAAACATCGGCATCGCCAATGCCTCTTTGCTTCTTTGCTTTTTACTCTCAATTCCATGGTATTATATTGTCCGCACTCGATGGTAAGTAATGTGCAACCTGCTTGCTCCAAGTACATTGCGTACATGCATAACATACTCTCGATATTTTAAGAAGGTGTTGTTGTGTTATATGCTTCTGTAATACCGATGAACCTATTTAATCTTAACATTATTTAGAACCCTTAATCGCCAAAAGAAATTCGTAATTTCGGTTTTGGGATCGTAGAAGTTACAACGTATTAAATAGGTGTTCTTCGAGAATGTAGGCATGTTATGACCTTTTGTAATATACATAATTAGATGGAGTCAGTGCTAAGATTAAATTCCTGACTTTGTACCTTGGAAATCGAAATTATTGTCATAGTATCAGTGAACACTATTAACTAATGAAGATATGTCTTTAATTGGATTCTAGCAATTTTTAGCAGGACAATATTAATTTATTGTTACCGACACGAATATTCCAGATTTCCAATTTTTTTCATTGGATTTCCAATTCATTATTAAATTAACCATTGAAAAATATTCACTATTAGTAATTATCAAATTCATGCTTCTTCACTATATCATCGAAAAAATACTCGTTGCGAAGTAGCTCCTCAAAAGACCCACTTTCGCATTTATTTGCCTTTAACATTTAATTTCGATACATTCATACAAATGCGTACAAATTTATACAAATTGTAATATACTATTAACATATGTTCAAGCGTATTTATTATACAAAATATTTTTGCTTAATTTTTAGTATATTTACAATCATACGATAAAACTGGTTAATAACAAGTATCTCCTATAAATGGCACCAAAATATCAAGACAAAATATCATAAAAATCCTGTTATCAAATGAAGAATTGCAACTATACGCATTTCATACGGGCATTAGTGTGTGGATTATCAATTCAAACAAATATGTCGCATGAGCAAACAACAAATTTGTTGCAATCGTTGTAAATTCTCCATTGCGTAGAATGGTATAAAACTGTATTTGATAGCGCAACTTTAATTTACCATCAGAATGTAAGTTTTATATAGCCGACAGATTGTCGAGTTTAAAGAGAAAGTACGTATCTGCCAATTAATGATGCATAATCAAGAATGTTTATAAAAGATATCAATTTAAACTGATCTAATTTATTAAAAGTAGTTCGATTATGAACAACGAAAATTTCATCATTTGCATCTCTCTATATTTGTATCAATTGGATTTGGGAGTTGTAAGATATTGCAAATTTATGTACAACTACTTGTTGTGCAAACGTTTTGCTGTATATATTTATATAGTATATAATATTTATTGTTTGAATGGCGAATACAAGATGGCTGCCTTAAGAGGATACTAATTTCAGGTTATGTATACAGCTAACCTGCTGTTTTGAACGAATCCTTTGGATGGATGACAAACTAATTTACCTAACTGACACTGGCAATATTGACGAGCTACAGTTTTACTCCCAAACTACATATTGTATTAGACTTGTGAAATTTTCTCCTCAATTCATCTTTCCTTCATTTCTTTTCCTGATCGTGTTACGTATATAATTTTGTATGTCATCGAATTTACATCAATTTTTCCAGCACATGGTTTTATTACGATTTTACTCAATGCATTGAACACATGTAGCCAATAGATAGGGGTCATAATTTTGTCAAAAATTTTGTCAAGAAAAGGGTAAAAAAAATCTGAATTTTGCCTGTGCGAAATGCAAAAAGTGTGGTATCTCTTTAAAGAGATTAATAATCACTTTGTCATGGCCGGGTGTTGTAAGTCATAGAACAATACCAAGTCTATTTTATAAGCTTCAATATACAAATCCACAGTATAGTTTAGTAGTTACGAATAGGTACGCAGACTTGGTTAATTGGGTTTCTGGGTCACAAACAGTACTTTGCTGCGTGCCTCCTCTGACTGGCGCTTCGGCATTTGCGGGCAGGTTTGTATAAAGTTTGATCTGTTGCTCGACCGCTAAGAGAATTGTACCGTTTTCTTTACCCAACTGTTCGATATGAACGTAATTTAAATTATCCTTGCCAGTGTTTTTATTGCATTCGTAGTTAAGCTGTTTTTAAATTCAAAGTAATACCGTAATCGTGCGAAAGTTAGACACTTTGTCAGCTATTCCAAAAGAGTAATTGGATCGCAGATTTATTTTATAGTTCAGTTTGAAAAGGCCATCGTCCAGGAAAAATGGATCGGGCATAAGAATATTCTTTTTGGATGGATTCGAAAATTCTACAGTACTTTAAATTAAAAATACCGTTGGAAATTATTTATACAAGTATATTCGCGTTAAAGTTTTTAATGTTGTAACAAGAGAAACTGCTAGAAATATGTTATTGTAATTGTATGCATTTATTATATCGGGTAACCTAGATTTAGATTTTTTTGTCGTGTAAAAATAAATTGAAATTTTAGTATCTAATCCCCAATTAAGTGTATCATATGTTAACATGTCTTACACGCTAATAACTGATGCGTAATTTTTATTTTCGTTATTGTTTATACTCCTGATGGGCATTAAGTTGTTATTATAAAAATTTGACTAAAAGAAAATTGATATTTAAACATTTTTATTAGTCCACGAGAACCTAGATCTAAATTATGTTTCTTAATTATACTTATCTATACCAGGGATTCTTAAGAGTATATAATCCCTTAAATATCCATGAAATTTTGAAATGGGTTGCTAAAACTGGAGATATCAATTGTGGACTCTTATATACTCAATGTAGTAGAGGGAAATTCAGAGAATTAAAAAAATGAGAATCACGTGGGAATTGTTTTAATTCAATTAATAATTCTTTGATAATAACAAGTAGAAAAGTAAAGGAAATCATTAGCTCGTTCGATTTGAAATAATTACGACAGCGTTTTTAATAATGCACTTTATATGTTACGTAAATTCTTTGAAAATTCTAAGGGAATCAATTCTAAGGAGTATTCATACACAAGAAGAAGGTTGGGAATTTTTAATAATACCCATACGGCTTATTAATCATCTCTTCGTCTCTTAATCACATAGTAATTTATATACCTATAAAAAAGTACTTTTTCTAGTGGTCTAGTGTCTGTAATTTTGGAGTAATACTCCACCACGTTAACATTGTCGGTATAACGTCCTAAAAGATTCCCTTCATTATAAAATAATAACAATAAATGCCGAATTTTGTTTTGGTGGTACAGTTTCCATTGTTGATACGACATACTGTGGTACAGGTAAATTTTTTCGGACTGGCGAAAGTCCGCGCACCGACAACCGCTGCACAGACAGCAACAACAAATAACGTAAGCTATGCTTACTACAGGGCTGTAAGGCGAGTGCGCATACCCTTGCAGCCGCGGACGTTCGCCAGTTGGAAAAACTTTACCAATAGTTACTTATTGTAGATGTGCACTCGTAGAAGCGTTGTATCAGTAAACAAGTGAGTTTATAATAGATTGGAAGCATGTTGCAATTGTCGCATTTGCGATATTAATTTCGGATCTCATTGTGTTTTATAATTGTATTTGCAACGTCTTACGATAGCCAATACATATGTCGAAGAAACAGTAATATTGAACAACTGATTGCATTCATTTATAGCTTTGATAAAATGCACCATCGAAATGTTGCTACCTGAATTGTAGCAATTATATCTGCTATAATGCAAAATAGTAGATTAAATTGCATCAGTATATAGATTTACCCCATTTTGTTCAAAATAGTGATGTGTAAGTATGATAACATCTCTTCAAAATGCCAATATTTACAATTTTAATTATGGATAATAAAAAAAGAAAATCGTCAGTTTTGTTTTTATTGTATATATAACTACCGTGGTGAATAAATATTCTTTCGTCGCGCACAAAATGATTACGAAAATTAGGTTACGTCTAAAATCAATTATATATGGTACTGGTTATGTTTTAGAAATAATCATTTCATTGATTTAAGCTTTTCTAATCACATGTATTCAAATTATGTTATAGTTTTTGACTATATCTCTAGTTGTAAAATTGATCTTTAGATTTATGATCGCTCTTTTTGGATATAAATAAATATATCCACTGAACTGAAATTCGGTATTGAAAATGCCTAGAAACTTTTATTTTAAATCTACCACTTACCATATGACATTGCTCTTTTCTAAAAAACATTTGATATAGTAATAAGGAAAATAGATACTTTTTAGAGAACTAGAAATAGTAAAAAATAAAAAACGAATTTCGATATATTTTTTCTTATATATTAGTTAGTTAAAGAGTCCGCAATCCTAAAGATTGGTTGGAAACAGCACGCCATGCCGATCTATCCTGAGCTAATCCCTTCATCTCCCTATAGCTATTCATCTCAACGTCTTCAACTATCTGACTCACATACTTCAATCTAGGCCTACCTACCCCTCTCTTTCCCTCCACTCTACCTTCTATGATCAATTGCATAATCCCCCCATGCCTAAGAATATGCCCTACTAATCTGTCTCTCCTACGCTGTAACATTCTCCAAATACTTCTCTTCTCCCCTACTAACTCTAGTACAGCTTCATTTGTTACTTTATCTTCCCAACCAATCCTCATCATCCTCCTATAACACCACATTTCGAATGCTTGTAATCTACGCTTCTCTTCCTTTCCTATAGTCCACGCCTCACACCCGTACAGTGCTACACTCCAAACATATACCTTCAGTAATTTTTTTCTAATACCCAAGTCAATATTTGATCTTAAAATCTGTTCTTTTTCTACGAATGCCTTCCTACCCTGTGCTATCCTACACTTTATATCTACCTTGCTTCGATTATCTTTTGTGATTCTACTGCCTAAATAATAAAAATCTGACACTTCTTCGATTCTATTATCTCCTATTGAGATCCTCATTTTTCTACTGCATTCCTTTTTGTCACACCTCATCACTTTAGTTTTACCTATATTTATTTTCATGTTAAAATCCCTAGTCAATACTGCCTGCATACCATTCAATACCCTTTCTAAATTCTTTTCGCTTCCTTCCAATATAGCTATATCGTCGGCGAATCTCAACATATATATTTTCTCTCCCTGTACATTCACACCTACACTATACTCTTCTTTTACTTTGTTTATTGCATCTTCTATATATAGATTAAATAATAACGGTGAGAGTGTACATCCCTGCCGAACTCCCTTCCCTATTTTTGCTACCTCTTATATATTATAGTAACTTATTTTTTTAAGACAATTTTATAAATCTTTTTTGTTTTTGTCTTTTTTCTAAGTTGGACTGAGTTTATTCCATCATTTCACTCGTTTGTTTCGTTAGAAACGGTTAATTAATTAGATTTGTTCAAGTTGTAAATGTAAATTCAATTAGAGTGATTATCTGCTATCTAATCTGCTTTGTTACAAAGTTATTAGTTGCATTAAATTGCACTATGGCTATGTATATTTCAGTGGAGTAGCTTCAGGGAAATACTCCGTGTTTAAAATTTCGATTCAATGTCTATTATTATTGCAATTTTGCAGATTTTAGTCATAACTATTATGTATGTTTAAAAAAAATATTCGTCACATGAAAAATAATGATTTATTTGCCACACAAAAATTTAAGTATACATTGCGTGCGTGAAAAAGAACGATTTTTATTTAAATAATTTTGGTAGATTATCGAGACTTGTATAAATATCAAATATGAGTTTAACTAATATAAAGTAAACTTTGTTACAAAAAATAGCAAAGCTACATCGTTCACTTTCGATTAATTTTATTGTAAATAGAAAACAATGGAAAGTCGGATACTTAGTTTTTTTGAATGTCCACTAGCTGACTATATAGTCAGAACAGTAAGGAAGATGTAGAAATAATTTGATCTAATTTACATTTTTAGGTTGGTATTTGAGGTCAACTTCGGGAGTAATAGAGTAGATAAATCGCCTGACGAAGAGGTAGTAAATTATCAATTTTGGCAGATATCGCATAAAATCATATTGCATTTTATCTTCTTTACTCAAATTTAGGCTACGTTACTGGTGTAGTTATACCATCTTACTATAGCTCTGGCCAAACCATCTATGCTATAACATAATAAACAGCTTCTTGACACAAATTTGTGGCCTAGTTCTTGCAGCAGCGTGCGTGCACGTATCTGTCCGTGTGCATCTTCCATTAATGTTAAATCATATTGCACCATATCAGTGGCGGATCTCAATGGAGTAATGAGAGAAGAATTGAAGGGTTGTATATTGTTTCATATACCACAATAATGTTATAGTTACTAGTTTTAAGATATTATTTTTAGAGAAGGCTCAATTACAATTTACTATATATATTTACATTTTTTAATAAACGATTGGATAGTAGTTAATTAAAATTGGATACAGATTTGATCAGTGAGTTACTTTCTCACTTTGAATAGATCGTCTAATAGAAAATCTATTTTGCATCTATATTTCGGAAGTGTTTGGTCACATAATAAAACGAGTAATTTAATATTTTACTTGCCAATCATACGGATTGTTTGGAGATTTCAAGACATACTTTCCGCCTCTTTTCTTCGCGGTTTAATCTCGACAAGCTTTGCTTTAACTATCATCTAATGCTCATAGCACCACATTTCGAATGTCCCTTTTATACTTTTATCTTCCTATCCTATTATGCACACATACGCCTAAGCCAATATTAGATCTTAAAATTATTTATATTGATTATTAAAAGGATGTTACCAAATGGATCCGCCAATGCGTCATATTGCACTATAATTCGCATATGATATTCCGAGACTGAAAGAAGCAATATATTATATATTCGGCATTTACTCATCAATGTTTTACTCATAACTGACTCGTTCTTTGTCGAGAATAATTTGAATATCAACATTTTAATCTTGTCTTGTATTGCGTCATTTTTTTATAATCATTCTCGGAATTTGAGACAATATCAGACTTGAAAATAGCAAGCATATCAAACTTGCTGAATATAATAGTTGATATTTATCTTCGATTTATCCAAATTAGTAAAGCTTATTTCTATTTCTATATTTGGTTTGCTCTTGTTTTATATAACCGTATAATTTTGGACCATAAAATGATCCATCTTGTTAATTACATTACGAGTAAAATTCCTGCATTAAAATTTGGGCAATTCATACACGAGCGCACCTACAGGCTGTTTATAACATTCGATTGTAGCATTTAAATATAGCAAAAATTAGTGCAAAATTGCGTTACCTTGAGTATTTTTAGTTCGCTGTCTACTATTTCTGTCTGTCTAGCCAGATACTACACTTTAAACTTGCTTTGGCAATATTAAAATAAAATAGTATATTATTCGTTTTGCACGTAATCAAAAATTCTCTTTTAATTTTATTATATACTATTTTATATATTTTTATGAAGCAAAGAAATCGTCTTCTTGTCTGTGCCGGTCTTACAGCAATCAAATTTTATATATTGCCCATCATGTTATCTCAATTGTATTATAATTACGAATACTTTATTTTCTATTGGTCATTCCAATAGAATTAGTAAATAAATGAAGATACAGCTTTATTATTACTATTATTTGGATATCAGTTTGGTGCAATGATTAGCCATTTATTACATGAAGCTATTGTACCATGTAACCAAGTCTTCATTATTAATCTGTATAATAAGCAATATTCTTCGTACAATGAGGATTTTTCTAAAATAACTCCTTTAAGATATAGTTAAGTATATTACAAATAAAAAATTTCAATGCAATTACGTTAACTATTTACAAGCTAAGTTGTCTTGCCAATGAATACATATTGCATACATGTAGCCAATCTAATATCTTCTCACAATAAATTGCAGACAATAAGAAAGTATACTGCATTCTATGGTACGTGCTTTTTGCACGATTTTGTATTTTAGGGTATCCTACTTTCACTGTCCACCATTCTTCTTTTATCTATCCAAATTATAATTTATCCGTCTCTTACGTTACCCCAGATTCCATATTATTCTTTCACAACAGCTAATTTGACCTACTTACATAATTTTTCTGAAGTATTTTTAAATATTTTCGCACATATATGTAGTTTATCGTATTTATTATTTATAAGCAATAATATAGTAAATTGAAATTATTAAATTGCAGGCGGTTGACTGGTGGTCTGTTGGTGTTCTAACTTATGAATTGTTAACTGGGGCTTCTCCGTTCACCGTCGAGGGAGAGAAAAACACACAACAGGAAATTTCCAGGCGAATATTGAAAACCACCCCACCAATACCCGAGTGTGAGTGTAATATGACAAAATTCCACAGCACACGAATGTTGTCATTTCTTATATCACCGTAAATTAGATCATTATTTTAGAGAAGGATCATTTATTTTACTGGTTTTCGGCCGAGTGCCAATAGAAACAATCTTCAGTTGTATACAAGTTTTTAAAAAGCTCTATCAACTTCAAAATTGCGTAAAAAAACACACATTTTTGTGCATACGTTTTTTTCACGAAATTCAGTAGATATATTATTAAATGTGGATTATTATTTTTAACATTTTATTCTACATTTTAAAGGCAAATAGGAAATAAAACTACATCAATTATTCCACATTTTGTTTAAGGACATCCTGTATAGTGTAAAATAAAGCTACTTATTTATGTTATTTGGTAGTATCTTTGATATTTGATATATTCCAAATAAAAATATTATTTTCATACCGTTTTCTAACAAATTCAATATTTGGAATTTAAAATCGACCGTGGTCAAATTTAACATGTAGTTTTCAAGTTCGTCTATCACACAAATCTTCTTTTGCATTTGTTTCTCGATTTTCTCATAGACTTCATTCCAAATCTAAAAAACATCTTTTTCCTATTGTTTTTGGATTTTTTTAAAATTGATCTATATTATTATTCGTATTGAATGACTTGAATTTTTCTTCGGAAATTTCAAGTAATTTCTATATGTTATTTACTTTTTAACTTTATTTATTTCTCAATTTAACTTTATATGTTAATTATGTTCTGCGTCTTATCCAACGAATGTTGACCAATTACTTTACAATACACTGAATTGCTATAAGAAAATAGAATGGATTATAAGCATAGGAGTATTATCTTCAATTTATATAAGTATCAAATTGAATTAGTTAAAATTGAGGGAGAAGAAGAGGCAGCAAGTATAAGAAAGGCAAAAGTCAGGGCTGAACATTTTCGCCGTTATTATTTGATCTATATATAAAAGATGGTCTGGACCATAGTTTAAGGACCGCTGGCATATAGCAATGATATCTTAGATAAAGGTTCGTTCTGGATATGTATATATTTATTGAGATTAATAATAGAGTGGGTATAATATTTAAGCAATAGATTAGTTTATTGACACTGGCAACTGTAAGCTTTCTTGGCATAGTTTCCAATTTTCATATCCATTCCCTTATCTAAAATATTATTGTTCATTATTTCATATGGCGCAAAACATCGGATACAGCACCTATATAAATTTTCTTATCTGGTACAGTATTTTCCTTTAATTAAAATTTGAATTGAATTTTGTACGCTTAGTGATAAATATTAACCTTGGCGTAATGAAAAGCGTAAACGTTGGCATTACGATGTCACTACAAAGAGGCTATTCAATTTTTATTGTACTTATGAAGTCGTCTTATATAACAATGGTGGATATTTTTTTACTCATTCTATAGATTTTTTTATTGAACAATTAACTAAAAAGTAATTTTTAACACCTATTTTTGTGTGGTTACAATGGTTCTTAAGAATTTTTAGATTTACAGCAAATTTTATACGAATATAATTATATGCATACTTATTCATATAAATATATTTTTAAAGAAATATGCAAAAAAGTATTTTTTTTTGAAGATTTGGGAGCAGACGTAACCGATTTTATCAACAAACTTCTGGTGAAAGATCCAAAGAAAAGATTAGGAGGAGGTCAAGAGGATGCCAAAGAATTGAAACGACATGCCTTCTTTAAAAACATCGATTGGGATAAACTGGCAAGGAAGGAGATTCCAGCTCCATTCAAACCAATCATTAAGTAAGCATTAACTTGCATCATTGCAAATTCTTTTTCAAACTTTGCTATTTAGTTTGAAAAATGGTTCATAGTTTATAATAAAAATAATATTTATAATAATAAATATGTTATAGGCATTGGGAAATATATTTTGTTTATTCGTTTATCAGTCTATTATACTAATTTCGTAAAAGCTATATTTTTAAGTTTTGTAAGTTAGTATCAAAATGAGGTAATAAAATTCCCAATTTATTCAATTATATATATATATGAAATAACTTTAATAAAGAATAATCTCATATAGATAACAGACTAACGTAATAATTGCTTATTAAATTATTGTGGTTGTTTACGGTGTGTGATCGTTTACAATGTTTTGTTAACTCCTCGGTTAACAGTATTGCAATGAGAACAATGTCTCTTTTTATATAAATACCATACTTTATTTAACCGTAGAAAACTAGAATTAGGTTAAAAGTATTGGGAATAAAAAACCAAATACATAATATCACATAAATATGATAGACATATAATATATATTACATCGTAATAATTAGGCTTTAGTTACACGTTACCTAATCAAAGTCATATATGAATATTATTAATACTATTTAGCAGCGCTTATCGTTGAATTATTTGCTCGCTTCATTATAACATTTGCGTTTGTACATTTTTACGCTTTTTTAAAAATTATTTATACAGCAGTTGCGGTAATTTATGATCGTGCCATTTCCCAAAAGTTATAAATAACTTCTAATTGAGTAAACAATAACTTTCAGAAACGTGCAATTAAAGTACACGTGTAAACTATATTATATAGGAAATCCAAGCAAATAAATAATATTTAATTTATTTGAATTCAACATGTTACGTGGAATAGCTTTAAAATTTTTAAATATTTGTATTCAACATATTATATGTTGATTGAAATAATTGTAGCGTGAAATGACGCAATATTATTTCGCAGTAGTTGACTATTATTTAATTACAGGACTGAATTGGATGTGTCCAATTTCAGTGAGGAATTCACCCAAATGCCTGCCACCGACTCACCCGCCGTCATTCCACCAAACTACGATAAGATATTCAAAGGATATTCATTTATTTCGCCATCTGTTCTTTTCTCTAAAAACGCTATCACTGAAGACATCATCAATGTGGACCCTAGACAAGCGCAGATGGATGACGATACAAGCAACTCTTTGTTGCGTAGTCGTATGAGCGATTCGCCCTTCTTCCAGGCGTACAACCTCGACCTAAACGAGAAAATCCTCGGAAATGGATCCTACTCTATATGTAGACGGTGTGTACACAAGGTCAGCGGACAGGAATACGCCGTCAAGATTGTAAGCAGAAAGATCGACTGTTCGCAAGAAATTAATCTGCTAAGAGCTTGCCAAGGACATCAGAACATCGCGCACCTGCACGAAGTTGTGCACGACGAAGGGCACACGTACTTGATTTTGGAATTACTTAAAGGCGGCGAGTTATTCGATCGAATACGAAAGAAGGTGAAATTCACGGAGAGCGAAGCTGCCGCTATCATGCGCAAACTGATATCTGCCGTTAGTTTCATGCATTCGCGCGGCGTTGTCCATCGTGATCTGAAGCCGGAAAATCTGCTCTTTACCACCGATAACGACGATGCCGAAATTAAAGTGGTCGATTTCGGTTTCGCTTGTTTGAAGCGGGAGAAAGAGTCGTTGCACACTCCATGTTTCACCCTACATTATGCGCCGCCCGAGGTACTTAACGGTGATCCCGTCGGTTACGATGAGAATTGCGATTTGTGGTGCTTGGGTGTCATATTATATATGATGCTGTGCGGCAGAGCGCCTTTTCACGCCCGCTCTAGTGACGACAATGCCATTACAGTTATGAATCGTATCAAACTTGGCGATTTCAATTTCGACTCCGACGCTTGGAAGGAAGTGTCGGAGGATGGTAAGAATATTGTTCGTGGTTTGCTGACCGTCGATCCGAGTCAACGTTTGCAGATGATCCATCTGAAGCAGAGCGCCTGGGTGCAGGGTAGCCAAGTGATTCCGCAGACGCCTCTTATGACGCCGGACGTGTTAAGTCACAGCGGCTCGGCGGAAAAGTGCTTAAAGGCAACGTTCAGCGCGTTTCATAAAGCGCAACGCGAGGGCTTCCGGTTGCAGGATGTCCTCAGTGCTAAACTAGCACAAAGGCGCAGAATGAAGAAAAGCTCGTCCGACAACCAGAGCTCATCTAGTAATGGCAGTAGCTTTACAAGTGAAATGTCCACTAAGAGCGGTCCAACCACACCTACAACCTCTAGAGTGAATTCCAATCCTCCGCTGGCGCAACCCCAATTTTCCGAACAGAAACAAAACGTGTTTTGCTTCGGACACTTCCGACCAGCATTTGATTCTACCAGGTACAAATTATTTTTATTATACCTTTAGTATTTTTAAATTATCAGTACGTTGGTTAATAATTATATAGAATATCACCCAAATACTCAAAGTATTTAATAGCTAGATGCGCATTTCGAAGGCCATGCCCCCATCTTCAGTAGCACAAGATAAAAACTAAATAAATACCTCTAATAGTCTTGCGCTAATTTTCTAGGAAATCAAAAGATTTTATTGATTTGATTAAAAAATCTGGTATTTATGAAATATCTTGCTCGGAATTGCTGCCTTCGGAATTCCAAAGTATTAAAATTGTTGTTTAAATTCATAATATAGAATATCACCCAAATTCATATTAATAGCTAAAAATACAAAATAAATAGAAATAAAAATAGAAAAATTGTATTTTTATTTCTCTTCCCTAATATGGAATATAACAACATAACGGCAAAATCTATAACGTATGTAAATACTTTTTATCTTCAGCTCAAATCCTGAAATAGCGAATAGAGAAAGCACCACCTCTAGTGGCATCGTTATGAGCGACAAGAACCCTTCCATCGAAGATTCTAAAGAAAAAGAAGAATCCACCGAAATACCGAAACGGAAACGAAAAGAATATACGAAAACGCGACATAGCGAACGTATCCGCAAGCAACGACAAGAGATCGACCTTGACCCGATACCGTTGATTTCGTTGCCAACGAAATCGAGGAAACGCAGACTCGAGGACAGCGCTATTGTGGAGCAAGCACGTAACAGCAGCAACACATCCCCCCAAATCAAGGTGAGGAAGAAGACATTGCTGGTTCCTACGCGTCTCTTGCGACGCAAGTGCCGGTAAATAAGCGATATGTGATTGGTGAACGGGCGGGAAGTATTTATTGTTTTAGCTAATTGTTCGTGACTTATAACCTGAATCCCAAGAGACATGTAACGTGGCTTAATGGTATGTTTCGTCGCCCCTAGGATAATCGTTATAATATATTTTCTCACTTAGAATAAATAAATAAAATACAATCGTGGTATTGACATAATCAAGAAAGACACATGTTATTCGTAATAAAAATACGAGCAACGACATCATGCAATATTTAGTACGATGACAATTTATTATTACGAAGTTACTACACATTGAATATTTTGTTGACATTTCATCGCTTATCTTTCCATTAGAAAATTATTATAATCAATTGCGGGGATGTAGTAGTTAAAATAGTGTTTATAAAATGACTGCTAGAGCTTTCTCTCATAACTAATCGTTTTATAAATAATGTGATGACAGACGAAATGATGTTAGAGCAAAGTTACAGTATTTCGTGTATGCTGATCTATTTATTATATTGCTTTAAACATGATCTTACTATCAAATTTTTCCAAGTCTATGTAGTTCTACCTTATGATCGTTAACTTCAGAATTTAAAATATATTGATTTCACTAGTAAATCTAGGAACATTTGAATAGTAATCGGTTGCTGTTATAACGCTTGCGTTTCTATTAAAATATATTACGAATGTTTTTGAGACGGCAGACATTTGAACGATTGTGATAATCTGTTCTAAAATGATGTGGTCTGGTCTGGAGTTGTAAAGTTTATAGAGATGAAAGGTAGATTGGTGTAATAGTAGTCTACTTTTTCTGCCAGTTGGTAGATCATTATAGTTATTGCCTTTTATAATAGTTTATCGAGTAATGATTTATGATATACGTTATAAATATTAATACTTTAGCCCTTTTTCCGCCAATATCCCTGCAATATCAAATAAATGAGCCACGTTACACAATACTAAATAAAAGAGAAAGTTCCACTATTTAGACAAATTTATTATTAGCGTAAGTGCACTTGATAGTCTGAGTCGTATATTGTCTTTTCTTAATTGTCATATATACCAAAAATGTATATAAAATATACGAGTTTATGACTTGTTTTCAATAAATTGTAATTACTTGTAAAGTGTAGCATAAATTATTAATTGTAATAGAGAACAATTCGTTGTTTTATTGAAATTTAGTATCTACGCTCTTAGTTTCATAAGTACAAAGCTTGAACAAATGAAATGCATTATGTACCTAAATAATTTCCCGTAATTAGAGTTATTACAAGGCTTTTCATTTTCATGTTTCTACATTTTTTTTACTCAGCCTTCACTGTAATAGTGTACTGTTAAATATTTGACTGATGGTGAATGATAGAATAAGGAGATACTATTTTAATACCATATTATGACATTTATATCTACGAATCCGAATAAAACTAAATTAGAAATGTGAACTAATATATAAAACATAATCTTTATATTTAAATATTAGGTAATTCACATACAATATTTTGTTAATATTTTTTTGTATGTTACATGGTTGCTGTGATCGCTATTTCTTTACTCGAATTGTAATCTATCCCAACATAGAAAAACTTCCTACTTGTAGAATTGCAAGAAAAGTATGTTTTTGAATTACATTTTTTTAGGATTAACAATAAATTTGTCTCAGTTGTTACGATAAGAAAGTGTACGTTGTGGATTTAAACATATTTGCTATTTTCAATTTTTTTTTTATTGAAATTACAGTTCGAAAGTAAGTCGATTTATATTCGCTGAAGCGAAATCTTGATGACCAATGTTGAAACTTTATAAAGTGTTAAATGTCGTAAAATTGCTCTAAAATGAATTATCTATATGTAAAGTGTTAAATCGTTATTTACATTTGCTAATTGCGAGAAATGTTTATTGGCAATGCGTTAGAAAAAAATTATTGAATTTATAAATTAGGGAGTATTTTATAATATTTTTTTTTTTGCATTTCTTGTACCGCATGTGAACCAATTCATTTTAATTTGATGCGAATTTGATCGAAGTCGATTTGATAATTAATTATGTGATTAATCGTATCACTGGTCTTTATATTTTAGTCACTCTAGTATAAATACTAATAATTAAAAATTAACCTAATAGCATAAAATATATTTTCTCTCTTTGATAAAGATTTTCTCGTTCTCAGGTATATCAGAGAGTTATAACATTTAATGTTGCAATTAATAACCACACTATTGTAATATTTAGAGTTTTGTATAATTTTATTTTCCGGCTTTTAGTTTTTTAAATACAAATTCCTGTTGTTTTTGCCGCCCAACTATAGCCAACGTTTTATTCATAATCATTAATTTATATTAACGAAAGTATTTTAGTAACTTTTATTTTAAAATATAGATTTGTAAATGGTAAAAAAAAATGTAAGTAGGATATTAAATTTGTTAGGTATTTTTCTTGCGGTGAAAAAGAGACCAAGTTGGACAGTGCCTTGCCTTTCTATGGTTTTATTGTCAAATATGAAGGCAAAGGTTTTGCCTTACTTATTTTTAGTATTAAAGAAATATCCAAATATAACACTTTGTCCCGTTGGTATCCATTCCTTCATTCAAAAATACTGCCAATAGGAAGTAAAACCTAGAATTTTATTTTACAGGATGCTTAGGTGTGGTTCTTAATTAAGTAATTCATAAAAACAATTGAAAATTTTTAAAATTAAGTCAATTGATATTTAGCCTATTGACAGCATTCTCGGTGAGTGAAAGAGGTAATCTTGTGCTACCGAAGATGGGATCTAGCTTCCGAAATGCGCATCTAGCTATTAGCTATTAAATCTAGCTATCTATAAATAGTTGTGGTATTTGGGCGATATATAAGACAATTATGTATAGAATATCACCCAAATATGTGCATTTAGCCATTGATTAAGTAATTTACTTTATGAATGATTTAGCTTAATAGTGTTGTGTGACATTTATATACGTGGCTTTTGAGTGGTATATAACTTGTGGGTGTATAGTTTTTTTGATAATCCTGATAGAATATTAGGAATGCAGTTTCATGTAATAATTGCAGTTAAAACAGATAATACTCCTAGGCTACTGATTTTAAATAAATTATTAATAAGAAACTATAATTATTAATAATGTTCCCGATAGATAGTTCGATAAATCGGAAATCTTTTGCAGTTGTATAATATACAATTGCATAATTGTTAGCAATCACGGTTAGTGACTGAGGTATTTTATTTAGTTTTTATCTATAGCTATTGAAGATGGGGACGTAGCCTTCGAAATGCGCATCTAGCTATACATAATCTGTGTATATTTTATTACATTTTACTACACATTCGAGTTTCAACTATCGACGTTTAACATCATCTGTTGGATGTGGTGGTATTTATAATATTGATAATTTTTCTTGAAATAGATTTAATAGTACAGTTTCACGTTAAAATCGAGAAATAGAACTATAGAAACAGAACATCCTCATGATGGAAGAGGTTCTTCAGTGAGCAGCGCAATTAGGTCGGCTTTAGTAGGACGAAGAGCAGGATGATGGCATTTTCGTGCGATCGGTAATAGAACCGAATTCGTCGAATGAAAACATGCAATTAGACGACAATTTAGCGAACTCGTTGAGTCCGTTCTTTGACATAATAGTGTCTAAGGACAAGGAAAATAAATCAAATTGATCAATAACTAGAATAGATTAGAATGGGTTTGTTGAATAAAAATCCAATTTATGGATATACAATAGGCATTAACATATGTGTTTATTAACGCAGACCAATACATGTAAATTAACAAAATTATCAATTGGATAAAAAGATAATTTTTAATAAAATAAACCAATTAAAATATATAAGTCATATAAGTACTTATTATATATCAATAACAATTTTTTCTTAAATTAGTTACATATAACTCAAATTCGTTAATAGTGTAGAATGAATTATCAATTAGAATGTTATAAATCTCTTTTTTGAATTTGTTTGAATTTGTAATTTGTTAAGAAGTCTTTTTGAAAGTTTATTATAAAATACTATACTATACATATAACATATACATATAAATACTTTACTTTGTTGTCAAAATAACAATAATATGGATGATAAAGTAAATCACAATGTTAAAAATATCGAGTCAGGCATTCTTATCTCGCAAAAATACGAACTAACAGATACAGGGCCATTTACAATATGTTTAGAAAAAGGAAAAAAAATAGGAAGGCTTTTAATTCTATGATTTTAGGCAGAATGATTGTAAATCATCATGAGGATAGCGATATAATGGTATTGCCTATTAAGCAACTAAGAAGAAATCGCGTCAGAGTCGAATTAAGATCACCCGAAGCTACAAACAATTTTATCGAATCAAAATATTTGAAAGACATGAAGATACAAATTTTCATCCCATTATGAGTCATTAGGAACGTTCCGGTGGAACTGTCCGAAGATTTAATGGACAATGTTCATTGTCTGCACAAAAAATTGAGGTGCCAAAAGTCAGAGGATTAACTCGAAAAGTAAATATTTGACGACATAGTAACAAATACACCTTTTCAAACGATAGTGGTTACGTTCCAGGGACAGGCATTACCGAGTCACATTACTATCCATAGAGTGTGTTACCCTGTAGACCCATTTCTGTAGAGATTAGTACAATATTTCAAATGTTTACGAATATTTTAAATGTTTATGTTACGGTGATAAAAGTGTACAATGTGGAGGAATGTGCGATGTGCGATCACGATCAAAGACTGCTCAGTCTTATAACTCTCATGTATTGTATTGTTTCATACTCTCATTGTCGCGGTAATTATCTAGTTAATAGTACGGAATTTGGTCATGTTGACTAAATTGTGTAGCAATCGCGATTAGTGACAGAGGTATTTTATTTAGTTATTATCTTGTGCCCACTGAAGCCTTCGAAATGCGCATCTAGCTTCGCATTACGTTTTTTGGGTGATATTATATACAATTATTTAACACCGCCGTGCCAATTTGAAAATTCCATTAAAATATTTAATTTTACACGCAGAATGCGAACTTATTCTCGATCTGTTTATTGATCAAATCTGACTCTGCGTTTGATTCTGCAGGTGCCACACGAGGAATCCCCGTGTGCGTATGCTGACTACGGCGGGATCTTCGTACCGAATCCTCTGATTGCATGGTACTCGAGTCGGTACGCCTTGCTTTGGAACTTGGAACGAGCCCGGTAACTAAGGTAAGCCGATTATACTACGCTGATGCTAACACGTCTAGACTAATTATAATTTACCATAAGTATCTTTATATATACGCACATACTATGTATCTTACTCATGTTATTATTGGTGATGTATATACATCCTTACGCTCATCTTGTGTATGTGAACCGAATAATCCGATTTGAGTTGTGTACTGAACCTGTATTAGATATCGGCAATATCTGGATGAAGTATTCAACAATTAGTTTTGTACAGGATGATGGTACTAGAAAGAGTTTTTTGGTTTTGTTTGCCACATGGATCTAGCTTAAATGCTATTCACCATCAACCAATATGTATTTAATTCGACAGTACATTTTTAAACTCAACCTAGTATACATATTTAAAACCTCCAAACTACACCAACTACCATTTTATTGGAGAAATATCTGCCAACTTTAAACTAAGTCCCTAACCACCAAAATTAAATCCTCCAAGAAATAATCTTAACAATAGGACAGACGAGGACACATTTATTCACACCAATTGGTCACTGACAATAGACACACAAAACAGACCACGGATTAGGAAATATCAAAACATATAAGTATGTTAATATAGAATATCACCCAAATACCGTAACAAGCATTAAGTAGCTAGATGTACATTTCAAGGGCTATGCCCCCATCTGAGGTATTTTATTTAGTTTTATCTTGTACTACTGAAGATGGCGGCATAGCCTTCGAAATGTACATCTAGATACTTAATGCTTTAAGTTACGGTATTTGGGTGATATTCTATATTAATATTTAACACCATAGTGATAATTTTTAAAATATAAGTATGTGTTAATGTTGTTATTATATTAAGGGATAAGAAAGGATCAATCTTTTTTAGCCGTAATTAAAAACCTATATAAATCTTCATATATTTCTATGTTGTTGAGTTTTAATAATGTCGCTAAATTAACTGGTAAATATAAAAACTTAGAAATTTCTCTTTCTAGAATTTTTCGACAAGCGCAGTATTTGGGACATACGAAAAAAAGACTAGAAATAGTTAGAAATTACTTTCGCTTAGCGTTTTTTCTTTAATGGATAGAAATGTCATTGTATTTAACAGTTTTTGTTCATTTTCAATACCTAAAAATTATATTATAATTCATTAATTATTGGTAAGTTCGTTAGCTGGTCTTCATTTGGCCATATCTATTCATCCTAGCGTCCTCCACTATTTTACTTAGATATCCTAATCTACCCCGTTCCATTCCCTGCACAATATTGGTGAAAGTGTACATCCCTGCCTACCACCAATATATAGTGTACATCCCTATATATTGAAAATAATTCTTCTATCTTTATAATCTACTATTAAATCTTTAACGTTTCTAAACATTACGTCTCAATTTATAATATCGAATGCCTTTTCTAAATCCACAAAATATTTAAAGCTATATGCGCATTTCTAAGGTTATGCCTCATCTGCAGTGGAACAAGATTAAACAATAAACAATACTTGTCTGTCACTCACCGTAATCGCTTTACAATTGAACGAAAAATCAATATGACAGCAGATTATCAACTTAACTACTTCTCAAAGTATGCCCAATAGTTGTTTTGTTACGGCTCACACTTTAATTGCCTAAGTTTTAAATTTCGTTGAGCGCTGTATAAGATTTGCTATGATAATTAGATCTGGTAGAAGTCGAAGTCGAGCAATTTCTGCGCAACTGTACATTACGAACTGTACGTGATACAAGATTATATGATATAATGAATTGAGGCAAGATTTGTCTTGCGTTATTTTCTCATATAACCGTGTAAGTAGAGTAATTGTATTCATTAATGTGTATATACTAGTATTGATGAATATTGTGTTGTATTCAAGACAAGGTACGCCTTTTCAATTCTAGATTGCTTATTCAGAATATTCAATTTCAAAGGTTTCTGAGTTTAACATACATTTATTTAAGTTGTAATTGCAGATTACAGGTTGAAATTCAAGCGATATATATTTCAGCTATTATAACATTTATATTCAATTAGTATATTAGTTTACAATTTTAGTGATTTTTTAATCAGTTCATAATTTTACTTTTTTCATATTTTGATTTCTTGTAAGATATAGAGAAGATTAAATAACATTTAGAAAATTTATTGTCGAATATCTTTTCTAAATCTACGAAAGTTATGTAAGTAGTTTGCCATCATTTCATTTTCTACTATCCTTCTTAGTTCTAAATAGCCTCGCTCGTCCGTTTGTTCTACCAAAAACCAAAATGATCTTCTGCATGCCTTTCTACCACTTTATTGTCTAACCTCGTATAAATAATCCTTAATAATATCTTCAATGCTTGTAATAGTAGGCTAATGGTTCTATAGTTCTCATATAAATTAGCTCCTACTTTCTTAATTTTTTTAAATATTTTGAAAATTACCCATCTTTAATAATTACAATTTTCAAAAATATTGATAATTCAAAATATCTATTTCTGATTTTTAGAATATTTATGTTTAGAAAAGTAAAGGTTTAGTTAAATTCGATTTCTCTATTTTGCCTATAGTTAGTTAATGAAAATACTTTAGCATATTCTCCAATATGACTACAAATTCAAACAAATCAACTGAATCTGAACAGTTTCATTGCTGTACATTTTGGTCACCATTTGTTGGCCTATATCTTGAGTGCCAAATAACAATATATCTTCTATATATCCCCATTGGGACGATTAGGATACCACTTTGTCGATTGGCCCAATTTCCGGCATGATTCTTACATAGTCCTTATACTATACAGATACAGACGTTCCCATACCATTCTACTCTTTGTATTTATAGGAATGTCTTAGTACACTGAGGGGTGGCAAAGCAGTGGTTCCATAGCGAAAATGACAAAAATAGTAACTGAAAACATGTATATATGCAAATAAAAAAAAGCTTTTTAAAAAAGTTTATTTTTCCAGAATTAAAATTGCGCTAAATGCCATATTTGATTCTCCAAATTTCTTTAATATTTCTTGTTAAGATGTAGAAATATTTGCGAAAAATTGAGGCATTTACTGACTTTTGTCAACTGGATTGAAATGTGAAAATAATGAGGCACATTGACTAACAAAATTATAACTTAAACCAATAAATACCACATAAAAAATGGAAATGAATGATTGATTAATCTAAAACGTACTCATATAATTATTAATTTAATATTCTTTTTAATAACTATTTGTTAATATTGCACATTTTCATCACACTTTGACAAAATATCAATCTATGATATGTATCTTCCTTGTTGATAATATTTCTTGTTGTTTGTAATATTTCAAGAATTTCTATGTTGGGGCTTGTTTGTGAAATTATTTTATTTTTGTTTTTGATATCTTGTCGACACTTACAATTTATTCTAAATTTTCAATCATTATATAGAGAAGAAAATATGTTTCTTATATTGCATAGCAACTTTCCATTATAATATAATTGTTCAAAAAATACTTTTTCTTTGCTAATAATTCATTTGCTACTTGTAAGGATGAAAAACAGAATGAAATTTATCTTGTATCAAGATATATCTTATAAAATGTCGAAAAATGGTGGGTAAAAAATCCAAAAAAAAATTGTTCAAATATTCTAAAACTTACTCAATTTAAAAAACGTTAAAATTTCTTTAAACCAGCGCTCGATACATATTTGTTGTTTTATTGTTTTTGCAAAAGTGGCAATTACAAGCGTCAATTGGTATAATACGAGGTATATATAATACTAAATTAAACATATAGATAAAATAATATGCAGACATGTACTTGGTTGTTATACCCCAGCACTAACATTTATATAACAAATTCACAATTAAAATAGTCATCAAAATTATAAAATGCTTTTCTTAACATGTAATTTTTCACTGTAGCACGAAATTGGTTAAAAACTTTTTGTGCATTAAAAATGGGACCTTTTTGTGATCTAAAATATTTTACATGTATATTATTCTTGTTGCGCGTAACATATTTATGATAATCTGCGTTTAAATGATAGTTAGGTATCATTTCATTAGCGAAACAAGCTATCTCCAAGAGGTATATACAGGGGAAAGTTAATATTTTCAACTGTACGAATTATGAATTACACTCATCTCTATAATTAAGGTTTGCGAGTATTCTGATGGCGCGTCGCTGTAATCTAAAAATTCTTGGCCATGTAGCACATGTCCCCCATACAGTTATCCCATATCTTAAATAAGAATCACACAGGCTAAAATATACTTGTAACAAAACAAAATTCGAAACATTGGATGCTAGTTTCCGAAGTAAATAAATATTGCTACTCAATTTAGAAGCCACTTGATCAGTATGATTGTGATACTTAAGCTTAGCATCTATGTTGTAGCCCAAGAATTTAACAAAAGTAGGGTTTTCATAGTTATACGTATCCCTGGGTGTGAACACTTGTGATTCCAATTTGGAATCATTCATGTTCAGTTGATTAGCTACGCACCACTCACTGATTCTAGCGAAAACAAACTTTGAATCAGTTATAGCCGTGTCTAAGATTTTATTCTTTTGAGTAACAGTAGCGTCATCAGCATACAAGAAGCAACTCACAATCTGCGGTAGGTGATTTGGCATATCATTTATATATATAATAAACAACAATGGTCCTAGTATCGACCCTTGTGGTACACCTCTCACCAACGGTAGCTTATCTGAGCTAACCTTGTTTAAAGTCACCGATTGAGAACGGCTATTCAAATACGACTGCATTAAGGATAAGCTTATGGTATCAAAATTATAAAATATTTTGAGTTTTTCCAGAAGAATACTGTGCGAAGCACAATCAAATGCCTTTATCAGATCTATAAAATGTACTAAAGCATATTGATTATTCTCAAAATAGTCAATGATATTATTGACAAAACTCGTAATAGCATCAGTGGTACTTTTATTTTCTCTAAATCCGAATTGGTTATCACTGAATAGTTCATATACTTCAAAATGATAAGATATCTGCTTTGCTAATATTCTTTCATATATTTTAGAGAACACTGGGAGTAGTGAAATGGGACGATAATTTCCGATGTCAAGGTTATCACCTTTCTTATAGATAGGTATTACAGAAGAGTACTTCAGAGTATATGGAAATGTACCGGTTTTGATAGTCATTTACAAGCTTTGTCAATGGTTCTACCAATAGACCAATGTTTCTTTTTATTACATTTGTGCTTAGTCCGTGAATATCTTTAGCGTTACTGTTCTTCAGAGATATTTGGACATCCCGCACAATAACATTTGATACACATTTAAATGAGAAATTGACAGTCTCACATTTATTCATGTTAGATATCTTAATGTAATTATTATATATAATATAATTATATATAATGGAACATCTAGGAACGACATAGATTGCGAATGGAGGGAAATCAGAAATGGGTTAACTACAGCAGCAAATGAAGTATTAGGCACAAAGAAAAGGGCAGGTAGGAGGGAATGGATCACGGAAGAAATAGTTAAAATGATAGAAGCAAGAAGGAAAATTAAAATTGGAAACACAGAAGCAGGACAGAAAAAATATAAGGAACTAAGGAACTTAATTAATAGGAAATGCAAGCTAGCGAAAGAAGAGTGGATAAAAGGAAATTGTGAGGATATTGAGGAGGATATGAGAAGAGGTAAAGTAGATTTTGGCTACAGGAAAATTAAGTCACATTTTTCTAAAGTAAAACCAAAGGGTAACATTATATGTGATAAGCAGGGTAAGGAACTCACAGAAAATAAGGAAAAAGCTAGAAGATGGAAGGAGTATTTTGAAGATTTATATAAAGGTAGGCAGGACATGGAGGAGCTAGAAAGTGTGGAACAGATAGATGAGGATGACTTAGGTCCTAGCATACTTAGGTCAGAGTTTCATAGAGCATTAAATGATTTACGGAATAACAAAGCAGCGGGGATTGATATGATACCAGCCGAATTAATAAAACACGCAGGGGGAAAAATGCAGGAGCGATTATACAGGTTAGTTTGTAAAATATATGAGAAGGGAGAAGTACCACAGGATTTTCAGCGTAGTAGAATAGTAACAATGCCGAAGAAAATAGGAGCTAATTTGTGTGAGAACTATAGGACCATTAGTCTACTATCACATGCATCGAAGATATTGCTAAAGATTATTTATAGGAGATTAGAAAATAAAGTAGAGGAAAGGCTAGGAGAAGATCAGTTTGGTTTTAGGAAAAACAGAGGGACGAGGGAGGCGATTTTAGCACTAAGAACGGTACTAGAAAAAAGAGAGAGGGTAGGAAAGGTAACTTGCATAGCTTTTGTAGATTTAGAAAAGGCATTTGATAATGTAGATTGGGACATAATGTTTAGAATTTTAAAAGAAACGGGTATAGATTATAAGGATAGGAGAATAATTTTTAATTTATATAAACACCAAACTGCCTTAGTTAGAATTGAGGGGGAAGAAGAGGTAGCAAAAATAGGGAAGGGAGTTCGGCAGGGATGTACACTTTCACCGTTATTATTTAATCTATATATAGAAGATGCAATAAACAAAGTAAAAGAAGAGTATAGTGTAGGTGTGAATGTACACGGAGAGAAAATATATATGTTGAGATTCACCGACGATATAGCTATATTGGAAGAAAGCGAAAAGAATTTAGAAAGGGTATTGAATGGTATGCAGGCAGTATTGACTAGGGATTTTAACATGAAAATAAATATAGGTAAAACTAAAGTGATGAGGTGTGACAAAAAGGAATGCAGTAGAAAAATGAGGATCACAATAGGAGATAATAGAATCGAAGAAGTGTCAGATTTTTGTTATTTAGGCAGTAGAATCACAAAAGATAATCGAAGCAAGGTAGATATAAAGTGTAGGATAGCACAGGGTAGGAAGGCATTCGTAGAAAAGGAACAGATTTTAAGATCAAATATTGACTTGGGTATTAGAAAAAGATTACTGAAGGTATATGTTTGGAGTGTAGCACTGTACGGGTGTGAGGCGTGGACTATAGGAAAGGAAGAGAAGCGTAGATTACAAGCATTCGAAATGTGGTGTTATAGGAGGATGATGAGGATTGGTTGGGAAGATAAAGTAACAAATGAAGCTGTACTAGAGTTAGTAGGGGAGAAGAGAAGTATTTGGAGAGTATTACAGCGTAGGAGAGACAGATTAGTAGGGCATATTCTTAGGCATGGTGGGATTATGCAATTGATCATAGAAGGTAGAGTGGAGGAAAAGAGTGGGGTAGGTAGGCTAGATTGGATTATGTGAGTCAGATAGTTGAAGACGTTGAGATGAATAGCTATAGGGAGATGAAGGGATTAGCTCAGGATAGACCGGCATGGCGTGCTGTTTCCAACCAATCTTTAGGATTGCGGACTCTTTAACTAAGATATATTAAGTGGGTCAAGTTTTCCCATGGGTAAAGTTTTTACAATGTTATTTGTAGCATTTATAAAATATTCGTAGAAATTATTCGATGATAAGCTGCTAGGGATATTATTCTTTTCGCAAGATCTGTGTGAGTTATTTTACATAGGTACTTTTAAAATGTCCTATGTCAATCGAGAATGGAATAGTGAAATACATAATATCCGCAATCATTGCCGATGTTAACCCATATGCAAATTGAGACCCACATATATATTTATGGATACATTATTGGCTATGGCCTTTGACAGATCACTGCTTTGATGTTTTTGACGTGGAACGGCATCGGAAATGAACTGGTCAGTCTTCAACGTACTGTAGATGAACTAATATTTGATTAACGTGACCAAATCAAAAATTGCATACACTTTGTTGTTACGACAAAACATAACGCCAGATAAAGATTGCCTCTTTGTTAAAATAAGAAGTACAATGGGACAATGTACAAATTACAATATGTTATAAAAAATTAAATAACATTGAAATGTACGAAATAATGAAACCCAAAGCTTGATTGAATAAAATTATTGTTTCCACAATTTTGTTGTTTGAAATATATTGAAATTCATTCTAACATTCTAAAAGTTGACAAGTTGTAAAATTGTTGTACAAATATTAAAAAAGTTAGTATTATCCCCAGAAAATCCTAGCTTTAACCATTCGATATATAGCTATAAGAAATTAATGTTAAGTAGGAATATCGTGACAACTACTTGTGCTTTTCTGCTGAATTCTAGTAACCTCATCTGTGATGTGTTAAAAATTCTCGTCTTGCATTTATACGTTCGTGCAAAGTCGTATAGACGTGCATTGAAGCGACGAACATCACCGTCCAGTAAAGCGTCAAGAATTTTAGATTACTTCGCTATCAATTCGACATTTCGTTTTCCTTCATTGTGGACGATTGTCGATTGGTGCAATAGCAATGTCAAGTATTGCAATCACGCACCGAATGCTTTCATTTCTGAAACAATAAAGCGAGAATTGCGATGATTAAACATGACTAGATTGAAAAACTGATTGGAAGTTAAGAATAAAAGCGAAACTATCTTGCTTTTTATATTCATAGCAAAATTCTATAAGGTCATATAAATATCTATTTTAATACGAGAACTAATATTATTACGTTTACAGGGCTTTATTTCAATAAATGAGAAAAGTTACGACAAAAAATTATCTTAACTTTTTATAAGACCACCCTGCATCAACCATTATAAGAAATATTGGTATAGCGTTTTTAAAATTTGCAATTATTGATTTTTGCAACGAAATAAATTGCTATTGGACCAATAGAACAAAATCACGTAGATTTTGATTGATTTTTGATGATTTGCAGATTTGATTTTGATATACAGATTGACGTAATGTTAATTTATTCTGCATGCAATGTTTCTATTCTGCAAATAATTTTGGACATATTTTTCTAACGTTCTAAATTAGATTAAATTAAAATCGTTTTTCAACACTATTTGTGAACTTTCAAAAAACTAAAAGGATTAACAGAACCTCCTCCAATAAGTTGGTGTCTAATATTTGATACGTCTTCATCATTTTATTTTGTAAGAGTTAAATTGATCAATCAGTGCAGGTGAAACATAAAAAACTTCATTCCAAAATGAATCGGATGTCCCTTTCTCTGAGTAAATAATAAATATTTACATTTGGTTAATTAGCCGCCGAATTCTACCAGCGCGAACGGCCATCCAAAGAAAGAATATAATCCAACAATTTCGACTGTTCAAAAGGCAACAGCCAAACCAAAAATGCAGCATCTGCCTCCAAATAATGTCTATTTATATATAGTTCAATATAATGATCACATAGTAAAAGAGCAATTTATACATGCATGATTAATTGTAATAAGTAATCAATATTCTAAGAATGGTCAAGATTTCTGGTCAATAGGGCTCGTTATTTTGTATAATGAATTGTGTACATTCTGCGGAACTACTGCCTTCTTTAAAACAAAAATGATGTACAGTAATGTATGTACATCGAATGGGAAAAAAAATGTGGACGACGAGGGTCGCCTTTATTCAATAAGTTACGATGACTTTGTGAAATTTTGCTGTTAAATTGGTTCAGAATTTAATTTCTGATCGGGTCGGTATGTCCACTTCTTCCACGAAGATGAAGATCGTTTCATTTAATCAAATTTACATACTTAAAGATGTGAACGAAGCAGTAGCTCGATTAGCAATAAAGTAAATATAGATTATAAAAATTCATACCCAAATATTTGTTAGCATAAAATAAAGTTAGTGTAGGAAATATCAAAAACTAAAATCATTTACTTAGTTCATATCAATCGCTTATTTACCCTTATTGGGACTGTAACTTATGCTATCATAAAACATATTTCTGCTGAAATATTGACTTATGCTTATGAAGAAATTTGCTATCAAGATCGAGCCAATTTCAATTTTTCAAAATAGATTTTTGATTTGCATTAGTAACAATTCTGAACTATTTTATTTGTGACGCGGCCAATTAATTTATAAATCATATTAAAGATATAGCATTTGTATAGATTTTTTTGGTTGTACTTTTTATGTAAGAACCATTATAAAATTTTAAAAAATGTGTATTTTTGATACTGAAATTATTCATATTGGGTGTACCTTAATATTGTCAACGATCAAATTAAATAAGCAATTCTATAATGAACATGGATAAAATTCCATACTTTTATGAAATGGTTAAAATAGATATCTTCCTCAACTTATTGCGTAAACTACAAAAAATAAGCGAGTGTTATTATTTTAAAATTAATATGTTGTTTTGAAATTTGTCACTACGGATTAAACAAGGGGGTAAAATATCAACCAAGTATCGTAGGACAAAGCATTTAATGCGCATTTCGAATACTATGCTCCCATCTTCAGTAGCACATTATAATTTTTTTATTATGGAAATTTGTATACCTGCATATATGAATGCCTGCATTTATTGCTAAAATAAATTTCGCGTTTGAAATTAAATAGAATTGTGTTTCTGATTTAAGAAAACAATGAAGCCTTCCTTAAAAACGAAGATATTAAAAATAAAATATTTTCACCAATGGCAATGTACGATTTTATTTTCACACCATTCGTCTATATATGTTAATTAAAGCTAATGCTTAGTAAGAAATTTGTTATCGTGCAGCCAGATGTAAAGGAATTAAATTGAGTAGGCATTCAGTAACTGTAGTGATTAAGATATTATATTATGGTACTTAATTTAAGTATCAGAACTACTGTCGATATATAAATATCGGAGGTGTTCAACATTTCGCATGTTGGAGGATTTAAAAGTTGTTACTTAAATGCACGAAAGGAACAATTTCCTTGAGACTTAAATATGAATTCGATTGCCTGAAAATAAATTTAATATTGTAATGAAAATGATGCATCGAAGATATTGTTAAAGATTATTTATAGGAGATTAGAAAATAAAGTAGAGGAAAGGCTAGGAGAAGATCAGTTTGGTTTTAGGAAAAACAGAGGGACGAGGGAGGCGATTCTAGCACTAAGAACGGTAGTAGAAAAAAGAAAGAGGGTAGGAAAGGTAACTTGCATAGCTTTTGTAGATTTAGAAAAGGCATTTGATAATGTAGATTGGGACATAATGTTTAGAATTTTAAAAGAAACGGGTATAGATTATAAGGATAGGAGAATAATTTTTAATTTATATAAACACCAAACTGCCTTAGTTAGAATTGAGGGGGAAGAAGAGGTAGCAAAAATAGGGAAGGGAGTTCGGCAGGGATGTACACTTTCACCGTTATTATTTAATCTATATATAGAAGATGCAATAAACAAAGTAAAAGAAGAGTATAGTGTAGGTGTGAATGTACAGGGAGAGAAAATATATATGTTGAGATTCGCCGACGATATAGCTATATTGGAAGAAAGCGAAAAGAATTTAGAAAGGGTATTGAATGGTATGCAGGCAGTATTGACTAGGGATTTTAACATGAAAATAAATATAGGTAAAACTAAAGTGATGAGGTGTGATAAAAAGGAATGCAGTAGAAAAATGAGGATCACAATAGGAGATAATAGAATCGAAGAAGTGTCAGATTTTTGTTATTTAGGCAGTAGAATCACAAAAGATAATCGAAGCAAGGTAGATATAAAGTGTAGGATAGCACAGGGTAGGAAGGCATTCGTAGAAAAGGAACAGATTTTAAGATCAAATATTGACTTGGGTATTAGAAAAAGATTACTGAAGGTATATGTTTGGAGTGTAGCACTGTACGGGTGTGAGGCGTGGACTATAGGAAAGGAAGAGAAGCGTAGATTACAAGCATTCGAAATGTGGTGTTATAGGAGGATGATGAGGATTGGTTGGGAAGATAAAGTAACAAATGAAGCTGTACTAGAGTTAGTAGGGGAGAAGAGAAGTATTTGGAGAGTGTTACAGCGTAGGAGAGACAGATTAGTAGGGCATATTCTTAGGCATGGGGGGATTATGCAATTGATCATAGAAGGTAGAGTGGAGGGAAAGAGAGGGGTAGGTAGGCCTAGATTGGAGTATGTGAGTCAGATAGTTGAAGACGTTGAGATGAATAGCTATAGGGAGATGAAGGGATTAGCTCAGGATAGATCGGCATGGCGTGCTGTTTCCAACCAATCTTTAGGATTGCGGACTCTTTAACTAACTAATGAAAATGAACCAAATTCTATATTTGCATCTATTTTTAAATGTGAACAAGATGGTTCATCAAAATTAGCCCTCGGTCCATGGAATGGGCATTCCTGATATATAGATACTTGTGCAATAAAAGTGTAAGAATGTAATCATCGCGTAAATGAACTCATCAGAATATTCTCGCTCAATTAACACCGGAAGGTAATTTTCATGACGAAAGGATGAGACTTTTGCATTGAATGTCTGAGCCTTGGAATCTAGCGTATCATAAAACGTAAAAATGCATTCAAATTACGCCCGTCAAAGTTGGATATGGCAGCCTCCATATCTTCGACTGTGTAATTAAAATCTAACTTTGGCAGACAAATTATATAGCTACCAAGAATATACTTTGGCAAGTACGTTATTTTTTTTTACCACCATAGTCTAATGCAAAATAGTTATACTTTTACTATGTACTGTGATATTTTGCGTACATTAGTATTTTTTCTAGTCCATAAAGAAAATTTAGCAAAATTTAGTTGCAAAATTTTGTTCTAGCATTTTACATATTTGAATCTAAAACAACGTATTCTCGCTTCTTCGTTTTCTTATAGAATTTAGACGCAAAAATATTGTTGATATGATTTTATCAAATTAGCTATTTGATTTTATTTTATTTTGATTATACTAAATTTAAAATATTTTGTCATGATTAAGCATCACCGCGTGTATATTTAAGTTAATCTAGTTAAATTTGTAATAAATAAAATTGCCTTTGTTTTACAAAAAGTGCTTGCACTTTCGAGAATTTTAAAGTAAACAAAGTGTCCGAAAAAATACATGGCATATATACATAAAGGCATGTCCATATAAAATATGAATACTTCGTCTAGGGCACTATATTATATATACTTATCAAAAATAAAATTCTCATTATTTGCATGTGGATATAAAATATCATTGTTAAACGATTTGAAAAATACGATAAGTACAGGAAATTATTTTGAGCCCATTAAAAATATGTATTTAGGAAGATGTTCGACGTAATTATTTCGTAGCAATTTATTTTTTGAGCGAAATAATTGAAAATGGCATAGTTCTGTTTGTTTACGCGCTAAGCGGAAGAATAGCTCGTGGCGACAGTCTTTGATATAGATTTTAAATCACATAATAAGTATGTACAATACTGTAGAAGACGCCCCTTTAGCCGACCGTTCTTATATGTTTGAATAGTTTTTTATGCTTTAAGTATATATGGTCCATTCCGGCAGAAACAGTTGTGTTTGGCCGGAGGGTTTAAAGGCAAGTCGTTATCATTGAAACAATGGCAATGGATCTGCGTAAGCAAAGTCAATTAATAAAGGGACATGGGTATACTACAATTAAAGCTGTACGTAATTGTAATATATTAATTTGAGTTGGCAACAAGTATTAATATGTAAAAAAGGTTTCGTAAGATGATAAACGTCGAAATAGTGAAATGAAAAAGAAATATTTTGGTTTTGTTGGTTTAATTTGCAGAAAAATGATAGCGGCAATAGATTGTGGATGCATTTCGATTCTAATAAATTTAGGACCGACAGAAAATTAATTTTAAATCGCAATATTACTGTTAATTTATTACATCTCTTTATTTTTGATACTAATTCGCGAAAGTACAAATCTAAGGATCCACTCGTAATAGTCGAGGCTACTAAAAATAAATTAATGAATAAATAAAAAATAAAATAGGGTAACAATATTGGTAACGAAATAGAACTTTGCTGTATTGCAAATATGCGTTGTGTTCGCACGCAGCCAACGATTACTAAGTACTAAAGTAAGTACTACTGCTGGTCAATTGGTAAAGAACTGGTTGCAAATGGATCTGGTATTCTAATAAGCATTGAGAGCATGTTCGCAACTACGAATTAATACTAAACTGTTTGAAGTATAATTAACAAACTAATCCTAACGGATACTTGTCTCTTCTCAAATAGCAATACCAAGTAGCGTAATTTCTGCATTCCATATGAAGTTTAATTTTTGCTGCTTTCGCTTAACGATATGTATGGTATGTTATTTACTTAAAACAAGTATTGCATTTATCGAAAAGTAGTGTTGTGTACTTGTCCAATGTGACTCAAAAAGATGTATTTTATTTTGTGTTGGGAATTAATTCATTAATCTTGATGGGTGGATTTTTTTTTAACTTTTTACACAAACATAATATATACAATTGTAAAATTTTCGATACAGGAAATTTAATATTTGGAAATCGTATTTATAGTTTTAAATATTTTTTAATCCTTGCTTATTTGGGTTTATTTATTTTTATTGAGGCAATGTGTTGATTTACTGATTAATTATCCTTGGAAGGATCAAGGTTTATTTTATTATAATATCATCAAAACTTGAAACGATGTAATAAAAGCTTACGTTTGCGAGCACTTTGTTTTCTCTAATATTTTTTCAATATTTAACATTTTAATATTTTACATTATTCATATATTTTGGAACGAAATGCGCATTTTTTAAAGCGCATTTTAAATCTATAATTCGTAATACAAATAACCAATTTGCATATTTTTCAAATAGTTGTTGCTATAATTATTTTGCTGTTATCCTTAATTATCTTACCACATTTTTAGAAATCATTTGCTACTATTTACTAAAAGTTGTTTCTACTCTTTACGATTTAATTTTTTTCAACTAAGAGATTCTTAAATTTATTAATGCAAGTCAATAATGAATTCAGATGTAATTTTAATTTTTTACTTATAAACAATTTGGTAGCAAATTACAATTTAATGTAATACATACTAATAATATAATATAATAGGTAAACTAGGATTCGATTCAGCATGTGTGTCCTATAAGAGTACCTGAAGAATAAAAAAATATATAGTAACTTACAAGTTCAAATTAACTTACTCCTATTGGTTTTTAAGTTATTTTATTACGAATATTATTAGCTCCTTGTGTCATAATTGTGGATTTCAACATTAGTACTTAAGATTATTTAAAGATGAAAAATTAAAAAAAGATAACTTTGACATAATTTTGTATGTCAATTTATAATTAAGTCATTTGTTTCCCATATATTCACTTTAAGCGCTATTTAACCATAGAATGTAGCAAAGGAAATCGATTCTTTTTAAATCGATTTATAATACATCCATAATGAATTTGCTGCAGAGAATTAAAGTTGAGAAGTGAGTGCAGCGAAGGTGGATATATGATTTATAATTGGTAGTTTGTGGACATTGGGGAGTTGTCTACTATTTGGAAAAGTGTGAATTATGCCCGGATATGGCCACGAAGATGAACTATTATCGTCGTTAGACCAATGTGCAGAGCAATGTGCACTTATAAACAATTCCCTCAATAAATGATAAGCGTTGCAACTGGTCATTAGGTGCAACGGAAGTCGACTTGATCATGGCCTATAATATTAACGCAGAAATCAACCATTAATTACATTTCAATAAAATCCCCATCTAACGGTATGTTGTAGTATAATAACGGGTTACTCTTTTCTTACAACATAACGAATGAATACAGTGACAGACTTCCCTGAAATGTATCAATGTTTAGATGGAGGATGAATTATAAGAACTATTAATAAATACATGATTATATTTATATACAAATCAGCCAAATTTAATAGTTAGATGTGCATGTTCAGTGGCACAAACAAGAACTAAATAAATCAGATTTTTCAATCGATGACATGACCTATCAGTGGTGGTTCCTTATGCAGACCGCAGGGCCGCGCGCCCATCCTGAACATTGAGCGCATCACCATAGATATATAATTGTATTGCGATATTTTATCTCGGCATTATTTTTCCTAAAAGATAAAGCTTGCGCCGCGATAACAATCAACACAACGCGGTGTGGCGTTCGTTGTGGTATCCGTTGCAAGTCACAGCAGCGACCGATGCTGTATCTATCGTTCGCGTGGTATAGATATTTATCGCTACTTTGGTGCAGCTGGGTGTCCAGCGCCAGCCAGCCTCACACTACAGGTTAAATGCATATGCACTCATCTCACTCTATTGCAAGTAATAGGTGAGAGCGACCGTATGCAGTATGTCTTTTGTTTCTTCGGTTCTGTCCTTGCTTCATCGTCTAATATGTTTCACTGATTCCCAGCGGCTATCCAATGCCAGTACAAGTTAAATACATATATACAGTACATATGCAATGAGATTAGTGTATCATAGAGTGCAGGCGACCGATCTATTGGATGTCGCGCTTCTTTAACGTCCTAGAGCAATTCAGAGAGAACAGAGAGTAGTATATATATACAGAGAGTATATATAAATATATATGTATATAAATTGATATAGAATAGCCAGATTAGACAGTAGCATTTGTTCTGTGTATGTACGATATGTACGTATGTACGATTTTGCCACGTGTTTCTCCAAGAATATATTCAATAGAAATAATTTAATAAAAATGAATACTGTTAGTTCTTTATTGAAAATAGAGTTTTGTAGACTTTCTCTTGTGGACAAAGTAAAAATTAAAGAATTAGGTAGGCCATTGCCTGATTTAAATTTATCGCAAACTTGTGCAAGGAGTGCTCAAAACCGGACATTTACGCGGCGTTTTACAAGAGACATTTACAAAAAAAATTATAAGACAGATGAAGGACAGATTCTCATATCGTGGCCATCTACAAGCCGCTGAGTTATTTAACACGAAATCGATGTCAACATTTTCTAAACAATTTCCAGTGGACCTTTTGGAAACCGTGTGTCATGCATATCCATTTTTGAATAAAACCAGATTAAAAACAGAATTGGAAGTAATTTACTCACGTCCGGATTTTTATCAAATAATTGGAGCCACAAATTTTCTTTCGTTATTGCTACAAAATAATCTCAGTGAAACTTTCCCGGAAACTATAAAAATACTTAAAATTCTTTTAACAACCCCGATGACCACTGCCGAATCAGAGCGTTGTTTTTCAACACTTAAAAGAATCAAGACTTTTTTACGAAATGCTATGGGTAATGATCGTTTAAACGCGTTGGCGATTATGTGTATTAATAAAAATGTGGTGCGAGATATTTATAAATTTAACGAAAAAGTTTTAGAAAAGTTTATATCAATGAAAGATAGAAGAGTGGAATTCACTTTCAAGAAATGATTGAATTTAATCATTTTGCATCCATTTTAGGTAAGATTTCTGACTATTATGTTATTTTTTAAGAAATGCACCCCCCAGATTGAAATGGCACGAGCCGCCACTGTGACCTATACATTTCTCAAGAATAGAAAACACGATTAACAATGTAATAAAGTAATCTCGATAAATGAGGAAGTGACAAACCAAAAATAACTAACATTAAAATTAGTTTTTATTAAATAAATTGGACAAATTGGACTAATTCAATTTGATTTTTATTTATACTCATAATTATTCAATTCGAAATATTTCGAAACACTTTTAAGCGAACTAATTTCAATAGGATGACCTGATTCAAAAATATACCAGAACACTTTTATCCTTTTATCCTTAATTTTGATCATATTAAAGAAAGCGACTTGTTAAACCTGTTGGTTCTAATTTTTGAGCGCTAGAAAAAAGAATTATTAATAATAATATTAATACACATCAGTTATTTTTATTATCAGTTAACTTGGTGCGAATTAAATTAAATTGTTTTGTACTGCAAAGATATGCAGAACAGATTAATTCCAACATATTTTATTGTAATGCAATATAAATAGCATTTTTGAAATTAAATATAATTGATTGATGATTTGATGATTTTCCTTAATGAAAGATTTATTTACAATGTACATTTCAATCCATAATAGCTCAGGCATTTTTGACTAGTAAGCAATATTTATTTTGATTTTGTTTATTAACTTCAGTTTATGGGAAGGTTGAGATGAAAAAAATCGTCGAACGTCATTTTCTGTATATATACTTTGTACAAATATTCCTCGAATGATAGTTGTCCTTAGAGTCTCCATAATATCGTATATAGACCACAGTAATATAAAAAACAATCCATTCTTCAACATCATACATAGCGTGATGTTAAATTGAAAAAAATTCTAGTAATTTTCAATAATATTATTATTTACCTGTTCCAGTTCACGCAACATGCAAGTAAATCCTAAATCAAAAATAAAGTATTAGTACAGAACACGAGAAATGAGAAAATCTGTATTACGCATATTATTTTAATCGGCAAAATGATTATCGAAAAAGGAATAAAGCGATTCAGAGGGTATATACAATACGAGTACGCTTGTATATAGAAAACAGAAATACCAGCGTACAGTTGTACAATAACGCAATTGTAGATTTGCCGACACTATATTAAACTTGCATTATTGTCCAGTAAATGCAGTTTGTTTAGACGATATTCTGTCGGTGCAATATACAGAGTGTATATATCATTATTTAGCAATATTAGTGCTTACTAAAACGACAATTTGAATTTATTGTTACAATTCAGAAAACGATAAAGTAAGACGAATTTTTCAGTACACAATATGGCTGTTATTAACCGGGCGCCATTATAGAATTTGTGTAATTATAATTTTTTTTTGTACAAGTTCTTTTTTGTGCTAGTTCAAAAATGAAGTCTGTATAATACAATGACTTATAGCATTATGTGAATTTAACTTTATTTGACAATTTTAACATTATTTCGTTTCACCTAATTGTCACCTGTCCAGCAACAAACTACAAAGTAAAATAAATAATTTTTTAATGCAATTTTTGTTCGGGCTCGATGTACTTATTTCCAATTTTTAACTATATATTGCTGATCATGTTTTAATTGTCGATATTCATGATAATTGGAAAATTAGGTCGCGATAAGCATTTATCATTTATTTATTTATTTATTCATGTTCATTTTATCGAAAAATATGTTTACATGAAGCAGTTTACACGTTGAAAAGAGCCGTGAAAACGGAATAAATAGAAATTGATGTGTTTCTTTCGCAATATGTGTTTTATTAACGGTTGTATATTAGATAAAAATTTCGCCCATACTTTATTTGTATCGCAAGTGTATTGAGTGTCCTTCCACTGGCAAAATTGGCATCCTGTATGTGGAATAATACATTTGGCCGCACTGCTAAGTGTGGTAATTTGAATGTAATAGTACAATCTCTGTGGGGAGAATTAGAGATTATTGTCCATAGAATAATGTGCGTGTGCGGTATGTGAATTACTGTGTGTATTACCACTGTATGATTAGATTACATCCTCAAATGCGACAGATTTATTTTAAATTGAATATTATATCGAAGAAATATAAAAAGTATCTTGAAGATTTATATAAAGGTAGGCAGGACATGGAGGAGCTAGAAAGTGTGGAACAGATAGATGAGGATGACTTAGGTCCTAGCATACTTAGGTCAGAGTTTCATAGAGCATTAAATGATTTACGGAATAACAAAGCAGCGGGGATTGATATGATACCAGCCGAATTAATAAAACACGCAGGGGAAAAAATGCAGGAGCGATTATACAGGTTAGTTTGTAAAATATATGAGAAGGGAGAAGTACCACAGGATTTTCAGCGTAGTAGAATAGTAACAATGCCGAAGAAAATAGGAGCTAATTTGTGTGAGAACTATAGGACCATTAGTCTACTATCACATGCATCGAAGATATTGCTAAAGATTATTTATAGGAGATTAGAAAATAAAGTAGAGGAAAGGCTAGGAGAAGATCAGTTTGGTTTTAGGAAAAACAGAGGGACGAGCGAGGCGATTCTAGCACTAAGAACGGTAGTAGAAAAAAGAAAGAGGGTAGGAAAGGTAACTTGCATAGCTTTTGTAGATTTAGAAAAGGCATTTGATAATGTAGATTGGGACATAATGTTTAGAATTTTAAAAGAAACGGGTATAGATTATAAGGATAGGAGAATAATTTTTAATTTATATAAACACCAAACTGCCTTAGTTAGAATTGAGGGGGAAGAAGAGGTAGCAAAAATAGGGAAGGGAGTTCGGCAGGGATGTACACTTTCACCGTTATTATTTAATCTATATATAGAAGATGCAATAAACAAAGTAAAAGAAGAGTATAGTGTAGGTGTGAATGTACAGGGAGAGAAAATATATATGTTGAGATTCGCCGACGATATAGCTATATTGGAAGAAAGCGAAAAGAATTTAGAAAGGGTATTGAATGGTATGCAGGCAGTATTGACTAGGGATTTTAACATGAAAATAAATATAGGTAAAACTAAAGTGATGAGGTGTGACAAAAAGGAATGCAGTAGAAAAATGAGGATCACAATAGGAGATAATAGAATCGAAGAAGTGTCAGATTTTTGTTATTTAGGCAGTAGAATCACAAAAGATAATCGAAGCAAGGTAGATATAAAGTGTAGGATAGCACAGGGTAGGAAGGCATTCGTAGAAAAAGAACAGATTTTAAGATCAAATATTGACTTGGGTATTAGAAAAAGATTACTGAAGGTATATGTTTGGAGTGTAGCACTGTACGGGTGTGAGGCGTGGACTATAGGAAAGGAAGAGAAGCGTAGATTACAAGCATTCGAAATGTGGTGTTATAGGAGGATGATGAGGATTGGTTGGGAAGATAAAGTAATAAATGAAGCTGTACTAGAGTTAGTAGGGGAGAAGAGAAGTATTTGGAGAGTGTTACAGCGTAGGAGAGACAGATTAGTAGGGCATATTCTTAGGCATGGGGGGATTATGCAATTGATCATAGAAGGTAGAGTGGAGGGAAAGAGAGGGGTAGGTAGGCCTAGATTGGAGTATGTGAGTCAGATAGTTGAAGACGTTGAGATGAATCGCTATAGGGAGATGAAGGGATTAGCTCAGGATAGATCGGCATGGCGTGCTGTTTCCAACCAATCTTTAGGATTGCGGACTCTTTAAACTAAAAAAAAATCGAAAAAATATTTGAGCATTTCTCCAACATTTTTGATATGTTTCGTTCAGTAATAAATGATAAATTGAAAGAATTTTAAATTTTTTATTAACACATGCAATAGATTTATTCTAAATTGAATATTACATATCGCAAAAATATTGTTGCATTTCACCAACATTTTTCAATTCAAAATTTATTTTTTTATAAAATACATTAATTATACAATACAATTGAATAGGTGTAATACATCGTATCTAATAGAGTCATAATATGGCAGAAAGTTTTTTTTACAATTTTTAATATTTATAATACAGTGATTTAAAAAAAATGTTTTATTTTCAGGAAAAACTCGCTTGTAGAGTAAGGTTCCATTTCAATAAGATTTTTCAAAATTAGATTTTTAAAGATTAACATATTTCTTCTTCTTCACGAACTCTTACAGGCATTGCGTTAAAAACTTTCAAACACATAATCAACATTTCTTTCTGTTAGTTTATGAGTGGGGTACATATAGTCCTTAGTTCTAGTATTTACATCATGTGGTTTTAAGTATTATTTGAAATTTAATTTAAACTTGTGAAGATGTAACAATCGATTATAAACATACAAAGCAGTAATAGTTAATATTGAGTTCTTACTAAAGTGCGATCTGCAAGATTGCTTATATTTCAAATCAAACATTATTCTAATTGCTCGTTTTTGCACTAAAGCAATTTTATTAACAGCTGGATCCCCAGAATATGATTCCGAAATTTATTAATGACTGGAAGCATGATAGATATACATTTATGGCTATTGTGCTTAGGCATTTTCTTAATTGCCTCAAACTGTAAAGGACAGTGTGTAGTTTGCAGGGCCGCGCGCCCCTCCTGAACATTGAGCGCATTACCGTAGATATATAATTTTATTGCGATATTTTATCTCGGTATTATTTTTCCTAAAAGATAAAGCTTGCGCCGCGATAACAATCAACACAACATGGTGTGGCGTTCGTTGTGGTATCCGTTGCCAGTCACAGCAGCGACCGATGCAGTATCTATCGTTCGCGTGGTATAGACATATCGCTAATTTGGTGCCGCTGGGTGTCCAGCGCCACCAAGTACAGGTTAAATGAATATGTACTCATCTCACTCTATTGCAAGCAATAGGTGAGAGCGACCGTATGCAGTATGTCTTTTGTTTCTTCGGTTCTCTCCTTGCTTCATCGTCTAATAAGTGTCACAGATTTCCAGCGGGTATCCAAGGCCACTACAAGTTAAATACATATATACAGTACATATGTAATGAGATGAGTGTATTATAAAGTGCAGGCAACCGATGTAATATATCATCTATTGGATGTCGCGCTTCTTTAACGTCCTAGAGAAGTTCAGAGAGAGCAGAGAGTAGTATATATATACAGAGAGTATATATATATTTATATAAATTGATATAGAATAGTCAGATAAGACAGTAGCATTTGTTCTGTGTATGTACGATATGTAAATATGTACGATTTTGCCACGTGTTTCTCCAAGAATGTATTTAATAGAAATAATTTAATAAAAATGAATAGTGTTAGTTCTTTATTGAAAATAGAGTTTTGTAGACTTTCTCTTGTGGACAAAGTAAAAATTAAAGAATTGGGTAGGCCATTGCCTGATTTAAATTGATCTCAAACTTGTGCAAGGAGTGCTCAAAACCGAACATTTACGTGGCGTTTTAAAAAGAGACGCGTCTCTGAAATATATATTTTTTTAAATATATTTTTCTATATAAAATTTATTATTTATAAATAAAAATATTTGCTAAATAGGTTACATTATGTGTGTTCAAAATCTGTGAGAAAATTTAAAGATATTTAATGAGTTTTCTTTGAAACAAACCAAGCTTAAGATGAACCAATGAATTTAAAAAAACCATGTGAATATAAAAACGCGTTTACGTCCTTTATTATGGAATTTTACTTAATGATATTAATATAAAAAATAGGACCGCAATGTTAGTTTAGATTCATTAGAAAAATGGATGATATAAAACAAAACACAACTACAGTTCTTTTGTTATTCTTGAAAACCGTGTTAAGAGTTTTAATAGAAAAACAACATTATTTCGAAAAGATTTGCATTTATTGCGTAGCAAAGTTTCGCTTGGAGAAGAAATGCACATTTAAAACAGTTTGGACAAATTGACTTTGATGTAAAAGCTAAGCCAATAATTTTTCTAAACGCACAAACGTTACACGATTTGTAAGATAATATGTGAGATTGTGGGTCGAATGTATATCTGACAGTTTAAGGCGATTTATCAAAGGCGTTTTTCATGTGAGGTCTTCAACAATAATTGTAACACACTGAAGAAACTACAGAACAATAGCAACAACAACAAAAACCAACGAGAATTTCTAGTCCTAATATTACTTACATCACAGAGATGTCTATGATTACAGACCAGAGCATAAAATAGACAAAGAGACTGGAGGGCTATTTGCGGTCTGGTCTTTGATTACACGAAAATGTATAAATGAACTTCAACGAACATCTAGGCACTTCAATCTATGTTCTAAAGCAGACCGCGTAATATTGTGTTACGTATTTCCAATGAAGTTTCGTTAATGGACAATTAAAAACATTGCTATAAAATGTTTGATTTTGATGAATTTCAAATAGCGATAAATAAGAAGAATGATGATAATTAAACAAAACAAGGCATAATGAATTGATCGAGTAACTTGAAGAGGTGAATATAACAGATAATAAAAAAAATTGCGAAGAGTGCGAAGATAAAAATTGGAGATTTATGAATGTAGAGCGGACTGGTGTTAAGATTGTTGAGAAGCTTTCTAAAAAACTTGAACGGTTTAGGATTGAAAGGATTTTTAAATAAGAGATTTGGATGGGTGTGATATGAATTTTTTTTGTTATTTATGATAAAAAGTGCCAGCCTTTTCTTGGATCAAATTTTATAAAAAAATTAAATAAGAATTGTTGCACCACAATTTTAATACATGAGAAATTTATATATTTATAAGAGATATCTCTTCACCGATACGTTTATTTCATAAAATATTTTTTCTAAAATTCGCCTTATTTATGGTTGATTTTCGAATGGTGTTTTTGTTCTTGTTAAGTGGTAAAGGTTAGAGGGAAATGAATTTATGTGTTCCACTCACGCAGGTTGTATTAAGCTATAAGGCATCGGAGCTTAGAAACAAACGACGGTAATATTGTAATATATGACGGAAAAATAACACCTTTTGTCTGGGCGTTTTCTATGTTTGAACACATCACAGATTTAAATGGAAAGGAAATAATTATACAATCGAAAGGATTGAGAAAACGCCGATCGTTACAATGATGAGGCAATTAACACTATATATACAAAGACTTATTTCACCACTATAAGAACATCGAATTTTTCGTCTATTTTAGAAGCTTCTTTTTTATTACATTTCTAATGCATATTGAATTTGTTAGAAAAACAAAATACCGAACAAATATATTTATACGTTTGATATACGATTTTTTTTCGGGTCGTTGATTAAAAGGTTTTTATTAGTATACAGGGTAAGCCGAATCGGAATTATTGGATATTGGGAAATTATCATGAATTAAGAACTAAGAAAAAATACCGAGTCGAAAATTCGAATTCGTTTGAAGCTTTAAACTGACGTTTTAAAAATATTTTCCGTATTAATAGTCTACCATTTTTCATGTGTGCAATTTATCCCGAAAAATCTGCAGAAATAGGGAGGAAAAATATATGGCATAAATTATGATGAAGGCCCTAGTACCTGTTACGTTTTAATTATTTATATTGATGTAGAATTCTTTATAAAAAAACATTTTGTGTGTTTAAGTATTTATATATTATAAATATATATTATTATTATTATAAGATTTGGGCTACAGGAAAATTAAGTCACATTTTTCTAAAGTAAAACCAAAGGGTAACATTATATGTGATAAGCAGGGTAAGGAACTCACAGAAAATAAGGAAAAAGCTAGAAGATGGAAGGAGTATCTTGAAGATTTATATAAAGGTAGGCAGGACATGAAGGAGCTAGAAAATGTGGAACAGATAGATGAGGATGACTTAGGTCCTAGCATACTTAGGTCAGAGTTTCATAGAGCATTAAATGATTTACGGAATAACAAAGCAGCGGGGATTGATATGATACCAGCCGAATTAATAAAACACGCAGGGGAAAAAATGCAGGAGCGATTATACAGGTTAGTTTGTAAAATATATGAGAAGGGAGAAGTACCACAGGATTTTCAGCGTAGTAGAATAGTAACAATGCCGAAGAAAATAGGAGCTAATTTGTGTGAGAACTATAGGACCATTAGCCTACTATCACATGCATCGAAGATATTGTTAAAGATTATTTATAGGAGATTAGAAAATAAAGTAGAGGAAAGGTTAGGAGAAGATCAGTTTGGTTTTAGGAAAAACAGAGGGACGAGAGAGGCGATTCTAGCACTAAGAACGGTAGTAGAAAAAAGAAAGAGGGTAGGAAAGGTAACTTGCATAGCTTTTGTAGACTTAGAAAAGGCATTTGACAATGTAGATTGGGACATAATGTTTAGAATTTTAAAAGAAACGGGTATAGATTATAAGGATAGGAGAATAATTTTTAATTTATATAAACACCAAACTGCCTTAGTTAGAATTGAGGGGGAAGAAGAGGTAGCAAAAATAGGGAAGGGAGTTCGGCAGGAATGTACACTTTCACCGTTATTATTTAATCTATATATAGAAGATGCAATAAACAAAGTAAAAGAAGAGTATAGTGTAGGTGTGAATGTACAGGGAGAGAAAATATATATGTTGAGATTCGCCGACGATATAGCTATATTGGAAGAAAGCGAAAAGAATTTAGAAAGGGTATTGAATGGTATGCAGGCAGTATTGACTAGGGATTTTAACATGAAAATAAATATAGGTAAAACTAAAGTGATGAGGTGTGACAAAAAGGAATGCAGTAGAAAAATGAGGATCACAATAGGAGATAATAGAATCGAAGAAGTGTCAGATTTTTGTTATTTAGGCAGTAGAATCACAAAAGATAATCGAAGCAAGGTAGATATAAAGTGTAGGATAGCACAGGGTAGGAAGGCATTCGTAGAAAAAGAACAGATTTTAAGATCAAATATTGACTTGGGTATTAGAAAAAGATTACTGAAGGTATATGTTTGGAGTGTAGCACTGTACGGGTGTGAGGCGTGGACTATAGGAAAGGAAGAGAAGCGTAGATTACAAGCATTCGAAATGTGGTGTTATAGGAGGATGATGAGGATTGGTTGGGAAGATAAAGTAACAAATGAAGCTGTACTAGAGTTAGTAGGGGAGAAGAGAAGTATTTGGAGAGTGTTACAGCGTAGGAGAGACAGATTAGTAGGGCATATTCTTAGGCATGGGGGGATTATGCAATTGATCATAGAAGGTAGAGTGGAGGGAAAGAGAGGGGTAGGTAGGCCTGGATTGGAGTATGTGAGTCAGATAGTTGAAGACGTTGAGATGAATAGCTATAGGGAGATGAAGGGATTAGCTCAGGATAGATCGGCATGGCGTGCTGTTTCCAACCAATCTTTAGGATTGCGGACTCTTTAACTAACTAAATATATAAATTTTTATTTATTAATTACTCTTTCTTATTTAGATTATAATGTAGAGTGTAGTATATTTTTATTATCAAACTCTAATTAATATATTAATTCATAAAATATAATGCACCTATTAATTGGGTAGTGTTAAGATATGACATTAAGGTGAGGCTGTCGTCGAAGTAAATACGTACAAAGTTTACCGCGTTCAAAGATAATTAAATTACGTCGATATATGGTGCACTTATATCAGTGGTTGTTAAATGGTAGTGTTACAGGGTCGGCCAAAATAAATTAGAAAAAAAAAACTCGAATTAACACTAGATTGCACTTAACGCTTCGCATTTAAAATAGTATCATAAGAACATATATATTCTAAACAAATAATATAATAAGATTTTTATAATATATAATATAATATAATTTAATATAATAAGATAAACAAATAATATAATAAAAAATAAGATTTTTCTAAGAAATATGTTTTAGACATAAGACATATATGTAGTGAAATAGAGGTATAACAAAAAACAAATAAATAATAAAATTTTAGTAGAATGTTTATAATTCCATAACTAATTTTAGGGACATCAAGAATGTATATGAAATAGAGCGACAAAAAATTAAAATCTATAATATTAGTGATGGGAAACTACTCACGATTATTTATATGAAGTTTTAAAATACTTATTGGTAGTTACTGATGAAAATGTTTACTACTTTACTAACACTTGAAAATTAAATGTACAAAGTATAATAAAATGAACTAAATAGAATAGTTTTGTTTGGCGTTATAATTTATATTTTCTATTCTGAATCTTCTCTATTCAAACTTCAAAGCTTTGATTTGATATTAAGTGATTGCATTACACTCAGTATGAAAAGGAAGAACTATAAGATTTAGATGTTTATTTTTGCATTATTGCATAAATTTGCTATGGCATGACATATTTAAGAACATATTTAATCTTGCGAATATATTAAATATATTATTCCAAATGAAATCTGATACCAACATATAAATTGTGACTCAGCTCTGCAATGCTGCTGTTGCAATATTGCATCGAGTTTCCTATTTCGTTCCGTTCACCAACACACTTTATCACTAAATAAATGTTAGTACTGTATATGTAATGTATACTATACTGCATCGTTTACGAGCCGCTGTTATTCATGAACGGTTTAGTAGACGACGGGTTCAGGACCTAGTACAAGTACATCAATACGTACACTGTGCACCATGTAGTTCATAGTTCACGAACTAGGTCATAGTGACCTATAGGTCGTTGCAAAACATCGTCACAGTACGCCCGTCATCTGATTGAACGGTTCAGAGTGAACGGTTCGCGAGTGAACTACACATCGCTACCATAATAGCACAAATTTAAATATTTTTTTTTATATAATTACTTATATATGTATTAAATATAAAATTGAAGTCATTCGGAATTTGAGTCTCATTACTGGTGATGTTTTACAAAATTATATTGTATTTGAGAGCATAATAGTCGTTGCATTCATCACGAATGAAAAATCTAAAAAAAAAAGCATAAGAACATTTTATTGTATGTAAAATTATATATCAATCTCGTAAAGTGTACTATTGGTCTATTACCATGTTTCTAAGTACGTCTTCAAATATGCGTTTACTTTATCAATGTTTACGTTATGTTTTTTTTTTGTGATATTTTATGCAAGTGCTTTTCGATGAATTATTTTTGTAAAATGTGAGTTACTGTATACCCCTGTCCAGGTGCAACAAGAAACGCAACTAATGAGACAATAAACTTTATACCAATGCCATGTAAGAAAGTGCAGCAATCAATCTAATTTCTGGATCCAATGAGGAATTTACAACGTTCATTATGGCGTAATAAAACACAATCTTGATCTATGCGAACGAATGTATGGCGCTATTTTCAATTAATCACAATTTTTATGTATTCGTCGCTTGTTTTATGCAGACATTTGTTTATCCAATGAAAATGGTAATATATAAACTATTATTTTATTTATTTATATTATATATATATAAATTTATGTAAGTGTATAAAGAATCACCAAAATGGAATATTCAAATGGAAAATTAAAGAATTCTTTTGAATACGACCATGTTTGTTAAATATGACGTAAATAATGAAAATTGAAAAAGATCTTCTAATTTTATAATCGTTTTGAGGGGTTAAAGGATTATCCTATTCAGTAATAAACTTCGAATTAATTAAATCTCGTGAATTTCTTGAATTTAAGTACTCCGGCTGCATATTAAATTCTGAAACATTCGGGCATTTGTACTGGGGTGAACGATGTACGGGCGTATTGTTAGAAATTTCCAAATAATTCCATCGTTGAATATAATGTAATTTTACTCTAAGTGATATGGTCCATTAAATATTTCGCAAAATAATCCGCAAACGAGATTAATTTCCCTATTGCTACGTCGGGAAAATCGCAAATCGCGCCCGGAAGACAAAAATGCAAAACAACGGTGAAAGATCCAAGATTGTTATACATATATATAAGATCCCCGACATACGAAAATATAAATCCTAGTCGCTTAATCGCTTAAATGTAACGGTTTGTTTTTAATAGTAGTTAACGAGCATTTTCGAGGTTGAAACTTGAATTGCAAATATCAATTGGTACAATACTTTACTTGCTATAAAATATAATTGGTTATTCACTTAATCATTTAAAATCTCTGATAAAAATATTAACCCAGCAGCTATTTTATATAATTGAGGGTATTGAAGAAAACTGATTTCTAATGCAAAGTTATTTTTATAAATTTATTTACTGCGCTATGTATAATACAAAAAAAATCGCAACAAGGACGAGATATGTATAATTGTACAAATATACTAAATATTTTCAAATTTTTTTAAAGATCTATCAATACAATTTTAAAATGAGCCCTTTTGAGTATTATTTCAAAACATCGATATACTCACTTTAATAGCTGTATTACGCAAAAGAAAATAATATCTATGCCTCCATAACTTATTTTTATGCTTCAATACTGTTTTTCAATTATGGAAGTTAAACGATTTAATTAGGGCTTTTATACATATAAATTTGTTATGAAAACTTATATTGAAACGTGACTCTATCTATTTCCTTTCTCGAAGAAAAGGATCGTGTAATAGCGCGCAGGAGTAAGGGTTAAAATATCTTATTTAATATTTGGAAAGCATGCGCCCGCGTGTAATTAAGTAGGAAAGCAATGTTTAAAACTCGATTAGAATGCTGCAGTGGCAGAAGCAGCAACAACAGCCATACAACCTCAACAGTGACGGCACCGCTACTAATAAAATTTTTATTTACTAACGTTAATCTTCAATAACGTGCTCGATAGAGTATTAGGGGTATATCTACAAAATTAAAGTCATTAGACAGTTTCCTGGTGCAAGTTTTAAAATTTTCGTTTTGCTGATTCACATAAGTAAAATGGGATTAGTGAATTTTGGCCAATGAAGCTTAATGAAACTTAATATGAATAGTTGATATAGTTGAAATGAAAATAATAGCCGGACGTTTGGAGAAACGCAATAAAAAAATTACTTTTGGAATGAATGTGACGTATCATCATCATCAAACGTATCAACAACACACGCCTTACTAGAGGTGCGCAAAATGATCATTTTAACTAACCCGACCCGACCCACACCCGACTCGACCCAAACCTAACCCGCACCCAACCCGACCCGCACCCGACCCAACCCGCACCCGCTTCCGACCCGGTCCGACCCGCACTAACCCGGTCCTACCCTCTAACTCGAACTGAACCTATCCAACCCGTAATTGCTTAAACCCATCTACATTAACCCTATGAAAGTATAAATTTGCAATAACAATTAACAAGAGTCGTTACTGACCTACACATAATAAGTTTAAAGAAAAGCGAGTGTATAAACATTATATATATTACATTTATAAATTAAATTAGCATAGGTAAATACTTTGGGTTTATTTTAATTTTTAATTTTTAAACCCGCAAAACTTAGGTCGACCCGTAAAAGCCGGGTTTGTAACCCGAACCGACCCAACAAAAAAATCATACTAACCCGAACCGCACCCGACCCGGGAATGCGTCGGATAACGGGTTCGCATATTTTTTGCGCACCTCTACGCCTTACTTTTAATTTATAAGGAATGTATAGGAAAAGTCCATAAATAAATGTATGCTGCCACGATACTTATATCGTCCTTTGCGCATATTTGTAATTTTTTATTTTACTGTCAGAAATTAGATTTTAAAAGCATTGGTAAACATTCTTAGTATCTTCGGTAAACAGTCAAATATCTCCATGTAACCATATCTTGCTGGAGAGACAATTTTGAGTGGAATTCTGAAAAGGGCAAATTCTATGGTTGGTTCAAAGCTGAAAAGTGGCAGTTCGCAACATATAATTTTAGAATGTAATTTACACAATGAGCATAGAAAGAAATTTTGACCGAAGATACACAAAAAAGTAGAAAGTCCTTTCAATTTAAATACTATTTTAGCCAGTAAAATATTGTATTTAGAAGGTAAAATAAAGTTTCGATTGTGTTAAGTAAATAGATTTGTGATATAAGATACCTAAAGAGTTCCTATTGTCTAACCACTCTACCAGTCTTGTGTCGTAGATAAGTCTTTATGAAAGACCCCTTGGAGTGAAGATTTTTTGTTGTTCCTTTTTGTTTATTATAAATAAAAATGTATTGAAATAAATATTTGAAAGATAAGATGGCAGTACGAATAATGGTCCAAAGCCAGTCCAATCTGTAATTTGAAAATAAAAAATATCTTGCTTAACTATTTTTACGGGCACATTTGACATCCTTCATTTTAAATATATATCACAAAAATAAATTATGATATATATTAAAATATTAAGAGCAAAGGGAAAGTATTTCTTGCAATAAAAGGATACATTTATTTCCCTTATCTTCCACTTTTCTAAGCCTATATTGCAAATGGAACTAAATCAACAGACTGCTTATTTGTACCTACTTCAAAAACGATATGCTACGCCATTGTAGTGACCATGATGATTCTCATCATCGTCGTCGTCATTATCCACAAACGCGCTGTTGCTGTATATACAATTTATAATATATAGCACATTTCGATTCTTAAGCTAAAGCGTTATATATATAGCTTTTCGGATGGATAGTGCGCGGTCCTAATGACCGAACCGGAGGAATTTAACTTCAGAAATTGAGTTAATCCACGGTTGAAAAAATGCAATAATAGGATAAGTTGGAAAGCCTTTCAGCTAATTCAACAAGCAAATGCTATATTCAAATATATAATGGTTTGTGGAAGAAATAAATAGTAGACTTTTAAAATAATGAAAATAATATTGAAAGTACGCCATATGCGGCAAAATAAAATAAAATAGTAACAACCGGGTATTTTAGAAACAAGAAAAATCTTTTTATTAATTTTCATTAATTTTCTCGCAAAGCATAAAAGTATTGTAACGCGAATTCAATTTCTACTAAATGAATTAAATATATTTTTTATATAAATATTTAAAGATGTATTTCCACATACTTATGCATGGTAGTACGTCATTATAGGTACTAAATCATAAAATATAATCATCGCTCAACAAAATATTCATTTATATTTATATTGAGCATAACATTAACCGGTACAAAATGATGCCTTCTCAAGAAATGCAGTCACCTATCGTATGTTCCTGTTCTTTTATATTATTATTTACTGAAAAAACAAAATAATTTTACTTTATTAATAATTATTGCGTGTTTGTTTCAATTTTCTATGAATTTTCAAATCTATGAATATGCTAGTATAGAATATCACCCAAATACCGTAACTTAAAGCATTAAGTAGCTATATGCGCATTTCAAAGGCTATGACGCCATCTTCAGATGTACAATATAAAAACTAAACAAAATACCTTTGTCACGAATCGTGATTGATATACTATTAAATAAATAAGTCAACATGACAGAAGTATTTCAAAAATGGCATATAATATGACCCATAAATCTTTTAAAACAATATAAGTTAATAATTAACGAAACTAACAAATAACAACAATAAACATTGGTTTGTCAAACCTAAAATAACCAAAAATAAATTTAAAAATAGTTTTTTATTAAATAAATGAAATAGACAACATGAAATTGGGCCCGAATCTAAATTCATAAAATTTGATTTAGATTTATGCATGTATATACTTTCATGAGCATATTTAATTCGGAACAATTCAAAACACTTTTAAGTAATTTAAGTGAACTAATTTGAATAGGATGACCTGAGTTAGTAAAAAATATGCTCGGCTACAGCACTTTTATCTTTTCTCTATTTAATCTGAAATTAGCTAAATGTTCCTTAAATCTACAACCAGAACAAGATATTTCATAAATACCAGATTTTTTATTGAAATCAATCAAATCTTTGGGATTTCCTAGAAAATTAGCAAGACTATTATATGTTACTTTAAATCATATAAATTTAAAATACTATCCAAACCACGTGCAATTATAGGATCAAATGGTAATTTAACAAAATTTGCAGTTGAATTATTACTTTGTTCTAAACTACTAATATCTCTTGTTCTTTAAAATTTTTTTAATATATTTTTTATAATTTTATAAGAATAGCCATTTGTACAGCTATATTTCGGATATTATTGAATTCAATGTTTTATTTATCATTAGACAAAGGAAAATATAAAAAGCGGTTAATTAATTAATTCAATTTTTGCAGCGGTACTTGACTCTTATCATTTCTATTACATCTTTCAGTAAATGAAATGAAATCAGTTCGCTTTCATGTATGAAATTGTTCCTCTAAATGAGAATGACATATTCGATTTTCTTATCATCGTCCATTTGCATCTAAATGTCATACATAATATAGAATAGTTGCCATGAAATGCGCATCAGATCTGGTTATATTGCGAGATCCAGTTTTCCGACAAGATTGGCGAAAATGATTATGTGAAATCACAATTAAGTGGATAATATATGCCAGAAGCACATATCAGCGTAATGGGACCCGATTATGAATACGAAATTGAAGATGTTGCCAGCGCAATTTTGTTGACTCTGCAGCGATGATGAAAGACAGCTGTCTCGGATGAGAAATGTTAACGAAATATTGTGTAATATTCATTATTTGAACAAAAAAGAACGAGCTACCATTTGAAGCATTGGTAATTTGCACGTAACATGTAAATTCAGGTGGAAAAAGATGTTTTTACACGAAAGTATGTAGGCACTTTTTATAGAGTTTCTTTGGTATTGTGAGAACAATTGTATTAGGTAATTGTATGCATGTTAGATTTTTGATAAGAATTTGATTAGCTTTATAGCAGATAACAAATGGACTAGGCTGCTATCACATTTTTTTTTTACTAACATGAAAGCTTTTGAGACTATTTCCTCTTGAAATATGGTCTTAATTGTTTTCATTTGAATTAGACATTTCATAAAAATCATACATTTGCACAATCATTATTTTTTTCACTTGTGCATTTCTTTGAACTAATGTCACTTATTTAGTACTTTTTCAATTTTTAATTTTGTAGTCATCGGAAAACCGCGGATTTAAAAAAAAAACGTGGAAAGTTTCAAACAATGTTATATAATACTCAAGTTTGCATTCAAATTATTTCCACTTCTTATATTTGGTAGTAGAGCCATCGTATGATTCACATAGAATCGAAAATATATATACACTAATTCTATTTCAATTGAATATTTCTTTCCAAGTTGAATTTTTTGAAAAAAAATTTTTTAGCGTACTTATTAAAATTAGCTTTTATTATAACTCTACACGTTGTAGAACAAAACTCATTTGTGTATATTATTGCTAGTTCTAAGTTGATTTGAATGAGATAATGCGAATAACGTCTAGGATCAAGTTACTCCAACACGAACATTTCTACCATAAAGTGGTGGTAATAATATAATAACGATGAATTATAATAGATCATAGGTGCACTTAGTTCTGTGTTATTTGATATTTACTAGGCAGTAAAGTTTTAATTGTGCTGGATGAGTTTTCAAAATAGAAACACACAAATCCAGTTTAGAGGAGCATCAAGGACCATCGTTAAATGTTCATAAAAAAATCATCATATTGAAATCAAATATGACGCCAATTTTATACATAAAAACGATACTACCATGGTTTTATTAATTCTCTATTAAATTTTATTAAAAAGTTATTTCAAGTTTCGTAGCGCCTTCATAATTTTAACAAAAGGATAAAATCCAATCCAGAGTGATCACTGTTTAAAAATGATATATTTTAGATTAATAGAAAATACATTTCAATTATATATTTTTTTCTAGTTATTCCTTTTGTTACCTTTGTTTATTCCAACTAATCATTTTCTTCGTATATTTTAATTATAATCAAATTCGAACACAAAAAAATTTAATATTTCTGATATTCTGTCATGAACCTTTAGTAGCGATCGCCTATTGTTTAAATCGTTATATATAGAACAATTTGCGTAAAATAATTTGTATTATATGGGACAATATATAATACTACGTTAGTGATACAATTTTCATTTAATATAACGAATAGTGCAACGGAATTGCGTAATACTGGTCACATGGAAAGTCCGTCTCTGGATGTAATTGTAAAGTTGATACAAGCTGAGCTAGTTGTTAGTTGTCTACCTTGTCAGATATATGAGTTCTTGTGTTGCACCTGCCAACTGGATCCGCAGCTTCCCCGACCCTGATATCTGACGATGGTGCAGAGGCCGAAACGTGAGATGCGTGTGTGCATTTGACTGTTTATGTTGGCCGCGATGCTTTCGATCTATATTTTGTGAAAGAATAGGGAAATAACAAAATGAAATCTATATTTTGTATCTGTATTGTTTTCACTATTTTGACAAAAGGAACTGTTTTATACAGCGTGCTAATTTGTTCAATATTCGTATGTGGAGTTAGAGATTTATTTACGTAGTTATTAAAAAACAATTTTGATTTTATTATCGAGTGGAGTTACTTACGTTATTTATTTCCAACTATAATTTGGGATGGTACATGTGAACCCAGAATGCATACGCTAATATTATAATTAAATCGACATTGAAACATTAAGGCCCTATAGTTTTATTGCATTTAAAATAGGGTATATGCAAATTATGTGACAATGGATTTTATCTCATATTAGATGGAACTGACTAAATACCTCTGGTTTTGATACGGATATGGGAGTCGTTAGCGAAGAAATTTTTTAACTTATTATTACAGTAAATAGTTCCAATCCATTATATTTTTAGGTTTTAAACTTTCGTAAATCGGTTGTCTTTAGAAACCTCTCTATGGATAAATTTATCTTAATAAAAAATGGCCTATGTTTAGCAGCAATTTTTGAACGAATTAAATCTTTTTTTCCAAAAATGACAAGCTTAGGTGCAATTTAACATCTATAAACTGCAATCACAAGAAATTTGAAAAACATCGATCCAAAAATGAAGGAGTAATTTATAGAATAATTTACACTATTTTTCTTATAGCATATAAAAGTGCTCTATCCCCTTAAAAAAAGGCCTATGTTTAGCAGCAATTTTGAACTAATTAAATCTTTTTTCCAAAACCGACAAGCTTAGGTGCAATTTAACATCTATAAACTGCAATCACAAGAAATTTGAAAAAAATCGATCCAAAAATGAAGGAGTGATTTGTAGAATAATTTACACTATTTTTCTTATAGCATATAAAAGTGCTCTATCCCCTTAAAAAATGGCCTATGTTTAGCAGCAATTTTTGAACTAATTAAATCTTTTTTCCAAAACCGACAAGCTTAAGGGCAATTTAACATCTATAAACTGCAATCACAAAAATTTGAAAAAAATCGATCCAAAAATGAAGGAGTGATTTGTAGAATAATTTACATTATTTTTCTTATAGCATATAAAAGTGCTCTATCCCCTTAAAAAAAGGCCTATGTTTAGCAGCAATTTTGAACTAATTAAATCTTTTTTCCAAAACCGACAAGCTTAAGGGCAATTTAACATCTATAAACTGCAATCACAAGAAATTTGAAAAAAATCGATCCAAAAATGAAGGAGTGATTTGTAGAATAATTTACACTATTTTTCTTATAGCATATAAAAGTGCTCTATCCCCTTAAAAAAAGGCCTATGTGTATCAGCAATTTTGAACTAATTAAATCTTTTTTCCAAAACCGACAAGCTTAAGGGCAATTTAACATCTATAAACTGCAATCACAAGAAATTTGAAAAAAATCGATCCAAAAATGAAGGAGTGATTTGTAGAATAATTTACATTATTTTTCTTATAGCATATAAAAGTGCTCTATCCCCTTAAAAAAAGGCCTAGGTTTAGCAGTAATTTTTGAACTAATTAAATATTTTTTCGAAAAACGACAAGCTTAAGGGCAATTTAACATCTATAAACTGCAATCACAAGAAATTTGAAAAAAATCGATCCAAAAATGAAGGAGTAATGTGTAGAATAAATGACACTGTTTTTCTTATGGCATATAAAAGTGCTCCATCCCCTTAACGATTATTTTGTTTGTCCAAGAAATAAATGAAAATGTGACTAATTTTATAGAAAAGTGAAGTTTTTTTCCCTTATCAGAAAAGAAAAATTTATAATTCCAAGAAGTAAATAATTTAATTTTTGTATTATGAATATCACAGATCAGCCGGTTATCAAAAATTTCAAGGAATTAAAAATATTTTTTTAGTATATCCACGATAATTTAATGGTTTAATATTTGCAGTTTTATTGTATAGTATCATGATGATCGTATGAATTTGGTTGAGATCGTGTCGTGTGTGTTTTGGAAATATATATTTCTTTATTGGTGAAATTGTAGTGGCTTTCCATCAAATCAATATGAAATTTATTTTTTATTTTTCGGTTGACATAATTATTAAATTATTCTTAAGATTTCACATTTGACGTTTTCTCATTTTTGAGACTTTTTGTCATTTTTATCTTCTGACGAATAAATACCATCATTAAATTTCAATTTTATGTAAAAAAATTTTTAAATATACTAAATATTATATAAAATAAAATCAATTTAAAGAAAATCTTCACAGATCGAAAGAAAACGTGCCCATTTGATTGTGAATATTAATAATAAAAAACTAAAGTTCAACATTTTATTTCGAAATTAAGTCACTTTACTTCTGCACAGTTCCTCATAAAAATATTTTATATACGAATATTAAAATACCTTGACGCCTTATGTAATGATTTTTGAAATATTTTGAACGTATTAAATGCCGCATGTGAACTTAAGCAAAAAAATACTTAAAAATGTCAAAATATAATCAAAATATGTAACTTTTATTCTTCGTGTCATTAAAGGTTTTGAACTATATCAGAAGATTAGAATGACAGAAATTAATTAATATATTTTTTAATATAGCGAAGTAAAATACTGTTCCTTCTTCTTTCTTCGTAATAGAAAAAGGACATAAAAATCAGTTGTTTGGATCGATTGTAAAAATAATTCTGCATATATTAAGACATAAAATGTAAAAAGATAATTTAAGATTTCAGTAAAATGCCAGTAAATAATTTCATGGCTAAATCACACTTTATACGATTCTTATAAATTTTTAAGCTTTATAAAATATTATAAAATGCACAGTTATTGTGAAAATAATATATTAATTAATTATTTAGCAGCACAATTGTTACATTATTTTTAGTGAGTTTTTTCGGCATTTTTCAGAAAAAATATGTTTTGATATTTAATGATCGAATCTACCTATGATGCTATAAATTTATTAAAAAAAAAACTTTATCTTCTTTTAACACCTAATCATTAATATCCATAATGAACTATTTTATAACGAATACCTTTCTCATTTTTTATTCCTGCCTATATTTATCTATTGAAGCATAATATGCCGCCGGCATGAATATACATATTAATTACACTATTAGCGTTGAAAACTTCAGCAATTAGTTAGGATTTTCTGGTCTATAAATGTCCAAGTTGCATATTGCCAGAATATGTAGTATTGGTCCCATATAAAATACTTCAATACAGTAAGAAATCGATCGGTCAAAAGATACCATATTTTTGATGCCTAAGTAAATGTTTGTTTCTTTTTTGCAAATGCCCTTCTGTTATTCTACCTTTCTATTAGATTTTCTACTATAGTATAGTGCTTTCTATTATACATTACGTTACGTTATATTTTACAGTTCACCTCGACTATATTTTAAATTTATAAAGTCTATTACAGGTTCATATATTCTTGTAAAACTCGTGAAACATCTGATCGTACTAGAAAATTCTAGTACCTATACAAATATTATATAAAGTGACTAAAGTGTGCAGAAATATTCTTTAAACAATATATTAGTTATTTTTGCAACAGTTCCTCGATTCTTTGGCCTCTAGAGCTAATAAGTGATTTAAATAATAGTGTTTATTGAATTATCTCTTAGAATATATCTATCGATTTTTTACGTGATTTAATCTTGTACAATGACAGTGAAATTCAATGGAACAACACAACCTTAGTTTGGACCTGCACAGGTATTTTTATATGTTTTTTTAAGTTGGTTAAACGAAACACGGAATAATATTGATATGATTTCTGTTAGGTATACTACAAATTATTCTCCATATTGGATTTAGACCAAACAACCAACCTTACGACCAAAGAAGGTAATATACAAACGTCCTCCAGCTTAAGATGTATCATATGTTACCGACGCTTGACTTATATTAAGCAATATTATATTAAGCATGATTCATTTTAATAAGTAAAACGAATATAGAAATCTGGATAATCGAACCACATAAAAAATACGAACAAAAATAAAATGTCGAATTAAACCTACATAAATAATTGAAACATGGATAGATTTTTTCAATCACTCAAAAATATTAACAATATTTACACTCATTCTTTTGTTGAGAAGTCAATAAACGTTTTAAATTAATAATTCCGATCCTTTACGCTTTAAATTACATTTCAGGAATTTTTTCCTGAAACAGTTATATTATCAACGAAAGGCTTCTAATTATAATTTTCATGAAAGGATTTATGTATTGTATGTTTGTTAATTATTGCAGATAAAGTCGTGAAATATTTCAATGATTTTTGAGAGGAAATATATAAAATATCAGTGTGTAATAATTTTTTGTTGTTATTGTATTAATTAATATACAGTGTGTACTTTTACTATAGTTGCACGATATTATTATAACGAAAATATAACAAAAAAAATCATCCTCGATGAATTTTGCTAATAGTTATGGTTTGGAATTTAATTAGTTAATTGTTTGTGAAAAGTATTCAAATATTCAACTAGAATACAATTTTTTTAATGTACGTATTTAACTATTTGTAATTTGATAATATATTTAGTTTAGTTGTTAATTTTTGCGATCAATTGTATTTAGTTATATATACCACGGCTTCTTCATATTACCATAACCCATCTATACGTCACATGCCTCATCATTTTCGATGTATCATTTATGTATATTATCGAATTGATATCTTTGTCCGATTGTGCAGACATCATAATCGACCAAACTTAAGGATGGATAAAGCGCGGACATAAAGCATCGCCCATGTTATATAAGGCAAAGTGACTTTCCGAGCCACCCATGTCGTGTCCAATTACTCTCATCATCATAGTCAGGAGTCCAAAGTGTCCTTGTTCCGATCAGTGTTGTTGAAAATCAGTTCCGAAGGATGTTTGTCCGGCGCGAAGTTAGAGGAATTGTTTTGCATTCGTAATGTATAATATTTTAGTTAGAATATCTCATTCCGAAATGGTTGAAAAGATTGTTGAGCGTATTAAATGGTGCGAGAAAGCGAGCGAAAATTATTTAACAAATTTATTCTTCATGTCTTATACCTCAAATTTGTCGCATATGGATATAATCGTCATTTTATTAGTTTAGCAATTAATCTCTATATATATATGAAGATTAAAAAAAAAGGTTTTGTAATGAATGAAGGTGTTATGTGATATTTTTTCATAGCATCTTCATCAGATTGTTATATTTGCTGAAATATCGAAGTTTTGCAGTTGATGAAGGGTTTATTTTACTCTTTAATGACACATTATGATTGAATGAAGAAGTTGTACGCTCATGACTCCTTTAGCCACTAGAGGTTTCTTGACTAACTGTGACACAACTCCTTTTACCAGTGAAGGAGTGCTTAATGGAACTGTAAATTGTGTATCAGTATTGTCTACATTCATAGCATAAGTTCGTAAAATTGTAGACTACAAAACAAATGAAGATATCCCTTCAATAGAGATATTACGGGATAAAGGTGTTACGTACAATAAATCAAAAAAAGATACTTAAACTTTTATATTAACAGTAGATTCTGATAGAAAGTAGATTTGCAGATATTGAAGAATAGGGAACATTATCGATATAGAAGAAATCAACAAAGAGTTAAAAATGCAGGTGAAAAAACTTTAAACATCTGTATCATTATCTTCATATATATAATTAAGTCAAAATCGTTTTGACAATCATTTTGACCCATTTAGAAATGTTTTTTTGAAAGATAAATTTGTGAATTTAGAAAACAGATTAAGTAAAGTCTAATAATTTTCCTAAAAATATTTTCTAAATCAGTAAGTCTACTCTTTCCCTTGCTTTGCTAAAGTTACTTGCCATTGGTTAAAAAAATTTTATTTTATCTATTGTTATCTAGAAAATATATTTAGGGTATTCAAATTTTAAGATTTACTCAAAATTTATGTACATATTATTGTGCTTATACAACCACGAAAAAAAACGAATTTGTTATATCTTTAAATATAATTTTCAAGGATTTAGAGTTCTCTTATAAGTTGAAGAAAATACAATCCGTATCACTGCTATTCATCGTGTGTTAGGTCCTTTAAACTTTAATTATTCATGGTATCAATTATTTAGAATTTTTTTGAACTGAATCATCTTCAGCGGATGTTTTACCATTAAGTTTGATTGTTCCTATGATATGTTGTATATATCGTTGCCCATTACGACCTAATATGTTTTTTGGCGTTCAATTTCAAGGAATCGCTTCGCTTTTAATTTCTAATTATCAGGAGATCATTTTGAAATTTCCACGTATGACTTAGCCCAGTTTAACTTCACTTGGATTTGCTTTCTAACTCATACCTGAAGGCAGTGTGGTTGCAGCTCCTCGTGCGATTGATTTCTTCTTTCCCAATTGGACTCTCAGGCAATATATTGCCGATATGTGGTGAGTTATTGCCACGTTTGAAGATATTGAGCTTTGTTGGAGTAGGAATGTTGTGGTTGTATGTGAGGAAGTATCGGTTGCGGTGTTTTTAACCATTGTTTGTTACATGATCTTGTTATATACAAAATATACACAGTGATTCTTTCTTAAGCACGTTGTTTGTACTATATTTTTGCCAATTATCATTTCGCAGTAACTTAATTTTTTTTATCGTTATACATCGTTTTTTTTTAAAGTGACGGACCAGTATCGTCCACTACTGCGCATAAGGGCTGCACTTATACACATACATATACTTATATACACAAGGTACTCAGCCACACCAAGTTTTTCTATTGACAATACACAAGCGTACCCACAGCACTATTCAATGTGCCGTACGACTGACGCCATACTGTTTTTAATAGCACTGCTCTGTACTGTATTGGTCAAGCCATTATACAGGTCTTGATTTATGATGCGTGAACTTTTGTCACTTTCCGTCACTTTCAATAAAACGGTTGTATAAGTTTATAGTTATTGTTTGTATTAGCCGATAATCAAATGATATTCTGTAGTTTTATCAAATCACTACTTATTGAAATAAATTAAAAAATACGATATAATGAATAAAACAATTTTAATTACAAGTAGAATTTATTTATAACGCTAGCAGGTAAAAATGAAACATTTTGTTTGTATTATATTATATTATGCTAACTCTCTGGCTGGTGCTGCCACCAGTAGTGAATCATGTAACTGTTATTTTTAAACTAGTTTAAAAATGCATTTATGTGTGAACTTTTGGCATAATAGAATAAATTATATTCAAATTGTACATTCATCATATATTTTTGAGAGATTAGAATAGAGCAAGGTTTTATATAGATTTTATTATTATATATTTATTTATATAAAATAAATTTCCAACTTATTGGATTTTTGAACAATTCTTTTGTAATCAGAATTCTTTTGGCCACTGTTTTATATTTTTCTTTCTAATAGACCAATTCTAAACATTTATCAACTATGAAAAAACAACCAATATATTTTATATTCCTAATTTTCCGTGGTAGATATTTCGTCGAAGAATAAGCCCATAGGCCTATTGATAATGAATGAGAAAATTAATATTTGAAGGTATATTACAGCGTTATTATAGAATAATGCAAAAATATGCGCGTACTTTGAATAAATACAAAATAATTACATAATTAGATTTTAAAAATTATCACTGCGGTGTTAAATAATAGTATAGAATATCTTTTTTTTAAAATACTTCTGCCATGTTGACTTATTTATTTATTAAGTTTATTTATTTATTTATTTAATAAGTCAATCAAAATTTAATATTTCAATCACGGTTCGTGACAGAGGTATTTTATTTCGTTTTTATCTTGTGCTACTGAAGATGGGGGTATATCCTTCGAAATGCGTATATAGCTACTTAATGTTTTAAGTTACGGTATTTGGGTGATATTCTATATATAATTAGATATTAATTTCCGCCGTTGAAATTAGAATGCATTCCGATTTATACAAAATTAAATTATAATATGAATTAAAAATTCATTTTTACATTAGAAAAATTGCGAAAATGTATTGAAATATTCGTATATATATATCTAGATTTAAAAAGAACTAAAAACTAGTTCATACATGCACCATATTAATCTAATTAATTATTTTTGTATAATACGATGTATTATAGGAATGGTAAAAGTATAAGATATAATAAACTCATTAAGGAACAGGTACCGGTACCATAGATTTTGGTTATGTTTACCTTAAATATGCTTGAGGCTTAAGCCATTAAATTCTGATAATTTAATTTATTGTTTTGTTTGGTGGTCTACATCTTCGTTGGCATTTCTTGATATATTCTAGTTGGAAAAACGTGCAAATAAGAACATATTTTGACGAGCAACAAAAACATCTATTTTATTCTATTTTATTATCAATTCTAATTCAATTATGTCCTATTCTAATCCTCATTTTTCGCTGCATTCGTTCTTCATACACCCTTTGGATATTCGTAATTAAAATTGATTATTTTTTATGTTCTTTTAAAACAAATTTTAATTATCCCGTAATATTCGGTAAGCATACGCTTTCGAGAATATCAAATTAAAAACTTTAGCTGCTAGTTATTTTAATTACTTTATCGCGATATTTTAAATCAAAATTAAATTTACTATCGTGCATTATTATTTAATATAAAGATTACTTTGTTGGGCTATTAAATAATTAATTTACTTGAAACAATTGGACATTTTTCTGAAACGATGACGAAATATAGTTTCGTTTCAAGAATGAGACATTCCGGAAAAAAATTGAATTACAAAGCGTTTTATAAAAACGTTATTCGTAGGCTAACATTGAATTTTCGGAAATAGTTTGTAGGTCAACAAAAAATTTCCATATTAAGCTAATTATGTACTTTGCGTGAATTTGGCTTTCCGAACAAATGAACATTTTATACAATTAATATACCAATTTTGTTCCATTTCCATCTGAAATACGAGCAAGTATATTAATCATGGCAATATGTTAGATGGAATCTAATTTGTATGGTTGTGCAATAAGCAGCAGACATTGTTTGAGGGCAATCATTATTAATTATGTCTTGTGTGATTTGAATGGAGGTCGCACATTTCATTACATTCCACTAATAGACAAAATGGTGTGCTTTATGTACAGTTATATGTGTGTGGATTCGTATACAGAGTGTTTTATGGATGTATTCGTATACAGGATGTCACAAAGAGCAATTCTATACGAATTTTCCAATTATGAAGGAATATGTCAATTTAACGCGAAGATATTGACAATATGGTTTCTATTATTGCTCAAAAAGAGATTTTTGCTTCTATTTTTTCGAGGATGGTTTAGTTAGTTAAAGAGTCCGCAATCTTAAAGATTGGTTGGAAACAGCACGCCATGCCGATCTATCGTGAGCTAATCCCTTCATCTCCCTATAGCTATTCATCTCAACGTCTTCAACTATCTGACTCACATACTCCAATCTAGGCCTACCTACCCCTCTCTTTCCCTCCACTCTACCTTCTATGATCAATTGCATAATCCCCCCATGCCTAAGAATATGCCCTACTAATCTGTCTCTCCTACGCTGTAACACTCTCCAGATACTTCTCTTCTCCCCTACTAACTCTAGTACAGCTTCATTTGTTACTTTATCTTCCCAACCAATCCTCATCATCCTCCTATAACACCACATTTCAAGTGCTTCTAATCTACGCTTCTCTTCCTTTCCTATAGTCCACGCCTCACACCCGTACAGTGCTACACTCCAAACATATACCTTCAGTAATCTTTTTCTAATACCCAAGTCAGTATTTGATCTTAAAATCTGTTCTTTTTCTACGAATGCCTTCCTACCCTGTGCTATCCTACACTTTATATCTACCTTGCTTCGATTATCTTTTGTGATTCTACTGCCTAAATAACAAAAATCTGACACTTCTTCGATTCTATTATCTCCTATTGTGATCCTCATTTTTCTACTGCATTCCTTTTTGTCACACCTCATCACTTTAGTTTTACCTATATTTATTTTCATGTTAAAATCCCTAGTCAATACTGCCTGCATACCATTCAATACCCTTTCTAAATTCTTTTCGCTTTCTTCCAATATAGCTATATCGTCGGCGAATCTCAGCATATATATTTTCTCTCCCTGTACATTCACACCTACACTATACTCTTCTTTTACTTTGTTTATTGCATCTTCTATATATAGATTAAATAATAACGGTGAGAGTGTACATCCCTGCCGAACTCCCTTCCCTATTTTTGCTACCTCTTCTTCCCCCTCAATTCTAACTAAGGCAGTTTGGTGTTTATATAAATTAAAAATTATTCTCCTATCCTTATAATCTATACCCGTTTCTTTTAAAATTCTAAACATTATGTCCCAATCTACATTATCAAATGCCTTTTCTAAATCTACAAAAGCTATGCAAGTTACCTTTCCTACCCTCTTTCTTTTTTCTACTACCGTTCTTAGTGCTAGAATCGCCTCTCTCGTCCCTCTGTTTTTCCTAAAACCAAACTGATCTTCTCCTAGCCTTTCCTCTACTTTATTTTCTAATCTCCTATAAATAATCTTTAACAATATCTTCGATGCATGTGATAGTAGGCTAATGGTCCTATAGTTCTCACACAAATTAGCTCCTATTTTCTTCGGCATTGTTACTATTCTACTACGCTGAAAATCCTGTGGTACTTCTCCCTTCTCATATATTTTACAAGCTAACCTGTATAATCGCTCCTGCATTTTTTCCCCTGCGTGTTTTATTAATTCGGCTGGTATCATATCAATCCCCGCTGCTTTGTTATTCCGTAAATCATTTAATGCTCTATGAAACTCTGACCTAAGTATGCTAGGACCTAAGTCATCCTCATCTATCTGTTCCACATTTTCTAGCTCCTCCATGTCCTGCCTACCTTTATATAAATCTTCAAGATACTCCTTCCATCTTCTAGCTTTTTCCTTATTTTCTGTGAGTTCCTTACCCTGCTTATCACATATAATGTTACCCTTTGGTTTTACTTTAGAAAAATGTGATTTAATTTTCCTGTAGCTCAAATCTACTTTACCTCTTCTCATATCCTCCTCAATATCCTCACAGTTTCCTTTTATCCACTCTTCTTTCGCTAGCTTGCATTTCCTATTAATTAAGTTCCTTAGTTCCTTATATTTTTTCTGTCCTGCTTCTGTGTTTCCTATTTTAATTTTCCTTCTTGCTTCTATCATTTCAGCTATTTCTTCCGTGATCCATTCCCTCCTACCTGCCCTTTTCTTTGTGCCTAATACTTCATTTGCTGCTGTAGTTAACCCATTTCTGATTTCCCTCCATTCGCAATCTATGTCGCTCCTAGATGGTAAATTCCTATAAATATGGGGTCGGGTAGAAGAAACCGAAAATGTGTATGGTTCAATTCCTACAAACGCATGTTGTCCATCGCCTTCCTCTTGCACGAAGCACTTATTTCTTGCACATGTAACTTTGTTTCCTCGGGGTGATCATGCAACAATAAAATGCAGGCTTCTGCATTCTAAATTTCTGTACTTTCACCAACTGGGTCATTGTTAATTGGGTAATTGTCACGATCGTTAAATATATGGGAACCTATATCTATGTCTTCTTCTTCATTGTTTGATTGCAATTGGAAATATTTCTTTTGAATATCAGTAACGAGGGATTAAGGAGCTTATTTTCTTCGAGACCGAAACTTATAGGAATTTACATGTAACTTTGTAGGAATTTAATCATCATTAACTCGACTACCTGAAAATTATAGGAATATGTATTTTTTATATTCATCCAAATTGATTTTTTCTATTCAGTATTCAGCGAAAGAGGGTTAATGAAAATGAAAAAGGTCTTAGCTGCTAGGTTGGACTGAGTGAAATAATAAATTTCTAAGAAAACAAATTATTATATATTATTTTATTATTTAAAAATTTATTAGCATATTTTAACGTTTATTATTGAAACTCAGTACATAACGATATACAATGTGTTTAAGGGACGATAAAATAAGTATTTTATTCGATTCATGAAAATTGAGTTAATAATAATGAAAAAAAAATTTTTACAGTGCAGTACATATTTTCACGTGAATTATGTATATTGATATATATCTTCGAAGGGGATTTTTTAAAATTCAACGTAAATTTTAAGTATCGCTAGTGCTTTTTTTGTTAATATATAATTTGATTATCACAGAAATTGCATTTGCATTGCATTTGAGCAAAGTAACTTTAATCTAGCTAATGGTATTTAGTATATTATTGTTTCTACATAAATTTGAGATCACAGGGGCGTGCCTTTGAATAAGGATTTAATACACAAAAGGCTATGTGTGTATAATGTTCAAAGACATTTCAGTAATCTGTATACAAAGTTGGTTATTACTTTCCGCAATTAAGAAATTACGAAAAGTTATAAAAAATAGTGAAGTATTGTTGTCTACGCGTCTGCCTATTATTCTCAAATAAATTTTGTAAATATACATTTTTCAATATAAATTTTGGAAATTTTGTTCATTTTGGACCACAACAGATTAAGAAATCCTTAGTGAATCGAAACATACATTATATGGTACAAAATATCAACCAAATACGGTAACATAAAATATTTTATGGGTTTATAATTTATACACCAAATAATCACAGAAAAAAAAATACCATGTCATTAATTTTGCACCATAATCGTATTTAAAAAAGAAAAATGAATTTGCGAAAAAGAAATTAAATATTACCTGATTATATTATTTCCTAACCCATGTATATAAACAATGTCGTATTTTTTTTTTCAATATACCAGTAAATTGAAACAAACATGTGAAAAAAATAATTGTTGGAAATAATGATATTGAACAATATTTTCTTTTAGAAAATATGCGATACTTTTTATGATTTATTGTAAAATTTCCATTTATACAATTGAACAAATAATAAATTTACATTTTGTACATATGCAAGATTCGAATATTACATGAACAAAATTTATTTTATGCGGCGTGTAATGAAGAGTGGCGTCAATTTATTGACCGTGAATTTGAAACGTTAGTTTTAGTTAAATGAGATTAATTAGAAGTTTATGGCTACATATCGTTTGAAAAGTTAGCCCGAATAACTCAACTGCCGTGCAACATCAGAGTATTCTAATTTCTTTGTTTTGGAATTTAACTTATAATTATAGAGAGGATATATGTAAACTATGAAACATTTTGTACCTTAATGTTAACTGAAGTATTTCGAATGTTAGAGGCGTTCTAACGATGTAATGTATTCATATTTTTACTCATAATGTAATAAGCTACAATATTTTTTACTACTTTTTAATACAATTTTTACTATAATATTGTTTGATATCTTCTTTTCAATATTTTACGACTAATCCTGGCCCAGGAGTTAAAATAATATATAAAAATATAGGAAGAAAATAGGAGCTAATTTGTGTGAGAACTATAGGACCATTAGTCTACTATCACATGCATCGAAGATATTGTTAAAGATTATTTATAGGAGATTAGAAAATAAAGTAGAGGAAAGGCTAGGAGAAGATCAGTTTGGTTTTAGGAAAAACAGAGGGACGAGGGAGGCGATTCTAGCACTAAGAACGGTAGTAGAAAAAAGAAAGAGGGTAGGAAAGGTAACTTGCATAGCTTTTGTAGATTTAGAAAAGGCATTTGATAATGTAGACTGGGACATAATGTTTAGAATTTTAAAAGAAACGGGTATAGATTATAAGGATAGGAGAATAATTTTTAATTTATATAAACACCAAACTGCCTTAGTTAGAATTGAGGGGGAAGAAGAGGTAGCAAAAATAGGGAAGGGAGTTCGGCAGGGATGTACACTTTCACCGTTATTATTTAATCTATATATAGAAGATGCAATAAACAAAGTAAAAGAAGAGTATATTGTAGGTGTGAATGTACAGGGAGAGAAAATATATATGTTGAGATTCGCCGACGATATAGCTATATTGGAAGAAAGCGAAAAGAATTTAGAAAGGGTATTGAATGGTATGCAGGCAGTATTGACTAGGGATTTTAACATGAAAATAAATATAGGTAAAACTAAAGTGATGAGGTGTGACAAAAAGGAATGCAGTAGAAAAATGAGGATCACAATAGGAGATAATAGAATCGAAGAAGTGTCAGATTTTTGTTATTTAGGCAGTAGAATCACAAAAGATAATCGAAGCAAGGTAGATATAAAGTGTAGGATAGCACAGGGCAGTAAGGCATTCGTAGAAAAAGAATAGATTTTAAGATCAAATATTGACTTGGGTATTAGAAAATGATTACTGAAGGTTTATTTTTGGTGTGTAGCACTGTACGGGTGTGAGGCGTGGACTATAGGAAAGGAAGAGAAACGTAGATTACAAGCATTCGAAATGTGGTGTTATAGGAGGATGATGAGGATTGGTTGGGAAGATAAAGTAACAAATGAAGCTGTACTAGAGTTAGTAGGGGAGAAGAGAAGTATTTGGAGAGTGTTACAGCGTAGGAGAGACAGATTAGTAGGGCATATTCTTAGGCATGGGGGGATTATGCAATTGATCATAGAAGGTAGAGTGGAGGGAAAGAGAGGGGTAGGTAGGCCTAGATTGGAGTATGTGAGTCAGATAGTTGAAGACGTTGAGATGAATAGCTATAGGGAGATGAAGGGATTAGCTCAGGATAGATCGGCATGGCGTGCTGTTTCCAACCAATCTTTAGGATTGCGGACTCTTTAACTAATAAAAATATATTACTTTGTTTAATAAATTTTAACTCGGCAATTTAAAATACGTTTGAAACGTTTAAATCACTGGGTACCAAATGCTTTCAAGCATGGATCGCTTTTACAATGCCATATCAAGTTTTGAAATTTATTTTACTTTTAACTAGAGTAATATGATTGTTGAATTTATTAATCAGATGTAAAAATCATTGAATTACGAGAATATTTCACGAAACAAACTTATAAAATGACTCTATGAGTATAGATAATGTATATACTTTTTACGAAGTCATACAATTTTTCTTATACAAAATTAATCCAAACGGCGAATTAATTTGTTTTAACATTTGTAAATTATATCTCCTTATCGTTTTATTTGTATGTTCAGCCGAGCAACAGGAGCTTTTTGTTCGGTTGTTTAGTTGGCGAGAGAGCTTTCATCAGTTTAATGCGTTTTCATTGTGTTCGATGGTCTTCAGTCGGGTGCAGATACTCTGCAAAACAGTTAGATAATGATACTAAATACAATTAGTTACACGGTTTAATTAAACAGTTCAGAAAGTATATAAATTGGTATGGACTTTAATATAGTATTAAATTATTTAAACATGAGAGTGTTATATTTATCTTTCGTAATAAATTCCGAGAGGAATTTTATATTCCGAGAGGAATTTTAAACATCCAATCACATAAAAGTAAAAAAAATGCATATGCAAAATTTCAATTAAATTGAAATGTGATATTCTGCATTGATGACTCTTCGTCCATTTCAATTTTAATTTAGTTTTAGCACATTTATGCATTGCTAAATAATACGAAGATCTTCCTATTTACTAAGTATATAACAATATACGATATCTATATATTTAATGTTAATATATAAATTTAACATTGGTGTAAATACAACTGTCCCATTTCGGAAACAGAGGAAAATGGTAAATTGAATTTAGCAATTATTTGGTAAAAGGAATTTCATTGCACATTAAAATTTCTTAATTTCTACTAGGATCTAGTCAATTTTAACTATCGTCGATAAGTTTCAGCATTCAGAAAATAAAAATCGTCCTATTTTGCTTATACCTCAATCGCTTTATAAAATATGCTTTTAAAAAATAATACTGAATCGAAAGTAATCAGTTAAAGATTAATTTTGATTTGTATATAGTTGAAATTCTATTATACACCCGCGCCAAAGATTATGACCCGCTACTCCGTCCTTCTTTTATTTAAAACTTTTAAGAAGCTTCACAACCTTCCTAACTCGAACACGTCTTCATTTGCTATTTTAAATATATTATATCATACATACAGCGCTGCACACCTTTAATTATTATTGCATTATTATTTTAATTCAACAAGTCAATGTTGAATTTAAAAATTTGCTGTTTTTCTGCGATTTATTTAATTTACTATATCTCATGGCCGAATTTCACTGAAAATTTAACAATTTGAATTACATACCAAAGAGGATTACTACAATGCACACCCGAGTAGAGTATTTGCTGGACGCTATATCTAAGACAAAATACATCACCAACTCTTTAGCAACCCTTTTTTGCGTTTTATTTAATTTACTAATATACATGTTCAAAAAGGGTCATTCCATGTCAAGTGGACCAGTTTTGAAAATCGGCCCCACTCGATCATTTCCAATTTTATTGAAAATTTGTATGAATGTATATATATGTTTGAAAGGAAGTTCTGTGAAATTTTAGCTCCAGATACCAAATATCTGAGGCATCACAGTCTTTTCCCTGGAGGTCCCACCAGCCCTGTGGCTTCGGCCGCGAGAATTTTTCAAAGTTTCACATGTGCCCACTGCTTATCCAGAATAGCTATGATGCTGAAATTCAACAAATAAGATCAACTTTTGGTGGTGAACACGAAAAAAATCGTGCAAACACTCACAAAACAACACTTGAATCACAATTTAATCTCAAATTGGCCTCAATATAACACGGCACGACGTTTGAGCCATGTTTTGGCAACATGTAACTCAACAACACAAATTGTTAGTAACTAGTTCTTTTATCAGTAGACTAACTACCTACATTACATTGCATTGTTGCAATATAAAGGCAATGGCTAGAATACTTGTGGAGATATTTGCCCACAAACATGGCGTAAAATGTTTAAATGCCAAATCTGACCTACTTCCAAAGTCAAAAATCGCGAAAAGGGAATTCTCCAATTCTATTTATTTTCATATGACTGGAAAGAGCATATTTTTTTCTATTAGAATCATCTTGCTTCTTTTTGGTGTCTTTCAGGTTAAGGCTAAAAAAATGTCTTGAAATCATTTCAATTAAAATTTGGCAGTTCGAATTATATACCAAAGAGGATTACTACAATGCACACCCGAGTAGAGTATTTGCTAGACGCTATATCTAAGACAAAATACATCAGCAACTCTTAGGCCCTAGTAAGTATATGTGGTAGTGTCGCGGCATCCTTGTGGGAGCAGAGTCAGCAGTCAATTAGCTAATGGTCCAGCAAATTGCTGGTATTGTCAGTGCGCAATCACGTCGTTCGAATTAGCGTTAGCTTCTGATGTTGGTAGCACTGCTCCGCTACAAACAAGGACAACCGGCGGATCCTTATTGCCATGTCCTTGCGTCTGGGACGACGATGATGATGTCGTAGCAGCCTCCATCGTGTAAATACAAGCCTTACATAAGGAACACGCTCAGATGGAATAAAACTGTTGATGGCAGATAATGCAGGCCGTGGCAATAGTTTAACTCGAAGATGGCGCAATATTTATAACAATTTCAACAAAGAATTAAACTCTAAATCATATTAAAATTGTATTCGATTTGTTGGTATAACAAAATTGCGTCGCGCTAATTTATAAAATCGAATTTGATTTGTATTACATCAACGTGAAAAGAGCAATCTGCTCGACTTTCAACATTAATCACGTTAATCTGGATTGAATACAATAGATATGTTGTATTCGAAAAATTCTTGATTTGATGTCACAAATAATAATAAATGAAAAATGTGCCAACTTATTTTCTATATAAACTTGATATGGTTCGATTTGTATTTATATAAATTGACGTTCGTTCTAAATATATCGTTTAATTTATATTTTTCGACTAGCTGAATAATTAGAGTTAAATAAATTTCTATTGTATTTCTGTCAAATTTACATTTGTTTATAGAAAATTTGATAAAAAATAAATTAAGTGATAAAGGATTAGAAAAAGTATAAAATTGTAAAAAAGCAATAATTCTGAGTAACGTATGTGTTAAATATGAATTGTTTATTACCAAATTTAGTTTCACCACGGTATGAAATGATATACTGAATGTTTACAAAAATATGAGAATGGATGTGTGCAAATGAGAATTTTTGACATAAAGGGCATGGGGCGGAATATCTATGAAAAAGATGAAGCGTGGAAACAACAACGTCAGATATTTGCTTTTACATTGGATTCGTGTCACGTGCATATAGTATTTTTGCATAAAAATGCAGTATGTCCATTAACATCCCCAGATTTTAGACATTAGTACATTACTTTCGTCTATTCATTTATATTTTTAGCGGTCGTGTTTATAACGATTTTTGATTGTACTATATACAATATCGATAGAGAATTTTGATACGCATTTTGACTAACTGCTTTTCTGAGTGTCACACTAGAATGGGTACAGTTTAGTTGGTCATACAGAAAAGACCAACAGAATATATGAAATTTTTGTTCATCGATGTGGATAATACAAGAAACTGCTCATATGGGGACGCAAAACATGAAGAAAAAGCCATACGACATAGTACAGAGAGATTCTGTAACAATAAATTTTGATATAATTTTCAATGAAACCCCTGAACATTAATAAAAACTAATATATCGTCGACAAATAGTTTCAGTACATACGAGTCTAAACTTTTTATGAACATGTTTTTTTGCGTGCACTAAAACAAAAAAATTGAAAAAAGAAAACATTTATTTAACACCGTAGTGATAATAATTAAAAAAAAACACTTGTCATAAAATTTTCTTAAATCTGAGGTAATAAAAGAGTTACATTGTTTTTATATCATATTTTATTACATGCTTTTTAAAATGGATTATCACAAAGTAACGGCAACATCCTTATTTTATTTTCTTAAATCGATTGCGATTTGTATTCCTAATGTAAGGTTGAAGTTTTAGTGAATATACAAAAAATCTGTTAACAAATTCAAACGCTATTAAAAAAGACGATAAATCACAGAGTACAACGTTGCCAGATATATTTATTTCCATTCAATCTGAACAAAGTTGGGATGGTGGGATCGAAAACTAAACAGGGACTTATATATTTTACATAATTCCTTCGAAAATATTTGCAATTTTGAATAATCCTGCAGATTATTCAACAGGATTTCAAAATAATTGCAATCCTGTTGTGATTAAATACGATTTCGTTTAATTGATTGCTTTAGAAGCTTTTTCAAATTTCACTTTCTTATAATCAAGTTAGAAATTTATGACTACTTCTATTTATGGTGAAGATAACCATGGATCTTGAAAATCATTTCTATAAATTTAAGAACGACAAAATAAAAATCTCTAGTTACATTATTTTGAATCAGCTTTTCATCGGTAAACTAAAAATGTCTTACCTGACGATTTTCTGCAATCGCACTATGTATACTATAAATATCTTTTTATGATTCTCGTTTCTTTCGGTACACACGGAAACGAATCTTGTCTATAATGCTCTTCCTTCCTATCGTTCTCACTCCTTGTGTCTTGTGCTTTTGAAGACACAAATTGAAATAAAATATATGATATAGTCGAGTGGTATGTTCAATTATAGTTGCACAAATTGCTCGCGAGCTACCGAAAAAATCCGAAAAAGGTCATAATCTATAAGGAAGTAAAAATGAAAAATAGAAAGAAAAAAATGGCCCACTATATTGCGATTATTATCTCAACACCATCCTTTACAGTTACTATTATTTATTGTAGGATCGACTATCTTATTCCAGAGAAGACCGAATGTCGACAGATGCGATGTAATTTATATAGAACTGGCGAATCATCTATTATCTATATAAATTACTAGCTAGTATGTTGACATGTAGCAGACGTTTTGCTAGCTTGGCGAGTCTATTCTCACCCAAAACCGCTAACAAACCTTATGCGCATGCAACTTAGAATGTAATGTACACAGAAGTACTTACGCCCCCTAGATTGTCAGATATCAAGTTCATATATTTGCAAACATTGAGCAATTATGGCAAAATAAAATAATGAACCTACATCAAATTGGAACAGATAGATGAGGATGACTTAGGTCCTAGCATACTTAGGTCAGAGTTTCATAGAGCATTAAATGATTTACGGAATAAAAAAGCAGCGGGGATTGATATGATACCAGCCGAATTAATAAAACACGCAGGGGAAAAAATGCAGGAGCGATTATACAGGTTAGTTTGTAAAATATATGAGAAGGGAGAAGTACCACAGGATTTTCAGCGTAGTAGAATAGTAACAATGCCGAAGAAAATAGGAGCTAATTTGTGTGAGAACTATAGGACCATTAGTCTACTATCACATGCATCGAAGATATTGCTAAAGATTATTTATAGGAGATTAGAAAATAAAGTAGAGGAAAGGCTAGGAGAAGATCAGTTTGGTTTTAGGAAAAACAGAGGGACGAGGGAGGCGATTTTAGCACTAAGAACAGTAGTAGAAAAAAGAATGAGGGTAGGAAAGGTAACTTGCATAGATTTTGTAGATTTAGAAAAGGCATTTGATAATGTAGATTGGGACATAATGTTTAGAATTTTAAAAGAAACGGGTATAGATTATAAGGATAGGAGAATAATTTTTAATTTATATAAACACCAAACTGCCTTAGTTAGAATTGAGGGGGAAGAAGAGGTAGCAAAAATAGGGAAGGGAGTTCGGCAGGGATGTACACTTTCACCGTTATTATTTAATCTATATATAGAAGATACTAATAAACAAAGTAAAAGAAGAGTATAGTGTAGGTGTGAATGTACAGGGAGAGAAAATATATATGTTGAGATTCGCCGACGATATAGCTATATTGGAAGAAAGCGAAAAGAATTTAGAAAGGGTATTGAATGGTATGCAGGCAGTATTGACTAGGGATTTTAACATGAAAATAAATATAGGTAAAACTAAAGTGATGAGGTGTGACAAAAAGGAATGCAGTAGAAAAATGAGGATCACAATAGGAGATAATAGAATCGAAGAAGTGTCAGATTTTTGTTATTTAGGCAGTAGAATCACAAAAGATAATCGAAGCAAGGTAGATATAAAGTGTAGGATAGCACAGGGTAGGAAGGCATTCGTAGAAAAGGAACAGATTTTAAGATCAAATATTGACTTGGGTATTAGAAAAAGATTACTGAAGGTATATGTTTGGAGTGTAGCACTGTACGGGTGTGAGGCGTGGACTATAGGAAAGGAAGAGAAGCGTAGATTACAAGCATTCGAAATGTGGTGTTATAGGAGGATGATGAGGATTGGTTGGGAAGATAAAGTAACAAATGAAGCTATACTAGAGTTAGTAGGGGAGAAGAGAAGTATTTGGAGAGTGTTACAGCGTAGGAGAGACAGATTAGTAGGGCATATCCTTAGGCATGGGGGGATTATGCAATTGATCATAGAAGGTAGAGTGGAGGGAAAGAGAGGGGTAGGTATGCCTAAATTGGAGTATGTGAGTCAAATAGTTGAAGACGTTGAGATGAATAGCTATAGGGAGATGAAGGGATTAGCTCAGGATAGATCGGCATGGCGTGCTGTTTCCAACCAATCTTTAGGATTGCGGACTCTTTAACTAAACTAACATCAAATTAAAGGTCAATAAAGCCAAAAGTTAACGCTCTATTAGTTTGATCGCATTTATACCGATTTTAAATTTAATGTCACATAAAACATTGTAAAATCGTCACTACGGCGTTAAATAATTGTATAAAACATCACACAAAAAACGTAAAATAATTTTCACAATATATAACCGTTGTTACGGTTTTTGGGTGATGTTTTATACAAATAAAATATTTGTATATATTACCTGAACTTAGTACAAAAGAAGATTTTTGTTTTGCAGTTGAATGTTAACAGTACATAGTATTATGACTTAAAAATATATAGAGACGTAGTAATGGTTATAACTTTGCAAGGATGATTGTGTAAAAAATACAATATGACTATTTGTGCAATATTTCTACGTGTTTATATCGAAATGTTTATGTGAGGTGGGAATTCTATTAAAGAAGAATGTATGAAAAATATGCAATTTGTTAGAGAAGGTAAAGTAGAGGGAAAGAATGGGGAAGTGGAGGATGTGCTGCATGAATAGCTATAGGAAGGTGAAGGAATTAGCTCAGGAGAGTCAATTCTCTCATTTCACTATCTCTGGAGTTATTGATTAAATAATTAGGTAAATTGCAAGTCCTTAATAAAGGATTATATTCAAAAATACTATGTACCTAATGTTAGTAAGTTAGATCGTCCTTAATCCTAGGGAAACAACACACCATCTATCCTCAGCTAATTCCTTTATAGATATTCATTCTAACGTCTTCATCCACTAATATTCTCTAACTAATTGCGTAATATCACCATGTCTAAGAATGTGACCTATTAGTCTATCTCTCCTGCGCTTCAAATACTTCTCTTTTCCCCTACCAACTCCAGCGCGGCTTCATTTGTTATTTTGTCTTCCAAACCAATCCTCATCATCTTCCTGTAGCACCACATTTCGAATGCTTCGATTCTACGTTCCTCTTCCTTTCCTATGTACTTAATGAAGTATCAGAGTATATAATTTTAGAACTTAATATGTAAGATAATCTTCTAAAGTTGCATACATTTTCATTGTAATAATATTAAATTTTATATTAAAAATTTGTGATTTGTGAAACTTAGATTTTAATTTCAAATGCTTTTTATAAGAAACCACGAAATGGCTAGAAATACGCTCTACAATATTGCTCTGATTGGTAGCTTCTGTGGAGGACATAACCGTAATCCATAACATTCTTCTGTCCATTTTCAAAAATTGCCATCACTGTACAGAGGACCTACTGTTACCTATATCCACGTTTCTAGCGTTCATATTAGTTCTGTGAAAGGATTATACTGCTGATGTATTTGTATTGTAGAAGTTAGAGTATCCTGGACTAACATAGCAACAGCATCAGCGCAGAAGAACACAGTGACGTATAAAGGATTTTCATGACGGAGGCTATGATGAATTATATACAAATATATTTTGCTTAATTTAGCACTTATTAAAAATACATTTGCATAGTGAAAAAGACTATAGAAAAAGGAAGATATCCGTAGAATAGAAGCATTTGAAATATGGTTCTATATGAGGAGGAGGAGAATTGGTTGGAAAGGTAAAGTGACAAATATAAAATGCGAAAGAAAACAAAATGCGAAAGATATGAGAAATCGACTAATAATGATCGGTAGAAATGATCATAGAAAGTACAGTGCAAGGAAAAGAAGTGGTAATCCCAGAATAGTACATAAATTAGATAAATACTAGGATAAGTAGCTACGAGATTTGAAATTAAATCATTCAATATCCTGTTGTATGGTATGGAAGCTTGGACATTAAACCAGCTCATCATAAAGAAGATTCAAAGTTTTTGAATGTGGATCTTCAGACGACGTTTGAAAATCTCCTGGATAGATAGAATATCAAATAACGAGGTTCTGGAACGCATGAGAAAAGAGATATCGTGGCTCCAAAATCTCCGCGAGTAGTATAATTGCACATTAAATGAATTGTTCAACGCTGCAGGTTAACATAGCCTTCATGATTGCTAACCTTCGAGTAGGAGACGGCACTTGAAGGAGAAGAATATCAATTTCATAAAATTTGTTGGAAATACTAAGTATTGGAAGCTATTGGAACGTAACATTTATTGCTCGAAAAAAGGAGGATTTTCAAAATCCAGGACTTCGGGGTTTCATTGCGCCACTGGCAAAGCATACTGGAGCAAGGCATATAGACACATCATCAAGACGTCGTTAAGACGGCGCTGCTGCGGTAGCGTATTTACAAGCTCCCGCTCTCACCGCATCATCCATGCACACTGTGCCAGCTCTGTCCTCCGAAATAAGACAAAGGACACCCGATTAATAATGATTACCGTCGTGATGGCTACAACGACGCTTGCAACGGCGACGTCAAGTGCGTCAAGATACAGCAATTAGGAGATTAGAAGGCAGCAGTTGGATGATATATACTATTGATACATGTATTGATTGGTGGATACATTGATTGGAAATCAAAAGGAGCATACGATGACAGTATTATAGGGTGGAATGTAAGGGTTATTTGAAGAGGCGATATAAAATATAAAGCGATATATAGCAATATGGAGCTCAGCTCAATAGGATTGGTGTCAAAGATGTATAATGAATCATTTTGTCCGTTTTATGATGCAGAGGAGGACCTTAAAAAAAATATATATATTTTTTTTGTAAAGATTATATTTTCTCGTGGGATTCTTTAGGGTATGTTCGTGAATTTATTTTTATTATTGCATTTGAGAAAATCAAAATTTCTTATGCTGTTTGATGATTTTTCTATGAGTATATCCGCATCTTCAAGATGACACTTTTGCAATCCGCCATTCAATTCTTCAAGATTTATACCTTTTATTCGATTCTGGTGATTATAGAAATCAAAAAAGTACCGGTATCGATATTTTTTTGGATATTAACTTATCATCCTTGATTAAACTTTTTTTTCTTCAATTTTTTGTAGTACTATTTAATAACGGTCGATTAGGTAATTTCAAACTGTTGTGTAAAGATTCATTTATCATCGAAATATATTGAAGTTTATGGATTATCTTAATTTATTACAAATTCGTTGCAATACGTTTATCTCGGTGACAAAGAATGTTGTGCAAATCGGCTCCGTATAAATTTTGTTTAATGGAAAGGTAATCTCCAGAGTAGTATATCGTATATATTGCGATTTCGGTGTCTGATTAAATCCGCAGTCTCTTCGGTTGCTAAGAAATTTATTTTCCAAGGCGGCAAATTTATTTCCTAACATCAATAAACGACCGACGTTTATATATACACGGGAATTATTTCCATTGTGTAGCGATTCTACACGGAATATGGGAGAAGAACTCGACAGAAGAGCAACTGGAGAAACCAAGAGAAAATTTGCCCATTTTTGTAAAAAAAAAATATAACACTATCTAGTCCTGTATTTCGTATGTGAATTTTTAAGTATGAAATTAAATTTTTATGTTTGTCTACAAACAACATTTTTGAATGTTCAATTTTATATATAGCTTTAAGTGTGGATTGTACAATTTTTTTTATTTTTTTGCGGATTGATTTTACTTTATAGTATTACATTATTTTTCACTTGCGTACACATTCAATTTCTTCTTGTATTTGTATTAACAAACATTTGCACCTAATACGCCGAATATTTTTCATTTTGGGATTACTAGCGATTGTAAAACAAAGATAGTATTTGAAAACAACAATATTATTAAATATAGAGAAGATTAAAAATTATTGCGGATTGGTCTCTAAATCTTGGAATATACATTTTGAATAATATATAATGATAAAAACGCAAATTTGGATCCTTTTGATTCTATGCTCTATTTTGGCCTAGAGTAGTAAGGCTTTTTAAAACTTTTATTATATTCTAATCAAGGAACTGCCCTGAGGAATTACACTGAGGAATTGCACTGAGGAAAGACTATATAGCAAATATTTAAGCCCAGTTTCGCACTTCGTCTCATTGCCCTATTGATATTTATCATAGAAAAGACAAGAAAATACTCGCTGCGCGAAAATAGCTTTTTCTTTATTATATCTGTGCTTCGTTCATGAATGATAGCATGGGAACAGAATGTATTGAGAAAAATGAAAAAGTTAAATATTTTAATGTACAGTCAAAAATCACATATAAGACTTTGATTTGATTAATGAGATCCATAATATTTCGTAATTCATTAAAATGAATCATATTAACCATAATAAACGTCTCTATTCTCAACAAAAGTAAAAAATAACGATACTATTATGTGTAACTATTTAATAATTATGGTATAGTTCGTAATTTATTCCATAATACATGTCTGTGGAGATACCCGAATGATATTAACGATGGGTTCACAAAATAATAAATTAATACTAACAAATAATTCATCAAAATTAAGAAATGCATGCATAAATAAATGAAATTAGTACGAAAATATGTGCGAATGAAAAAAGGTTTATTTGATTTTCACAAAATGTCCTCTCGTGATGTAGTTTCTTATATGACGTCTAATAGGTATAAAGAGAATCGACAGAAACAAAGTTTTAAAAGAGGAGAATCAAATAAATGTATTCTTTTGAACGCACAAATTAGTACGAGACAATTATAAAATACTATCGATATCTGTTAGAAAATTTATCAAAAAGTTTTATCCGTAAATATAATATTAAGAGAAACATTTTCTTGGGAAGAGATTGTTGGAAGAAAGAAAAGTATTATGTAATTAGATGTAGGAGAAATTAAACACGAGCAATAATTTCTATAAAATAATTTTCTTTTCAGATGGGTCAATTTCCTACAAATCTGGATTGATGAACCTAAACAATAACCACCGCTATACCACAAGGAAGGTAAGTAGATTGTCAACATAAAATTAGTTGATGTCCTTAAAAATATGGGACATAATTGGGTTCCATATTGTAGGATCTTTTTATTATTTGGCCATATTAGGGGCCAAATTTTTTGAACAACAACTGTTGGAAGATCTATTACTTAACATTATATCAAACATGATCCATCACATTATAATCATAATGTTATTTAAGGATATTTTACCCCGAGAAGTGGATTGGCATAGAGAGGGCCTGCTAGATCTCCTAATTGAACTTTTTTGTAGTTTTTTTTTTTAAATAAAAGGTATATCGAGTTGCACCTTTGGCATGTTAAGTTACGATGATTCGAATTCGTAACGAAATCTTTGTGAAAGGTTACGTGCACATTTGTATTGGTAATATTTTTAATTTTAACACAAAAAAATTAATATAGTTACAAATAACTCGTCAACGTCGAAAGTTATAAAGATAAAGAGAACTGTTATATAGTGCCAATATAAGGCGTCTTAATAATTAAAAATATGCGTGAGACTCGCGCGGTAGAAGTGAAACTTCTTAGCTCCTAGGAAAAGTTGGTTTTATGCATTGATTTTTTTTCCATTTGTTAACGATTTGATTTTAATTTTGATTTTGATTGATTTTGATTGACACTCTGATCATCAAAGAAAGCATTATTAACTGTAATGTCGTACAGTCTATAAAGAGGTGTTTGGATTAAATATTGTAGCCATATGTTTATAGTTCTTTTTCTCACCAAACCAATTAAATAACTCGATCTGTGTATTTTTCTTCTTTTTATGTGGACATTAATACAATGATCATCATCTATGTCTCTTGGCAAATGATTCACCATCGTATTCACAGATATTGGAACATTAATAATTTGCCAATAAATCCCATGTTGACCATGTACATGTCTTAAACGTCGAATTTGCATAAATGGAATTCTGGGTGAAATTAACCTCTCTGACACTAAATCTAATTTTGGTAGATGACCAGGTAATTCTGGGTAGACAAAACCATTTGACTACGATAACATTGGAATGGTATTCCGAGTGAGAGCATTTCGGTATGAATTGCACGCTATCACATCCTCAATGATAATGGCTGGAAACGCAGTATGTAAAAGTCGCTCGTGCTTAGGATCAATAGGTCTCACATCGTTCTTAAACCATATTCGATCACATATGGAACACACTGTACCTAGCGGATTATTGAACAATTGTTTATCAAATTCGCGATGAGCAGGTTGAAATAATGTAAATTTTGTGTATGATGCATTAGTGGGTGTATTTCTATTTGTCGATAGCTTGCTCAGCTGTATCAGATTCATTTCGTTGATCTCTCACACCGCGTGTATCTTCACGTGTAGACGGCACGCCTGAATCAGTGGCATTCAAATTCTCTATACCACTCACTGTGTCCTCACTTAACGACCGTATCGATTCATCCAGTGTATTTGAGGTCATTGGAAAGTTATGTTGTCTACCGTGTTTCTTTAACGCCCTTGCCTGGCTCGATACTCTCTACTTCTTTCCAAGGTACTTGTTGGCACTTTTCTTGGCGGTTTATTCGCTTTTTTCCGTTCTCTAAAGGCTCGCATTCTGTCTGTACTTGTCTTTTTCTCCATTTCACTTTTCACACAATGGAAATTGTTAGCTAGATGAAGCTGTGTTTGTGTATAATATAATATATAATCTATATAATACCAATCAGGCTGTATATTCGAGAATAACTTTAGCATATGCACTTTATGCTTAGGAATAAAATTTTCGTTATTTTCAATTTTTTACTCAACTCATAATTAAAGGAACTACCGAAGAAACCCGGTAGTTTGGTGCACCAAATATATATATGATATAAAAATGATTTAAACAGCCTGTGTTGTATGGATTTTTCTTTTTTATATTTACCCAGTGCATTGAATCTAAAGTTTATTGCGTCTTGGTTTCATTGTTCGCAAGTTTCCACTGAAGTGTATGTTTCATTTCCGGTGCGACTGTATCCTTTGACATCACACGGTGACAGTGGCAAGGGAATCTTGGACAACGTAAACTTTAATAGCGCAGGATAGGAAAGGAATCATCGTGCGCAACATTTTATTGAGTGTGACAAACCAATTAATTACGTGACTTAAATGCAGCCTTTGCAATTGAACATAATACTACCGCAGAATGGCTAAAGCGAATTTTCCACTTTTATGTAGTTTTCACGAATTAATCAAAAATTAAAAAAAAATCCTTTTATATTGATTCGCATTTTTAGTATGCAGTTCTACAAACTAGTTCAATATAAGCATTTAAGTTATATTAAATGATTTAATATGGAGTTTTGTATTTTTAGTTCTGTTCAAAAGTGAAAAAGCAATTGGTAAAATATTTTGGTATTGCAGCACAAAATAACACGATCCTTTGAAAAATGTATAGAGTTTTTGAAAATTACCTGCCGAATAAAAAAGACCGATTAAAAATAATGCAAATTAAGCATACCGAACCATTTAAAGACCAAAATAATGTATGTTTGGACATACTGCAGTTTAAAAGTGTCAACGTTCTTGGAGATTGTGGAGACGTCTGAATCTAATTCGTATGAGGGTCATTTCCGTAAGATATCCTGTTCTTGTGGCATGTCTATATAACATGTCAGTTTTACAAGAGATGCAGGAAACTCAATACAATTCTACCGTTATAAGCTCATGATCTTGTAACAATAAGAAACATTAACAATGCATATTACTCTATTCTGAAGACGTTTGATTGTACCCAAAATGGATATTAATTCAGGATCAACTATATGCAAAATGGCACAGTATTTCAAAATGAAAAAGTATGATTTCAATAAGACTTACTCTTCGTATCAACATCAATGTATTAATAAATGTAAAGCATATAAGGAAGAAGTGTTGAAATAATTACAATGAAAATCCATCGTTTTCATGTTAGAATTAACTGAAATTCATCTTATGATACAGTTTAATCTTCTAAAGCAAACAAATAGTCATCAAACCATTTATTATTTAAAAACAGCACGCCAATGGTCTTAAGGACCAAATATTGTTTATTTATATTTTTAATCTCACAATTAGCTATATCATGCTTTCAAGAATTCACTATATAGACTATAGATATTTTGTAATGTTGAGAATGAATAATTAAAAGTACATATCCTAAATTGCCAAAATTAAAAAGAAAATTAAGTATAGTTAAAACTAAGTCTAAAAATAATATATTTTGTTTCCTACATTGGAGCTTTATTAATTAAAAAAATGTTCTCTTTATAGATAAATCTTACAATGTCTTTTATATGAGAAATATTCTTAAGAAAATAATTCCTTAATAGCTATGTGCAAGATAAATATTAATTGTTTATTAAGAAATCACTTTTTACGAAAACATTTTATAAAGCAAAACTTCGTTCTCTTTTACAAAATGTTTGGTGTTAAACAATGCTAAACATCCCTTTATAAATTAATTAGAAACGCTTAAAATATAGCTAAATATATAGCTATCATCACGTCTTCATCCGATACTTGAATTCTTTATTATAATTAACACATTTCCAAAAGTACCTATGTTACGTTGAACTTGATTGACACCTTGCAATTATTTTCCGTTGGTCATAAATTTGTCATTCCTCTATTGTGTACGTTTCTACGTAATACGACCTGAACGAATATATTCTGGCAGTACTGTAACGTAATCAGACTACGCTTTATGGTATAGGATTCCTTCACACAGGAACTCATCGCGCCACGTTTGCAGATTGTAGATCTCCTTTATAACTCCGGTAGTAGACGCTTTGCCAGGCGATGACAAAGGGTGCTAATTACCGTCGACAATTAGTCTGGTCTCTCCCTCTTATATCTGCATGCATGTTTGAGCGTGCTGGAATCTATGCGTATGACAAAAAATGAGCGTGAAATGTTAGTCTAAGTTCAGTTAGTTCGAAAGCTTTCGAATCTTTGCTAATTATAAGATTACCCCATTTTAAATATCATATTTCAATAAAGCGTAACGTTTCAAAGTGTATTTTTTATAAATTTCTGTAAATTGTTAGTATACGTTTAGTTGGTCTAAATGCTTTTAAATTTTTTGTTAATTATAACGGAATTTGAGTGTCTCATTTAAATTATCATATTTTTACAAATTATGTTCCAAAACATATTTTCCTTATAATTTTCTGTAATTGGGTATGAATCTTATAAAAAACGTTGATGAAGAAATTCACTAATTAGGTTGAGATGTAAACAATTTTGTGGAATAGGACAATATTTTATTACGAAAAAATGGTAATAAAGACGTCGACAAAAAAAATTATAAACGCAATCATTTAAAAAATAAATTAGAATGATATTTCGTACATTATATTGAACGTTAATAAGACATTCCAAAGCTGTTAATGGAGAATTAAAAGTTGACGTTAAACTTTTATACGGATGTTTAGGTCAAAGGATGTTTACGTCTTATTTCTTACTATTTATTTAATACTACAACAATATGTATAATGAGATTTCATTATTGCTTTTGCAATAATAGTTATTTACAATATAAGTGTTGTAAAGATTCAAATTACATATTCATAATATGAATGTACAACTCTAATAATGTACGAAATTTTATCTACTTTCGTCAGTAATCCGAAAATTACAAAAAAAATATTTGACAAGAGTTGTCAAAATAAATTTAAAAATGATGTTATGTCCTAAACAAAAATGATACCTGCTGTTATAAGGATTTAAGTTTTCTAAATAGTCTTGAACTGTTTGTTGTTTCTGAGTTGTCTTGGTTACTGTTAAACACGTCAGATTTATAGCAAAAGTTTGCAAAAAAAGTACTCTTTGAAAATGCCTAATTCTGAAGAAAGTTTACCCTCGGAAGTATAGGAAGCTTCAAATGGAGCAATTTCAAGTCTAATTCCCGCAAAATCAAAGTTACGATATGAACTTGAATACCAGAAATTAAAAAAATGGTGTGATTCAAAAAGAATAAAACAAGCGTAGGAAAAAATTTTGTTGGCGTATTTCGCCGAAAAGCAATAATCACAAAAACCGTCAACGCTTTGGACGCACTATTCCATGTTAAGAACCATGATTTCCGTAAGAAAAAATCTATATATAAAAGAAAATGTATACAGCTAGTTGCTTTTCTCAAGAGAAATTCAGACGGATACACGGCAAAAAAGTCTAGCATTTTTCTAAAGAAGAAGTATGTAAGTTTTTGGGCACGGCAGAGGATGAATTGTTTTTACTTATGAAAGTTGTGATGATCGTTGGCATTTTTGGGGCTTGTCGACGAGACGAACTTACGAAGTTAATGTTAGATCACATTGAAGACAAAATCAATGTTAAAATCGTGATCCGATCTACAAAAATGAAAGCGTACGAGAATTTATAGTTACCGAGGGAAACCTGCCAGGTATTAACTGCTTAACCATTTTTCGAAAATATGCTGAGCTTTGTCTTCCTAGTGCTACTCAGAGGCGTTTTTTTGTCTTCTATAAGCAAGGAAAATGTAGCTCGCAGCCTATTGGGATCAATACCTTTAGAAATATACCTAAATTAATTGCAAAGCAGTTGGGCTTGAAGAGACCCGAAAAATATACGGGGCATTGTTTTCGGAGGTCCTCTGCTTCCATGCTGGTAGATGGTGGGGCGGATATGTAAATGCTTAAGCGTCACGGAGGGTGGAAATCCTCTGCTACTACAGAGGGGTATGTTGAGAGTTCTTCACAAAATAAGAAAGAAATAGCAAACAAGTTTATGGGTTCCAAAAAAACCATGACGGTTCAAAACGCCAACCTGAATAACTCAGTGATATCCACCTCTGATCTGCAACTTTCAAATTGCAAAAAATGTGTTATAAAAGTATATAATAAATAATTTTTAAATGTTACTCTATTAATCAAAACTCATTATAGCACCAGTGCTGTAATAGTCATCATTACAAAACTTTTTTTTAAACTCTAATATTTACTTTACTGAATGAAAGTAGATAAAATAGTTTTTATATCAATAATTTGATTATCACCAATTTTTTATATGTTCAGAGTTGAAATATTCCAGCGGCAACTTAAAAGCTCTGTTCATATACGTCTAACCAAAAATTAAAAAAGGAACAATTTGATGTTTATGAATTAACCCACTTAACTTTGAGGGAAACTGTTCAAGAGGTCCAATATCGTTAGTAACTACAAATAAGCTCATTCACGTTTAGTATTAACATAAAAACTCGTTTTTGAGTTGTGATGTTATCGTTTTAAATCAATGTCTTTCCACATATTTTCAATACGATTGATTACTTTTATCTTTAAACGTAAGTAGCTATTTATAGGTAAATAGGCATCTTCTTCTTGTTCTAAACTATCCCTTCATAGCATTAACAATCTTGATATGTTGCTTGTCGGATGATGATATCCGATATCGTAGAAGTTGCGGATGGACGTACAGTAGCATAGTCTGTTGACAGTTGACAGCATGGTTGAATAAATTACATAATATAAACGTGTTACGGGGAGTACTCTAGATTGTAGAAGATTGCTAATTGTTGGTGGTACGGAAGACTATAAATGAAGACTAGATGGCACATTGGACACATGTATAATTGTTAATTAATATGTTAAAACAATTAAATCATCAAACAAGATGAATAAAACCAAATAATTTTTGAAAGGTCTGTGATTGAAGAGGTAGATACTGAAATAAACTACTAAAATATACAAAAATTGTATGGCCAACAAAATGTCATTCTCAGAGCTGAATGACATATCTACGAAGATAAATAAATTAGTTAACTAGAATATAGATTTTTCCATTATTTTTGAAATACATAGATTCTTTCTAAGTAATAAATGCCTTAAGGAAAACGCCTTGGGTTCTAGGATTTTCAAAATCGTAATAAAATTGTCAAGTTTATATGGGTATTTCAAGATATTACGAATAGTAGGGAATATAACATAATTTGATATTTTATAATATAATTAGTTAAGAAATTAAATTAATGATTACATTTGCGTTTACTTTAGCCCTGTACCATTTTCTTTCTGTAGACGTTATTAATAGCAAAATACTTCTATGAAAAAATGGTATCTTCTGTTTCTTCATATTTGATTAGGATTTTCTTTATACTAGTGTATGATTTTGGAGAAATACTCTTTTCTAAGGAATTTTCTAGTTATGAAGACATAAAAACTATAATTTTTTTCAAAATTCAGATACCTATCTACAGAATTTTGTCTTTAAAATTTAATTATTGAGATTATAATGTTATTTGAACACATTTTCTACTTTTGAAGACATAAAAATATATATATTTTTAAATTCAGATACCTATCTACAGAATTTTGCCTTTAAAATTTAATTATTGAGATTATAATGTTATTTGAACACATTTTCTAGTTATGAAGACATAAAATATATATATTTTTTAAACTCAGATACCTATCTATAGAATTTTGCCTATAAATTTAATTATTGAGATTATAATGTTATTTGAACGCATTTTTTAGTTATGAAGACATAAAAATACTTTTTTTTTTCAAAATTCAGATACCTATCTACAGAATTTTGCCTTTAAAATATAATTATTGAGATTATAATGTTATTTGAGCGCATTTTCTTATAGAAAGGTCATTTAATAAAATTCTATATAATTTTAATAAGAATTATATCATTTTTTTCAAATTACATTGTACACATAATAGTTGAACTAAAAATTAACGCGTAGAGCGCATTTAAAATCATCATTTTTGATGTCACTATTTACATGTTTATATCGAATTTTTATGTTGTTAAATGAAAAAGAACAAGCTGAAAGTATTAACGATATATCATACTTTTTTTGTAAATGCACGAACGTCCATCTGAATTTCACAGAAAATTATTAATGAGCGTACAATACCTTCTTCAGTATACATACTCATCATCCATAATAATATATGGGTTATACTTTATCAATACATCATAAATAAACTTACCTTTCGCAAAATATAGTATACCTAGTGTAATAAATAAAATATATATCTATATCTTCAGGATAATGGTTAACATAATGTAAAGAAATAATAGCGATTAATAACGATTAACAATTGTATATTGACGAAGTCGTGGAAAACAATAAATTTAATAGAAAAACTGAATTTATAAATAGTCACTAATTTTTTTCACATTTTCTAAAAATCTTTATATAGTCCTTGATCAATCGTCTAGTCAAATTATGTCATCTATAAAATCTAATCGTTCAAATATCACTAGAACCAATAATGTCATATAATTTGTGTCGTACAATATAAAAGTGTCCCAAGTTGCATATTCTTAATCTGCACTTCTCTTCGATTAAATTGGCAATGTTTAAGCTATCACCCAGTACGCATCCTTATCCTCCAGCATCATAATGTTCGCTTCGTCTTATTTATAAAGCGATATCGGATGTAAAATTCTGTCATAATGTACATACATACACAATATATAAGGCTGCGTCATCTTCAGTCTCTAATAATTAATGACGGTTGTGATTAATATCGAGTTATTATTAATTAACTCCTCCATCAGTAAGTAGCCACTTTAAATGATGATGATGAAGATATTTGTTAACGTGTGCCCCCATAGTTAGTCAAATAGAAATCTGATCGGTTGTTACGTTATATATAAGTACTATGTTTGGTCATTTGATTATTTAAATTTTTGAAAATTTTCAGCGCTTCTGCTCTCTTGTAATTTTTATCCCATTTATGCAGGTTGGTGGGCCTCTTCAGTTTTTCTAACGTGTGTAACAAGCTGTTAGGTCAAAGAATTTTGAGGAACAAGGGAAAAAGTATCCACTTTACATCTTAACTTTCTTTAATTGATAGTTTTTATAATGCGAATGTTTCTTATAATGTACCGATTTGAGATTATCTGCAGGTGAACTCAATTGCTGATTGTGGTACGTCGATTGTTAAATTAATTAACTAGCAATAAATGAATATAAATAAATAATATTAAGTTTCTACCTGATGTGTTGAAAATTTAAGAATAATTATCACATTATAGCCTTTTAATGTCAAAATGCAGATGTGTTGAAAATTGAGTGTTAGAAGCGAGGCAAGGCAAGGAAATTATTTTTCCTTGCCTATTTTCTCTAAAAGAATATTTTTATTTATGATACAAGAGAATCCTTTCCTGACCACTCTTTGAGTTAACATCGTTAAAACAATTCATATATTCAAATGCTCTCAATGATACCGAATTAGATTGGGGTTGTTGAACCGCAATTAGTACTTTAGAATAATCGTTATTATTTTTTTATCGTCATTATTTATTGCTTAAAAAATGATGTCATAGATTGAAAAGCTTCTGTCATGTTGACTTTCTATTCAATTGCATAGCAAGTGCTGTTAATAACGAAGGTATTTTAATTCGTGCTGGTAAAGATTCGTGCTTCGAAATGCGCATCTAGCTATTAAATGCTTTGATTTACTATATATTGAAATATGGTAGGAAAATAGCACTATTTAGCTTGTGCGACATTCGTACTGCAGACGTAGGATCCTCTTCAGACGGTGGTGTCCTTCTATAGTTGTCGAAGGAACGAAGGAGCGGCATAGAAGCAGACAATAGAAACGCGCGCGTCACAGCCGGCTGCCATCCGCTCTTTATTATTTCTATTTACTAAATACCCAAGCTATTACCACCTACTAGGATCCCTTGTCCGGAATTATATGAATAATGCTGTGAATTTCCATGCTGTGTCTGCTATATTCCTGCAGAGAGTGCAATAGTCCTGGCTATCCTATTATGCGCGATGAAACATTGGGCTAACCCTTCCAATAAACGTACGATGATATATTATGTTCAAATGTGTTCGTTTTTTTGAATTTTGCATGTTAAGTTAGTTAGTTAGATAGTCTTCAATCCTAGGGATTAATTGGAAACAGTACGCCACTCCTTCATTTCCCTATACCTATTTATCCTAACATCCTGAACTATTTAATTTATTTATGTACACTAATCTAGGCCTACCTACCCCTTTCTTTCCATCTACTTTACCTTCTATAGTTAATACCCCCCCATGTCTAAGAATATGACCTACGCTATATCTCACCTTCGCTGTAATACGTTCCAAATACTTTTTTTCTCACCTACTAACAATTCCTGTACGACTTAATTTTTTACTTTATCTGCCCAACCCTCATCATCCTCCTGTAGCACCACATTTCGAATGCTCCATTCTACGTTTCTCTTCCTCTCCTATACTCCACGCCTCACATCCGTACAATGCTACATACCACACATATCCTTTTAGTAATCTTTTTCCTAATTCCCAAGTGACTATTTGACTTTAAAATTTGCTCAATCGTCTGACACTTTTTCTATTCTATCATGTCCTGTTCTAGTCCTCATCTTTCTCATCACATGCATCAAATAAATCAAATAATATTTCTATTTGGAACCTTTAACCCGAACTTGATCTGTGATCATCTCGCTGTCACCAAGAGTCATCAACTATTTGAAAATCAAGAGTCAATTTTCTAGATTCTAGATTCTTCTGGATTTCTAGCGTGAGAGATTTTTGAGATGAGGAAGAACAGAAGAAAAGAGTTTGAGGAAAAGAACGTATCAAGTAGCTAATTATCATAATATTGTCTGTAGATAAAAAAACTCTGTAGAAACAAACCAGATATTGTTAAATAGATATTGTAAAAACTGTAGAAAATTTGTAAAAACTGTAGATAGATAAAAATTAGGTGGTATTACAACCAAGTAATTTTCCTTCAAACCCATTAGATAAAAAGATATATGGATATATTATATGCATGATGACGGCCGACAAATTTTACTCGTAGAAAATTTTACTAAATATAATGAATATTTACTAAATATAATAAACATAATAACTAATTTTACTAATATAAATACAATATATCGCCATCTTGTTGAATATATCATAATAATAAAACTATTGATTAAATTTAAACAAATAATTGTCAAAATTGAAGTGAAGACATATTTGTAAATTACACATTAATCTAATTAATTTGTATTTAAGTTTTGTAGTTGCTTTTATTGGCTCAATAGGGGCAATAAAAAGCCGAATAACTAAAGTTTAGAAAAAAAAGCAATAATTAGAAGTTCTCTGTTGAGAAGTGCGTATTTTAACTTAGTACGTTGTTAATTTTTGATTGCCTTATCTTATATTTCTTTTTTTCTCATACGAAATTGAAATTAAAAAAAAATAGCGGTATGTTGCTACATTATAATTAAATATATAAATGTACTAAAGAAAGTTACACTCGTTGGGCTGTCAAATAATATAAGGTACATTTTTCGTATAAAAAGTTAATAATTTAGTCCGTTCTATTAAAAAAAAAAGTTAATTTCATCAGAATATTATAAAGAGAATTATTAGGGATTTCGTTTTTGCAGAATACGTTTCATTTATATGCTGTGGTTTGGTTTCTTCAAACAATACGTTTGGAAAAATTCATTGAATTCGTCGAGAATTTCGTTGACTTGCCATGCAATCAAATGTTCAAAAAAAAAATTACGAATTAACGTAACAACTCATATCTATTTTAAAAATTATCACTACGGTGTTAAATTATAGTATAGAATATCACCCAAATACCGTAACAAGCATTAAGTAGCTAGATGCGCATTTCGAAGGCTATGCCCCCATCTACAGTAGCATAAGACAAAAACTAAATAAAATACCTCTGTCACGGTATTTGGTATTTGGGTGATATTTTATACTGTTATTTAACACCGTAGCGATAATTTTTAAAACGTACAATATTGTCAATGTTGCAATTGCAATTATAGCTAGTATATAATATATGTATCAATTCCATTTTCTTACATCAAAACCATACGATTTTCTGTATGAATAAATTTATTTTATTAAATATCCGTCAGTTGAAGTCTGAGTAACCGTTTCTTGTCTTGCGTTGAACGCAAAGAAAAACAAATGCTTTGACTAATAATGAAACTTGAAGGTTTTTTTATTGCTATTTCAGAAAATATTTAATTTAATCCTATCGTTACACATTATTTGCAATTATAGAAAAATGTTTCTAACTTATAGCAATTTTAATTTCTTAATATTGAGATGTTAATATAGAGGAAATTTTTTATTCAACAATTTAGTTGACAATATTGTCTTTTGTAGGCAAGTTATCAGGGCCATTTTTAGGGACAAAGTACATTATTATATGGTCTATTGTTATATACCTTCGGGTCATGTAATGAGCAAGAATGAAAGAATTTTTTATAGGCCAATCATGATTCTTCAAATATTTTTCATTAAAAAAATCATTTTCAAGGTACATAAAAATCAGACGTATTTGTCGTATTTATTTAGTTTGTTTATTTGAAGAACGCAATGAGCTGTCATTTAGATTTTATTTTCTTCTAAAGGAATTTGCTAATATTCAAAATTCATTTATTGACTTTTACAATAGATTTTATTAAATCATCAGAATGAAAATACATACTCGTATTCTATCACGTGCATTACAATTTTAGGTGAATAATATTTAGCACCCATAAATCTCAATTTGCATCATTGATAGGAAATTGATACAAAAAAAAATTGTAGAAACCTCCTCCTGGCAATTAATTAACAAGTTTAATATACATGCGATCATTAATGTATTTCAAACTTCAGCAGAATTCGCTGTGTATGTTTGAAATGTTGTTGGTATAGTGGTCACATTATCCTTTCTTGCCAACTATTTGAATCTGGAAATATAATAGGATAATATAGTTAGTAGCAAGGAAATTACGATACGTTACAATTTAACTTCCACTAGAAACTAGCCTATTTAGGTCAAAGGGAAAGTACAGTAAATTTATCACATTAAAAGTCGAACTGCTGCTATAATAATTGTTAAGAATTACGATTTAAAATCGATATCAATACACCTTTTGTAAAAAAAAAAATCTGGATATCCTCTTGGTTAATGTTTTCGACTCACAATTAAACTAATGAATATAAATTTGGGTGATATTCTATACTATTAATATTATTCAATTTTTTTATATTTTGTTTTATCTTGTGCTACTGAAGATGGGGGCATTGCCCTTGAAATGTACATCTAGCTACTTAATGCTTGTTACGGTATTTGGGTGATATTCTATATTAATTAATATTATTGTTAAACGTTATCAATATGATTTAAAAGATGTTGTTTTTTTAGTTTGCAAAGGTTTTATTTCAATGTTTCAATTTGAAGTAGTTTTAATTCAAATTTGTAACAAAGTAAATAGTTATCAAAAGATGGATGCGTTTATAATAATAGACAATTATGCGGTTAATATAAATTGGATTTCTTCTCGTATTGCGATCGCATACAGCGCTAAGATAAAGCTTCTTCATAATTAGGTACTAAAACCAGAGTATATCTACTTTATTTAAGAGCAGCGAAAAAGTTTAATTATATTTATAAATTAAAGACCTTTACCAATTTATCTGCCTTTTTTATATCTATATTAATACAGGAAATTTATATATTAAATCAAATTTTATATGATGCATAAATTACATAGTAGAATGTGAAAAATAATAATACTCATGTTAATGATTTTTTATTCAGCTTTTGTATATCATATTTTATATATTAAATTTTGTCCGGAATATTCTGAATTAACAATGGCAAATTAAATCGACTGACTTGATAAATTTTATATTATATATACCTACCTCATTTGTGACCAAAGAAGCATCAACTTTTTATACGCTAACTTATATTCTTACTACAAAGATTTGTGATGTGAAAAAAAATAAGAAAGCATTTTCATTATATCTATTTTTACTTGAAATAATTACTTATTAGCAAAAAATGTTGCTTTATTTAATGACCATACACTGCTTGAACAAATACATTTGTTTATATAAAATAAATAATTCTCTGGAGTTTTTATAAAAAATTATAGTCCTTTTATACAACTTTTACTTCGTTAAAAATGCGTACTTAATGTTTTGTAGTTTAAGATTAAATTTGCATACCAATGTCGTATATTTTTATTTACTGCGCGCTTTAAAACCGTCTTCTGTACGGTTGCAAAGGAAGCTGGCGTATTTTTTCAGTCATGTTAATAAACAGAATAGAAGAATACAAGCACATCTGCGTAATGATTATTTTATCTGTTATTTCCTGGCATTATATGTGTTAAGACTTGGATTGTATATTTATATCTTATAATAGTTTGAATGAATATAATCTTGCGCTTTATAATGGAGTGGATTAAGTATATCTTGAAAATTTATTACCAGAGACAAAAATAATGGCAATTCTATAAAATAGTTTAATTTTCATTGGAAGCGAAAAAAATATCGATATTCCATTCTGAACTTTGCTTATAAATGAATTTCTGAAATTTGTACAATTATTATTGGCAGTTTTGTTTGAATATATCTAACGCAACAACTGCATTTAAGAATATTTAGTATTTGCCTCTTCATTGTAGTGAATTTGATGTTGAAAAAGTTCATCAATACCAAATCATTTATCAAGTGTGTATTTATACTTGTCATTAGATTTTATTCGTTTGTAGTAGAGCGCATTTATCCTATGTGTACAAATCACGAAAAAAATATTTTTCTTAACATATTTTTGCGAAAGCCGCCCAAAAATGTTGTACGCAACACAAGCGCATATAACTTTGTATACTTAAATCTGTTACTTCAGTTTTCGCTGCAATTACTCGTTCAAAATATTACTTGGTTCATTTGGCAATGATAATGAGAAAATATGGAATTAATATTTTATAATTATAGTCATTACCCAAGATTATCGCAATGTTTAATGCTAACCTAAAATAAATATCGTCCTTGTAGAGTTCTATTATATCACTCACACATGTTGTCTTATATTTTCTGTAACGCAAAAATGAATCAAATACGCATTTCGACAGCTATGCCGTGTTATTCAGTGTATACACTCAGCTTGATTGACCAAATAAGATTTATAATTTATAGTAAGCGGTAACCACTAATACATATTTTGCGTTTATCTGGACATAACTTAAAAAAAAAAATGATGCACAGGAATTAGTATTTGTATAATTTGTGAGGAGGGAAAATAATATGAGATATCTTATTGATTTCTTGAAGGAGTAAAGAAATGTTGCAATATTTCAGAATGGGCTATTCATTTTTTTGTTATTGAATAAAATAATTTAACAATCGGAGACTTTTAAATGTAAAGTTATAAATCCAAATAATAAAAAATGGACTTCGCCGAAAAAATTTATGGCAACTATAAAGACTCAGTTCAAGCATTCAGTTATGACAAAAGTCTTTGTCTTCTTACCAAGCGTTATATAGCTACCGCTAGATATAATTCGTATTACTTGTGAAGACTTATATTATTTTCCATGCAAATTCTGTGGCAAATTGCAAATTATATAGTAAATGAGGGAGGAAAATACATTGGTAGTTTGCAGCATACACCGTGAGAAGATTCAATCATTTTAAACAAGATTGTCAGCTGATCCATGGCGTCGTAATTTCGTTGGAATTAAACTTATGTTTGCAGCGTACTTATTTCTACATTAAAATTAGCGATGGTCAATTCAAGTAGAAAAGCATCCTGTCGCTTTGGAATGCATATTTGCTGTTCGTATTTACTTACCTGGAAAAGAATAACAGTATGCATGAATTCGAGTATGATTACTTTTATAAAGATACAGTTTATTAGAATTTTTAACACTGCAAATATCCCAAAAATATTATTTGATTTAGAATGTAATAGGAGGAAATATTGCGGCATATTTTGGTAATATTCATTGAGAAATATTGTCATTGGCTATGTCGTAATTAATTAGCCATCATCACGCTCCTTAATTTTGAAGCTTTAGTGTTACTTAAACGTAAATAATTGCATTACTTAACCACCACGCCGTATATATTTAATTAAAATTCTTTAAACATTCATCACATGACGTATAATAAATATGTATATCGTGTTTTACATAAACTCCTATTACAATGCGAAGAATTTCATGTTATAATCAGTCACAAAATATCGATAAATTCGATATTTTGTATTACACCATATATATTATAAAGGTTTCTAGATGAAAATCAAAAGTCTTTGAAAAGTAGGTGGAGTTCGATGGCAAACCAATATATTCTGTGCATGTTTGTTCTTGGATTGTAGAGTGTCTTTGACTCATTTCTCACTCAACGTCGGTTTTGGTAGACTGACTGACTGTAAAAGTTCTTCACAAGCGCAATTATTTGTTCTTCCACATCTCCGTCACATTGTTTGTTGTAAAAGCGCATATATCTACTCAATATTTGTATATTTTGTGACAATTGAAAATGTTCCGTAATAGAGCCGTATTTTGAGATTAAAAGAGTAGTTTTATTTACATGCTATTTACGATTTTAATATGAAATACGTTCTTATTCGCTAAGAAACAAGATTATATATTTAGGTCATATATAAACTAAATATTGTAATTTTTTTATATGTTTAGATTATAATGGTGTACTCATTTGTCTAAGTTAGAACAAACATATATTCATTAGATTGATTCACGAAAACAAATAAGACGTACTATGTTTGATTTCGTTTTGCCTCTTGAGCTTTCTTTTTGAGCAAAGGATTCGCCTGTAACTTATCAAAAGACGTTGTACGGTTATTGTTGAAATATGTACGATCCTTGTAAATAAGTGAATTATTTCGCACTCAAATTTTAGTAACATTTAAACAATTGTTCGTTTCATAATTATGTATTTTAACTACCTGCATTTTCAGACTTATTAGCAAATGGTTTAAATATCCAAAAAATTAGAAAAACCGTTGTAAATATGATAAGTAATAGCAAAATAGCCACCAATATAGCAGCTAGAAATAGTTTGAAACCACCACAACTATATATTGGTAATGGCATCGGCCGATTTAGATTAGACGCTCGAAGGCGAAAAATCATTTTCCCATAAAATATGTTTCTTCGTCTGCTTAAATGCTCCATTTGAAAAATGATACTATATTATCAATACATTGCTATAAATAGTTATTTAAATTTTTATACGCGCTCTGCATTTTTTTAGAGCAATGCTATTGATAGATGTGACACTTATTCGCATCATCTATGTCATTTACTGATTAGCTTTCCATAAATATAATTTTTAAGTTAATATTATTAAAATATATGAGAAGGGAGAAGTACCACAGGATTTTCAGCGTAGTAGAATAGTAACAATGCCGAAGAAAATAGGAGCTAATTTGTGTGAGAACTATAGGACCATTAGTCTACTATCACATGCATCGAAGATATTGCTAAAGATTATTTATAGGAGATTAGAAAATAAAGTAGAGGAAAGGCTAGGAGAAGATCAGTTTGGTTTTAGGAAAAACAGAGGGACGAGGGAGGCGATTCTAGCACTAAGAACGGTAGTAGAAAAAAGAAAGAGGGTAGGAAAGGTAACTTGCATAGCTTTTGTAGATTTAGAAAAGGCATTTGATAATGTAGATTGGGACATAATGTTTAGAATTTTAAAAGAAACGGGTATAGATTATAAGGATAGGAGAATAATTTTTAATTTATATAAACACCAAACTGCCTTAGTTAGAATTGAGGGGGAAGAAGAGGTAGCAAAAATAGGGAAGGGAGTTCGGCAGGGATGTACACTTTCACCGTTATTATTTAATCTATATATAGAAGATGCAATAAACAAAGTAAAAGAAGAGTATAATGTAGGTGTGAATGTACAGGGAGAGAAAATATATATGCTGAGATTCGCCGACGATATAGCTATATTGGAAGAAAGCGAAAAGAATTTAGAAAGGGTATTGAATGGTATGCAGGCAGTATTGACTAGGGATTTTAACATGAAAATAAATATAGGTAAAACTAAAGTGATGAGGTGTGACAAAAAGGAATGCAGTAGAAAAATGAGGATCACAATAGGAGATAATAGAATCGAAGAAGTGTCAGATTTTTGTTATTTAGGTAGTAGAATCACAAAAGATAATCGAAGCAAGGTAGATATAAAGTGTAGGATAGCACAGGGTAGGAAGGCATTCGTAGAAAAGGAACTGATTTTAAGATCAAATATTGACTTGGGTATTAAAAAAAGATTACTGAAGGTATATGTTTGGAGTGTAGCACTGTACGGGTGTGAGGCGTGGACTATAGGAAAGGAAGAGAAGCGTAGATTACAAGCATTCGAAATGTGGTGTTATAGGAGGATGATGAGGATTGGTTGGGAAGATAAAGTAACAAATGAAGATGTACTAGAGTTAGTAGGGGAGAAGAGAAGTATTTGGAGAGTGTTACAGCGTAGGAGAGACAGATTAGTAGGGCATATCCTTAGGCATGGGGGGATTATGCAATTGATCATAGAAGGTAGAGTGGAGGGAAAGAGAGGGGTAGGTAGGCCTAGATTGGAGTATGTGAGTCAGATAGTTGAAGACGTTGAGATGAATAGCTATAGGGAGATGAAGGGATTAGCTCAGGATAGATCGGCATGGCGTGCTGTTTCCAACCAATCTTTAGGATTGCGGACTCTTTAACTAAATCGTGAATAATAAATGTTTACTACTAAAATCGGAAAACGCAAGAAGTGTAGTTTTTGTGAAAATAAAACAGTTGAGTCAATGTTCATGTGATATTTTTTATAAAAGAATAGATTATTTATAAGTAGTAGGAATTATGTAAATAGTATATTGCATGTTTATCAAAAATATTATGCTTAACACCACAATTAAATTGTAAGGAAAAATTTATAGTACAACAAAATTCACGGGGTTGAACTTTTCCTCGCTTAAAATGTTAGAATAATATACGAAACGTGTCACTGGTTTACCGGCTGTTGATATTCTGGCATCATATCAAATAAGGTATATTTTTAATTGGACGTTTCGCCACTTTTTCTGGCATCTGGCACAAAAAGGTAGCATTAGTTAGTATGCACAATTGTGAGCAATGAGCATGCATGCAAATATAAAGGCTACACTACAAAAATTGCGAAATTCCATCTTCATAAAGGCAAGAATTTAAATTATTATTGATTTTTGAACAGTGACATACTGTACTATTATTTAACGCCGTAGTGATGATTTTACATACGACAAAACAACATTTAATCTTGGTCTGCATTTAATTCCGATTTGAATTCAATTTTTAGGTTTATTTCGAGGCGGTCTGTATTTATTTTCTTGGATCAATAATTCTATATATTGCCTTAATTTATACCAAGTCTTAATAAAGTTCTTGTGACTTCTATCATATATCCTTTTGTAGTATCGTCACGCGACGTCGTGTAACGATTTAAAATCAAAAAGGGGATATTTGTGATTGAAAACATATTTTTACAGTAGTTATTCTTTAAAACGAACACTAATAATAAAATAATGTTTGTAAATTGGTTGTTTTCGAAAATCTGTGTTGTTAAACGTATGTTTTTTTTTGGGTTAAAAGTGAAGTAATTAGTTTTCTCATGGTACATTTTCGCTGTACTTTTTTTAGGAGCACAAATCTCGTAGGGTACCTTCAAATATTATACGATACCGACAGAAGAATGAAACATTATTAAATGCTAAGATTTTGAGGTATTCGAAAGACCACAACAACAATATGATTGAAACTATAATCGCAAAAAAATAGTGAAAATAACATAATTCGAAATTATTTCAATTTATTCAATTAATTCTGCATTTAATATTATATGAACCTTAATGCTTCTTAACACATTCGTCTACCTTACATCCTTCATCTAAGACCCGTTTTTGGTATTTGCTCGGTGAATCCAAGGAATTAAAATGGAATTTATAAAGTCACGCGCGCTTATTAGCGAGGTACTCTCGCTCAATGCAGTCTTTCTATCGTTTAAAATGGTCTTATAACTTAAGCTGTTTATAATATGTAGCAAAGACTATGCTTCTTCAGATCTTATTGTTTTATTTACGCAAGCTGTCTTGATATTTATCCATTTAATAATACCTGCCGATGGGATTCTGTGCTCATTATGTGGTGCAGACACGCTTATTCAGTAACAGAGTTCGTTCACTCCAGATGTCAAGAATCTATAAGGACGAAGCGTATTGAAAGGTAATAATGACAAACATAAAATTGTGTTAAGAAAATAATGATTGATACAGGCCGATAGGTCAATATTAAATGTACATTTACATTTTCAGGAGTAAAATATGAAAGTACTAAAATAAGGATTGCTAAAAAATGCTACAAAATCCATAAAGGATTTATTAAAATCGGTTCAGCATAGCGATGGATCAGTATAAAATCAGTCTAAATTGTTTTCTTCAATTGATTTTTTACATATACATTTTCAACTAACAGTATTGCAAAGAAATATTGACAGTTTTCATTTCTAATAACGTCGCATAATCAAAGTATTATTCTGCTAATACTCAGAGTGTAGAATGTTGGTGATCATACATGCACTAGATATATTACGTCATGGTCTAGATTTGGTAATTTAAAAGAAATCTTTTCGAAAAATTATAAATTGGTTGCGCAGACTTGTGGGGCATCCATTAAATTAAACGTATGTTTTTATTGACTATTCTAGGGTTGATATTAATACAAGTACGGACAAGTAAGTTTCATTCTTTATTATTTTATCTGCAGATATTTTAATTTTTTTTTGTGATTACAAATCTCGCATAGCATAAGTACAAATCCACAATATCCTAGAGAAGAGATAACGATATTATTATATTTAGGTATTTCCGCGATTTTGAGACACCTGTCTGATGAGCGTCTGTCTCAAAAGTATGATAGAAAATAATCTCACAAAAAAGTCAAATATCTGCACTGCATCGACTGCAGAAAGCAGCCGTAAGTTACTGATAGAAAATCATAAAAATCCAAAATTGAGCTACCTCACTGCGTTAATGATTTCTTCTTATTTTCTCAGGATATTTAATTATGCTCATTTATCTTAATTGTCCCATCGTTGTATTAATAGTTGGGTGACTAAGTATTTGAACGTTGATTAACTCAACACACCTTTATCTTGATTATTTTGCGTGCACGAAGATTAGAACATTTACAGGAGCGTTGTGATTGAAATGTTTATGCGTGTACGTTTTAAATTCACGCACCATACAAGAAAAACAGGAGTTTTGATCCTTCACAGCGATTTTCCTTCAATTCCTTCAATTCTCAAGAATCAGATTTAAATTTTGCACCGTAAAACACTTCGTAGGCAACTTTGCAAAAATGCGCTGGCGTAACTTTGGAAGTTGTCATTTCAATCACAGGATTTTTTATTAAATCTTCAGATGCTATTGAACATTTATTAATACTACGGTAATATTTTATCAAACATCTTCATGTACGAATAAATTTTTGGACAAAGTATATTTCTGAACACATATAGTATATTGTTAATCGATTTGCAGATATATTTAAATTGCAATCAACAATTTATTTAAAAGAAATTCCAAACATTTGTTTTTGTATTAATTACAAAGAAGACGGCCACTACCGATTAAAGTGGACTTAATGGGCAGTTCCTGTTCTTAATCAATTACATACCAATGTCTTTGGAATCTCGAGGAATATCACGTAACAATATCTTGATTTGGTTGAAGACAAGAAGTTTTCAACCTATAAAATGATATATTAAAGGTTCACGCGCAAGTCTGGACAATATATATTTATATTTTCAAAAAATAATTTCAAATTCCATTTTTAACACTTCATATATTATCTACGACATAATTGTCAAAATATCATAGACTATTAATAACAAAATAAAGTTATTTTTGAAGGATATCTTTCCTATGTCAGCTTTGATACTATACGAGTTTAATTAATTATTTCATCGATAGGTCCATTCAATACGTCTATGAATATATTAAATTAATAGAAATTAATTTTATGTTGAAAACCACGATTAAAATTGATATGTGCGCATTTGTGTGTTGAACAACGTTATATTACCCATTGTTAAAATTCACGTGAAAATAGCTTCATGATGTTAAATATGTATACACTAGAATCGTTTGATAATTGAACATTTCACGTTCATTTTACGAAATATATTTTCATTTCCGTGCTTTCAATGCGTTCCATGTTAACAGAATATTACAGACTGATCCAAATTTAGATTACAGAAAAGCTGGTCAACACTACTGGCTTGATTATATAGAATATCACGCAAACACCGCAAAAAGTATTTAGCAGCTAGATGCGCACTTCGAAGGCTCTGCGCCCATCTTCAGTAGCACAAGATAAAATTGAATCGAAATGCGCATCTAGCTCTCAAATCTCGTATTTGGGTGATATTCTACGCGATTATTTAACACCGTTTATATTAAATTAGATAGTAAATTAATGAAGTGTATTTAAATAGATTAATGAACATTTCTTGGCCAAGAAACTTCAAATTGGTTGTTTGTATGCAAACGTCTAAATTTCCACTTATCTTTTCACGAATTAACTTGCTTTCCATTTAAAATAATTTTGTTCTGATTAAATCACTGTTTTTAATTTATAAATTTATCTCTACTATTTATAGAGAAATAAACTTAGACATATTTCTTATAAGTGATTAATTCTCGTCCAAGAAGTTTCAAATTGGTTGTTTGTATGCAAACGACTAAATTTCCACTTATCTTTTCATGAATTAATTTGCTTTCCATTAAAATAATTCTGTTCTCATTAAATCACTATTTTTAATTTATAAATTTATCTATACTATTTATAGAGAAATAAACTTAGACATATTTCTTATAAGTGATTAATTCTCGTCCAGGAAGTTTCAAATTGGTTGTTTGTATGCAAACGACTAAATTTCCACTTATCTTTTCATGAATTAATTTGCTTTCCATTAAAATAATTCTGTTCTCATTAAATCACTATTTTTAATTTATAAATTTATCTATACTATTTATAGAGAAATTAACTTAGACATATTTCTTATAAGTGATTAATTCTCGTCCAGGAAGTTTCAAATTGGTTGTTTGTATGCAAACGACTAAATTTCCACTTATCTTTTCACGAATTAACTTGCCTTCCATTTAAAATAATTCTGTTCTGATTAAATCACTATTTTTAATTTATAAATTTATCTATACTATTTATAGAGAAATAAACTTAGACATATTTCTTATAAGTGATTAATTCTCGTCCAAGAAGTTTCAAATTGGTTGTTTGTATGCAAACGACTAAATTTCCACTTATCTTTTCACGAATTAACTTGCCTTCCATTTAAAATAATTCTGTTCTGATTAAATCACTATTTTTAATTTATAAATTTATCTATACTATTTATAGAGAAATAAACTTAGACATATTTCTTATAAGTGATTAATTCTCGTCCAGGAAGTTTCAAATTGGTTGTTTGTATGCAAACGACTAAATTTCCACTTATCTTTTCACGAATTAACTTGCCTTCCATTTAAAATAATTCTGTTCTGATTAAATCACTATTTTTAATTTATAAATTTATCTATACTATTTATAGAGAAATAAACTTAGACATATTTCTTATAACTGATTAATTCTCGTTCAGGAAGTTTCAAATTGGTTGTTTGTATGCAAACGACTAAATTTCCACTTATCTTTTCATGAATTAATTTGCTTTCCATTAAAATAATTCTGTTCTCATTAAATCACTATTTTTAATTTATAAATTTATCTATACTATTTATAGAGAAATTAACTTAGACATATTTCTTATAAGTGATTAATTCTCGTCCAAGAAGTTTCAAATTGGTTGTTTGTATGCAAACGACTAAATTTCCACTTATCTTTTCACGAATTAACTTGCCTTCCATTTAAAATAATTCTGTTCTGATTAAATCACTATTTTTAATTTATAAATTTATCTATACTATTTATAGAGAAATAAACTTAGACATATTTCTTATAAGTGATTAATTCTCGTCCAGGAAGTTTCAAATTGGTTGTTTGTATGCAAACGACTAAATTTCCACTTATCTTTTCATGAATTAATTTGCTTTCCATTAAAATAATTCTGTTCTCATTAAATCACTATTTTTAATTTATAAATTTATCTATACTATTTATAGAGAAATTAACTTAGACATATTTCTTATAAGTGATTAATTCTCGTCCAAGAAGTTTCAAATTGGTTGTTTGTATGCAAACGACTAAATTTCCACTTATCTTTTCACGAATTAACTTGCTTTCCATTTAAAATAATTCTGTTCTCATTAAATCACTATTTTTAATTTATAAATTTATCTATACTATTTATAGATAAATTAACTTATACATATTTCTTATAAGGGATTAATAAAGATATTTTCATTTTTCTCGTTTTGATTGATGATATCTGAAGACTCTTAGGGAAGTTATCGTTGATTTTTTTATTGCTTTTGCTTCGATGAGGTTTTTCTTTCCAAAACATTTAATTTCTTAACTAGATTGTCTGAAATTTTTAATTATTATTTTTTCGATTCCAGCTTGGATTCTCTTTTTGCAATTTACTATTTTCCATTGACCTTTATAAATTTTTATAGAAAGCCTTAGTTTATTATTCGATTAGCAGAATTTACAACGTTCACACTTCAAATGAATGTTTGTTGTCAAAAAAAATTTCCCGAAGTGGGTTTCGAACCCTTACGTTAGTAATCGCCATAACGATGACACCGACTACAAAGCAGTGGCGTTTTTCTGTTTTGTTACAATTAAATTTAAATATTGCCGCATTTCTTCGCATTTTAGCTTTGTTTATTCAGATTGAAAAAGAGCCAAGTGGAACTACTATATATTTTATACTATGCTTTATAACTACTCGTAGTTAGAGGCCATAACTTTTGTATATAATAGTGTATATTGAAAATATAAAAATCGTACATTTTATCGCGGTAAAAGCACTTATATCGTGCGTGAACCTGTTTGCAGTGCACATAAGTGATTACCTAGTCCCTTTATACCGTCAACTTATCATCATGCATCTATTTTTCTTATCGTGCGTCTTATTAAAAATTATTTATTTATACCTTGAATGTTATAATACCCAGCGAACCGTGTTCCCATATTTCAAAAATAATTTACATTTTTCCGTACCTGCACGTTTATTTTCATTTACAATTACATACTATACGTATATCGTACTATGTGATTTTTATGATGAATTGTTAATATCTACAACTATTTAAAAATTCTTTTTTTTATCATTTTTAATTGTCCAAGTTTAAGTACTTTTATAATATAATATTTTGTTCGTGTGATAATTTATACAACTGTGTAAAGGAACATTTATCAAAATCATTTGAATTTTTTATATATTCAGATAATTTGATTTGGTATGGATATCACAAAAATTAATTTCTGTATTTGTGCACCTCCGTACAAATCGGTGGAACAAACCAGGAAGACAATTATTTTTAACCCCATCGATAACAGGTAGCACACGCACATGTATTAAAATAATAATATATACTGTAAGTTGTATGCTTGTAATATGACATCAGGTTGTTGTTTAAACAGTAAATAGCTGCTAAATACACACGCAATGTAATGCATTTACTCATATCTGTATTTTTACTGGCAGCCCTGATTATTTGCTTTTCTCACAGCAGTTTTTTGAATTTTTTGAAAAGGCGTCATCACCAATATTTAAAATATTTCAAGTTTCTTCACTAAAACCACTCAATCTGGACAGGAATACACATATATGTGAAGTATTATTCATTCTGGCAATTGTCCTTATTGTTTTAGAATTGACATAGGAGATAATTAGTAAGATATTGCAGCCTCTTTTACACATCTTAATTTGTGAAATTATGTTAGTAATTTACGATACACTTTTTTTTATATTGCTCTGAAGAAAGTCGATGAATATTCCTGTGAAAACAATCCATATGTATGTTAAATTTATATACTCTTTTAGATTACTTTTACAGAATGTTGTCCAGCTAATTGTTGATTAAACTTACAATGTAATACTCGCGGAAGTTCCTCAGAAGAGAGCCCTCTTCTTTAGTTGTTTTTGCTGTTGTCGGCATTGAAATGAAATTGCCGATAAATTGTGCTAACATCAGAAAATAGTGCCCAGTTTAATTAAACAACTTTATTCGTTGCTCCATCGCTCAAAGGCGGAAGTTTGCTTGCATGTTGAAGGGCCAACTTCATAAACTGTTATATGGTTATGCCAATGGTTGTACATTATAACGAAAGTTAAATAACTGGGCAGTAGTCAAAGCAGCTTCAACTGGAACAGTGGAGGCATCTTTAGTGGCCGGAGTAACAGCATCCAGAGGCTGTTTTCATTACATTACTCTTTGCGAGTCTTAGCAAAAGCAGATGCGTCTTTATCATCCTCGTACGCGCTCCTTTACAAACAGTTTACATAAATCGTTTTGCTTTTACACTTCCTATATCGTTTGCGCTCGAAATCGGAAACTGTCAAGAAGCGATATTTGTTATAACTATTACAGTATTTGTACAAGAAATTTCTTAGATTCGCTTTTCGAACATCCTTAATAGCTCAACTGCCGTATATTAAATTTACGATGCACGACTGAAATATTTTTTACTTTCAACTAAGCCAAAAATATTGTTTGAGAGTCGCTGCAATTTCCTTGTCTGATGCAAAACAGAAGAGGCGACAAAGCGCGAATAGAAAGTCTTCTGTTAAGCATACAATATTTCCTCTTCATTTCGCGAACTTCAAGTTTGCAACTCGCGGATTATAGTAGCTATATATTATCTTAGCGCTCTTCAAATTAATTCTTTTATCAGCTACTCACTGCTAAATTTAATTTTAAATTAAATGGAAACTATACGCCCTTACGATTAAGATAACTTTGTTGATTTCTTCTAAATTAATTTAAGAAGCATTAAATATGATAATATAATCTTTAGTGGAGGTCAAATTTATTTAATGATTCGTTTATGATTTCTATAGTGATTTTAATTTTTAATTTTTACCATTAAATATTAGATTATTATATATTATATATATATATAAAACCAATTATGTCCATATTAGTGATGTTGAAGAAAAGCCCATTTAAAACGTTCTTGACCAGTGAAAAATCCTATTCTAATCTTATTTTGCTATAATAATTCAGTAGGATTTTAAAAATTATGAATTAACTAACTGTGCCAGTAGATAAATCTCTGTGAGACAAACTTATCGGTATAAAAAACTCAAAAGTGGACTTAGTGGGATTTTGCAGTAAGCACACCATACAAAAAATAAAATATATTTTTTAATATTTTTAATATAATAAAATGACTTTGAAATTGCAATTTTAAATTAATTGCATGAATGAAATTGAATGTGCTTAGAAATAATAATTAAGCTTTAGATAAAAATGCACAACATCAATTTTTAGCCCCATCTAGAAAGATACTGTTTGACGTAAGAAAGACATTTTGCAAGAATATATTTTTATATTGATTGCTTCTCGAAATATATATTTACTCAAAATACCATATGGAATATTTCATGAAGGTTTATTCGTTGCATTTTCATGACAACTAATTGTTCGAAGAGTTTATCTATTTTGTATAAATTCGTGGGGAATAAGCAAACGTTTCAGCAACGAAGAAAAGCAAATTGTCTTCAATAGCCGAGTAAAAATAGCCACATAAAAATATAGATTTTTTTTAATCCATACGTTATTTTTCTACAATACCTTTTATATTAGTTTATACGTGGATTTTATACACCATGTCTAGGAAAATTGAAGCTTTGGCAAAAAACACTACATTGCTTTTGTACAATTTTTTTTCTAACCAACATTTACTTATTGCTACATCTGAAATATTTATCAGTATGGTAAGATATTTTTTATCCTGTCGTTTTGTGTTTGTAAATCAAATTACTTCGCTAGATCAAATATATCGATATTTTTATTACAAACATTTTGTTTCATTATCTTCACGATTAACTAGAGTTAGTAAGTAGATACTTAGTTGACCACCCTAACTAAACTGAGCTTCATTAAATATTCAAATCACTTTAAACATAAACCAAGGCTGTATTTATAGGACTAAATCAAATTGCCTCTTCCCTACAGCTTAGAGTTAGTCATTGAAGATTACCATTACATTTAACACTTTAATGTGTTCATAGAACAAATATCAATAGAGTTAAAAATAATCCATCACAACTATAAGGATTATAAGGATAGGAGAATAATTTTTAATTTATATAAACACCAAACTGCCTTAGTTAGAATTGAGGGGGAAGAAGAGGTAGCAAAAATAGGGAAGGGAGTTCGGCAGGGATGTACACTTTCACCGTTATTATTTAATCTATATATAGAAGATGCAATAAACAAAGTAAAAGAAGAGTATAGTGTAGGTGTGAATGTACAGGGAGAGAAAATATATATGTTGAGATTCGCCGACGATATAGCTATATTGGAAGAAAGCGAAAAGAATTTAGAAAGGGTATTGAATGGTATGCAGGCAGTATTGACTAGGGATTTTAACATGAAAATAAATATAGGTAAAACTAAAGTGATGAGGTGTGACAAAAAGGAATGCAGTAGAAAAATGAGGATCACAATAGGAGATAATAGAATCGAAGAAGTGTCAGATTTTTGTTATTTAGGCAGTAGAATCACAAAAGATAATCGAAGCAAGGTAGATATAAAGTGTAGGATAGCACAGGGTAGGAAGGCATTCGTAGAAAAAGAACAGATTTTAAGATCAAATATTGACTTGGGTATTAGAAAAAGATTACTGAAGGTATATGTTTGGAGTGTAGCATTGTACGGGTGTGAGGCGTGGACTATAGGAAAGGAAGAGAAGCGTAGATTACAAGCATTCGAAATGTGGTGTTATTGGAGGATGATGAGGATTGGTTGGGAAGATAAAGTAACAAATGAAGCTGTACTAGAGTTAGTAGTGGAGAAGAGAAGTATTTGGAGAGTGTTACAGCGTAGGAGAGACAGCTTAGTAGGGCATATTCTTAGGCATGGGGGGATTATGCAATTGATCATAGAAGGTAGAGTGGAGGGAAAGAGAGGGGTAGGTAGGCCTAGATTGGAGTATGTGAGTCAGATAGTTGAAGACGTTGAGATGAATAGCTATAGGGAGATGAAGGGATTAGCTCAGGATAGATCGGCATGGCGTGCTGTTTCCAACCAATCTTTAGGATTGCGGACTCTTTAACTAACAACTAAGATGGGTTTATTACTACTAGGAATTCATTCAAAATGGTATTACAACAAAATTTTGATATGGTTAAATTAATATGTTATCATTCACTTGTCGATAGAAAATTAATTATTCAACGAATACTAAATTATGAATATTGTAAATCATTTTACAGAAATTTTAAGATTGCTGGTATATAATGGATCAATAAAATTTGGGCGCTGTAGATTATCTGAAAATGAAAAGTTGATTTTTGTACATTTTGTACGTTTTAAATAATTGTATCGTAAAAAAGCGAGATCGTTGAAAAAATATTCGCTTGAAAAGACAATAGTTAAAAGTGTTCTTAAAATAAAAGACCATAATTAAGTTAACAATAAATATTAAGGAGACTACGTAAAATAAAATCGTTATTATTCTTTACTTTTATCTTAGTTCATTTTGATGAATGTAGTCAAAACTACATTTAATAACAAATTTTCTATAGATTTGCAATGTAGGATAAACTTTACTTGCACTTAATTTTGCATTTTATAAAAGCCACATTTCCTTCATTGATAAGATGAAGACTACTGCGTTAAAGATCAAAACATATACCAAATAAAGATTTGATTTACATAATTTTGTTGTTGAATATAGGGATGTATGATAAGATTATTATCTCGCATTTTTCGGCTTAAATATGTCCGCTTGACTGTAAATATTTTCAACGGTTGAAATAATAAATTAGTAGCATAGAAATATCAGGAACGACAGCGCAAAGAAAAACAGAAGGCAATAATTTTTATTCACGGCGACTCCTTTCAATTGCATTTCAAATGAATTTAAACAGGATTTTCCCTTTTCTACACGCTAGATTAAACTTTACTATACGGTCGCTTTCATTTAAAAAAATTGTTAAATTTGAATGCTTTATCACCTGCTAATAATCGAATATTAAAAATCGAATAAAAAATATTTTCAGTTTATCTCTCTAATATATTTCATTAGTATATATCTCAGATCTATCCGTTGACTTTCTGGCCAGCGAAAAAAGTTATTTGAATCATTTGGTAGACAATAATTAAATTTTTTGTTCGTCAAATTAAATTTGGAAACGGAATTTGCAGAATCTCGGCAGTAAGAACGCCTACATAATCAGAGCACCGGTCAATAAAAAAACAAAAAAAGCTGCTATGATTAAGACAGCTATAAGATCATTGAATGGTACTGCTTGTAATGTAAAACCAATATAACCTATAGCCATCGAAAGCTTTCAAGGCGGTACGTTTGATTCGGTCACATGCAGAGCAATCGCACTGATGCAGGAACAAGAAAAAAATTGATTAATATCTACCGGGCGCGAACGATATTGTGAAGAGCACCGATTTTTAATCGATATTTCCGTATAAAACTTATTAAATGTTTTATTTGAATATGTCGTTCATATGAAATAATATGTTAAATTAGAAACTTCGTACATTTACATTTTCATAAGCAATATTTTTATATTTCATATATTGAAATGGTTCATTACCTTACGTAATAATATGTGTATGTAAAACGACAGTTTTTTTAAATGTTTAGAAAACAAAATCATACATCATCACAATTAGAATAAAAAAAGACGTCGCTGTAAAAATGAATGTTGAATTTCAGCATATTTCTTACCTAATATTAATATGTACTCGTAACATCATCTGATGTTGATTCGATTATGATGACTGAAGTCACGCGTATTCTTTTTTTGTATAAAATCATATAAAATTTTGGAAAAATATCAGATTTTGATTCTAACTTTCTCAACTTATCATGCATCAGGATGATCTACAGCAATGAAATCGAGTACTCGGAGATTTGCTTCTTGTATATACTATAGGTGTGATGATAGCCATGTTTTGGGCCTGAGTTATAATACCGAAGAACAACACTATATATATGTGACGCTCAAAATCCGAATTCAGATAAAGTCCGAAATTAAAACTGGATTTGGACACGGAATGTTTTCCAAAACCCAAATTTTGCTTTTAAATTGATAGATGGATTAGTTTTGAGCATAAACTTTTGGGCTTAAATTACTGCCTTCTTGGCACATTTGAATTAATTTTGCTATCACGATTTGATGGCACAAACATAAGCAAATTTCTTATTCATAGTCATTTAATTTGAAAAACTAGTACAAATTATTTGGAATATCTTTTACCACCATTTTGTGTTTGGCAAATTTTCGATATATAAATTTTGCCTTTAAATTGATAGATGGACCAGTTTTGAGCAAAAACTTTTGGGCTTAAATTACTGCCTTCTTGGCACATTTGAATTAATTTTGCTATCACGATTTGATGGCACAAACTAATTTCTTATTCATAGTTATTTAATTTGTAAAACTAGTACACATTTTTTGGAATATCTTTTACCATTTTGTGTTTAGCAAATTTTCGATATATAAATTTTGCTTTTAAATTGATAGATGGACCAGTTTTGAGGATAAACATTTGGGCTTAAATTACTGCCTTCTTGGCACATTTGAATTAATTTTGCTATCACGATTTGATGGCACAAACATAAGCAAATTTCTTATTCATTGTCATTTAATTTGTAAAACTAGTACACATTTTTTGGAATATCTTTTACCATTTTGTGTTTAGCAAATTTTCGATATATAAATTTTGCTTTTAAATTGATAGATGGACCAGTTTTGAGCATAAACTTTTGGGCTTAAATTACTGCCTTCTTGGCACATTTGAATTAATTTTGCTATCACGATTTGATGGCACAAACATAAGCAAATCTTTTATTCATAGTCATTTAATTTGAAAAACTAGTACAAATTATTTGGAATATCTTTTACCATTTTGTGTTTGGCAAATTTTCGATACACAAATTTTGCTTTTAAATTAATAGATGGACTATTTTTGAGCGTAAACTTTTGTATTGTCTTCTTCGCATATTTGAATTAATTTTGCTATTATAAATTTCACGATTAGATGGCACAAACATAAGCAAATTTCTTATCCATAGTCATTTAATTTGTAAGACTAGTACACATTTTTTGGAATATCTTTTACCATTTTGTGTTTGGCAAATTTTCGATATACAAATCTAGTTTTGAAATTGCCTGAAATCGGGTTTTAATCTTAGCGTACGCATTTCCCATGAATGCTCTTTTCTATAGACCTCTTCAGCTCTGCATATGAACGTGAGCCAGTCAATCGTACGAGTGTGATCTTATCAATTTAGCTTTTATATCAATCGGCTTGTTCTTTTTGAATTGATTAGACGGGAAAGCTTGTAATTTGTAATGTTAGTCATTATAGTCAATGTGGCGCAATTCTGCATTTTATTAGCAGCTACAACGGGACTCATGTGTAATATAAATATTCTGTCTGCAAAAAGATGTTATTTCACAGCAAATTGAAAAAAAAAATTAGTCAATAACTTAGGGAATATTTTCAAAACGGAGTGTTCCAAATTCATACATATTTTTGCCACGAAAAAAAGTTAGTGTTTAAATAATAATAAATCCATTTATTGGCTAGATTAAGAAAGTATATATTATATTAATATATAATATTTTAGTATTTACATTAAGAGTATTCAATTAATAGTAACATCCAGTTTTTATATTCCAGAACTTAAACGAACTTAAAAAATGTTCAACTGAATATATGGTGACTTGGAAAATATATAACAAATGATAAGAAAGTAAAGATTTAATAGAATTATAACCAATCGGAGTAATTTATGAAAAAAATCGTTCATTTATAGTTTTATAAGTCAATTATGTTTGGGTGTTTTTAATCTGTTGTAAAAAATCAAAAACAACATTTAAAAAACCAACACCTTATTAGAAATTTTAATTAATAAAAATATCACATTTTCCATAGGACGAAAAATTGTCTAAGGTTCGTAAAATTATAGTTTTTATAATTGAATATAGGTAGAATTTTTCTAATAGTTGTTATTAATATAAACTAGCACATTCAGTTCATATCAAAGGATATATGCAAGGACCTGTGTTAAAATAAGCTGTATTTTAAAATTAAATAAATATACAGATGATTATAATTTTAATAATCGCAAATAAATTCGTTTTTACTTTAAATTTAAAACGGAATCATGGGATATGATTTTGCGAAAACAAATTTTTATTAGGAATTCTCTTGCTTTTAATATTATTTGTTTGGATTGATTATAATATACTCCAAAGTTTTAATATTTGGATAGTATTAATATACTAATCTTATATAAAACAAGAGGCGAAGAATTAGTTGAGAGAAAATGGGTGCCTTTAATGTGTCGCTGGGTATATTTATGAACATACAAATCAATTCATACTCAGTAGGGGAATGTGGCTTAATATTATGCATGCTGAAATGCAATAAATTAGTTGTCACAAACTCGCATTACTGGGTGGAAACATAAAACACATTTGATTAATAGTCTTTGCCCGCGAAATGTGTTTCCCTTATTATTTAGAAAACCAACTGTATAAGACGAAATATACGATTTATTTAGTTAAAGAGTCCGCAATCCTAAAGATTGGTTGGAAACAGCACGCCATGCCGATCTATCCTGAGCTAATCCCTTCATCTCCCTATAGCTATTCATCTCAACGTCTTCAACTATCTGACTCACATACTCCAATCTAGGCCTACCTACCCCTCTCTTTCCCTCCACTCTACCTTCTATGATCAATTGCATAATCCCCCCATGCCTAAGGATATGCCCTACTAATCTGTCTCTCCTACGCTGTAACACTCTCCAAATACTTCTCTTCTCCCCTACTAACTCTAGTACAGCTTCATTTGTTACTTTATCTTCCCAACCAATCCTCATCATCCTCCTATAACACCACATTTCGAATGCTTGTAATCTACGCTTCTCTTCCTTTCCTATAGTCCACACCTCACACCCGTACAGTGCTACACTCCAAACATATACCTTCAGTAATCTTTTTCTAATACCCAAGTCAATATTTGATCTTAAAATCTGTTCCTTTTCTACGAATGCCTTCCTACCCTGTGCTATCCTACACTTTATATCTACCTTGCTTCGATTATCTTTTGTGATTCTACTGCCTAAATAACAAAAATCTGACACTTCTTCGATTCTATTATCTCCTATTGTGATCCTCATTTTTCTACTGCATTCCTTTTTGTCACACCTCATCACTTTAGTTTTACCTATATTTATTTTCATGTTAAAATCCCTAGTCAATACTGCCTGCATACCATTCAATACCCTTTCTAAATTCTTTTCGCTTTCTTCCAATATAGCTATATCGTCGGCGAATCTCAGCATATATATTTTCTCTCCCTGTACATTCACACCTACACTATACTCTTCTTTTACTTTGTTTATTGCATCTTCTATATATAGATTAAATAATAACGGTGAGAGTGTACATCCCTGCCGAACTCCCTTCCCTATTTTTGCTACCTCTTCTTCCCCCTCAATTCTAACTAAGGCAGTTTGGTGTTTATATAAATTAAAAATTATTCTCCTATCCTTATAATCTATACCCGTAATTATTGGATAATTGTAATTTCATATTAATGCTTTTAATGGTGTTGATAATATATTATTACATTATCCGCTCAGGTATCATTATAAAGCGAAATTTCACACAGAAATATACTGTTTTATTATTGACAAAAATTGGACATTTTGAGAGACATTTGGCAGATATAAATTAGAGTTATAAACACAATTTTATTAATAGTGGAATGTGCTATAAATTTTTTTTTGTACAACTATACGAATCTTATGTTACAAAATAAATATTTCTTCATTTATATTCAATCTCGTCATTTATACATCAATATCAATTGGATTTTTTGGAGTTAAATTCTGAAACTACATATAAGAATTTTTGTACAATAACAAAATATATATAACATCTTAGTATTGTATTTGCAGAAAAACATTATTTGCCTTGCCTACAATTTATCAAAAATGTATAAAAAAATGATCTATTGATAATGAACAAGAAGAATGATTGCGAATTGATTATATTTTTATTTAGTTTTGCTTCTGTTACTAGACAATAAAATATATTAAAATAAATGAATTATTTTGTAAGCCACCATTTGTCAAGAGATATTTGCACAGTTGTAAATTTTTAAGTAATTACAACTCCGCAAATATAATAAAGAAATTTGTTGTTTCGATTTTAAAATAAGGACTACAAATTAATAATTACATAAAATCAATATGTATAATATTTTTAGAAATCAATTAAAAAATATTGTGCATTTCAATGAAAGTAACAATTATAGTGTATATTAATAAATATATAAAAATTATAGATTATAAATGCTGTTAGATTAATGTTTAGTCTAGTATGATCAAATATAAATATCGAAAAACATATATAAAAATGAATCTGTTTAGAATATAATAAAAATAGTAAACAAAATTCATGAAAAAACAAATTTCAATCTGAATTAATTACTAATTCATTAAAGCAGGTACCAAACATCTTCACAAATATTATTGGTGTATAAAAGACCTTCGCCACTTCTTTTATTTATTTCGGACAATTTATATTTGAATCTGCTAAATTAGTTGTATATTGTCCTAATTTTTTTCAATTTTGCAAAGGTAGTTTCATTATCTTTTACGAATACATTTTTTAAGTTACAATTTCAGTGAAGTGAAGTCAAACGGGTTAAGTTACGTATAGGCAGGTACAAAATAAATCAAAGTGTTTATATTATAGCCATTTTTCTCTGCAGACCTTCCAACCTTCTAAAATATGCTTACGTAGGCAGCCTTCGCAATCTAGGCAATTTCTATTGTTTTTTATGAAGTGGCAGGTAGCACCTGTTCGTCTAGTAAACTCCTTCGCTAGTATAAATACCGGGACACTCTTGTTATGTAAGAAAAAATCAGTATGGCATTCAAGGGGAGCGACTGAAGCATACTGGGGCTGAAGAAAAAAATCTCTTTCGACGCTATAGCGAGGCAATCTCGTTGTAATGATGACGAGGGACAACGGAGAAGCAAAGAGAGTCACCATCAACGTTCAACTTGTAAAGGAAGCACGTTTAAGAGGAAGATCTGATGCATTCCCTGTCTGCATCTAAATGGTAGATGATCTTGTATAGTGTATAGTTTTTCCTTAGATTGCGAGAGACTACGAGGGATCGTCGCCTGAATTCACTTTTATCCGGGCGACAGGACCAATAAATGCGCCGATATAAACGAGTACAAAGCTCAAAGCTTCCTTTCGCTACAACGAAACCCGTCCAAGCTTTAGAATACACCGAAGACATTCATTCTGACATTTTAAAAATTTTGCACATATACCACAGATTTTCCATGCGACAAATTAAAAATTTAGTAAAAAATGGATGGTGTTAGGGAAAATTAGGTTTGATATAAAATTTTAAGTAGGTTTATGAAATTACCGCGAAATGGATGTATAGAAAGATCTTGTCAACTTAAACAAATGTTTAATATTTAGTTTACAAATCCTTGTAACATGAGAAAAATTATAGCATAAGAAATAGCGTATAATGGAAACTTCATTGATAACTAGGTGCCAATATTTTATTATAAATTAAAGTCGTTTGTCATAATATTAAATATCGTGAAAAATTTTACACTACGAATATTCGCAACTAATTCAAAGACGCGTTAAATACCACTAAATTTCTTCCATCCTACAAGAAAACTGAATGTATTTTATTTTTTACCTTCAATTGAACGAGAAAGAGAGAAAACAATAAAAATAAACTTGTGCATGCGCAGTGGTCTATGCACAGAGCACTTTCGCAGTCAAACAGAAGACCGAACAGACACATGTCCTTATACTTATGCAGACAGCGTGACGCGATGGTAGCACAAGGCACAAGCTCACGCAAAAACAACAGTCGCCTCCCAGGGGATGGTATACCAATGTACAAGTATCCACGAGTCCTGTCTGCTCTTTAAAGGAACAAGCCAGCGACGTACGTCAACCAAGGACGAATGCTCGAAATATGTTTGTGTGGAAGATAGAAACTTGGTAACCGAAGCAAATAGAGGAATTCAATTCGTGCTGTCAAATAGTAATTGTAGTTATTTCACAATTGTTATAAAAATTCTTGTATTAATTGTAATTGTAATTCAAAGAATATAACATCAACATAATACGCACTTACATTCGGCTAATATGGACTCGTTTCTAAGAAAATATTTCTTCATTCTTGTTGCACACTAGTGATGTGTAGTTCACTCGCGAACCGTTCAATCTAATGACGGGCGTACTGTGACGATGTTTTGCAACGACCTATAGGTCACTAGGACCTAGTTCGTGAACTATCAACTACATGGTGCATGGTGTACGTATTGATGTACTTGTACTAAGTCCTGAACCCGTCGTCTACTAAACCGTTCATGAATCACAACGATGCAGTATAGTATACATTACATATACAGTACTAACATTTATTTAGTAATAAAGTGTGTTGGTGAACGGAACGAAATAGGAAACTAGATGCTATATTTATATGTTGGTATGAGATTTGATTTGGAATAATATAATTAATATATTCGCAAGATTAAATATGTTCTTCAATATGTCATGCCATAGCAAATTTTTGCAATAATGCGAAAATAAACATCTAAATCTTATAGTTCTTCTAGTTCATACTAAGTGCAATGTAATCACTTAATATCAAATTAAAGCTTTGAAGTTTGGACAGAGAAGATTCGGAATAGAAAATATAAATTATAACGCCAAACAAAACGATTCTATCTAGTTCATTTTATTATAGTTTGTACATTTAATTTTCAAGTGTTAGTAAAGTAGTAGACATTTTCATCAGTAACTACCAATAAGTATTTTAGAACTTCATATAAATAATCGTGAGCACCCAGAGAAGATTATATTTCTTTATATATATGTTTTGTATAAATTATAAACATTGTTGTCTTTTCTTCCTCATTCTTAATTCAAGATAAGTATTGTAATATTTCAATTTATTTATTTTTTACCATTTAATATTTTTATATTCAGAAAAAAAAAAGATTATTTTCAGTATGTGCATGTATTTCATATAGTTCGTGAACTAGTTCATTTTTAAAAGATGTGGTAGTTCATGGCCTATAGTTCGTGAACGGTACATTGAAACGAACTACAAACTACGAACTAGGTCCTCAAGGTGACCTACAGTTTGACATTGCTATTGCACACGTGTATGAAGTGTTATTTATTTTTTACCGCTAATTAAATGGTCCCATTATCTATGTGACTCTTCTTGGCAAAGTATAGGCATATACTTGTTAATTTTCTAATGGAAAAACCTATGATACTGACCAAGGTTCAGTAGCGATGATTCTGAGCTTAAAATAATATAAAGAAGACGATTTAGACCTGATATAAATTAAATATATATCTAAAACTGATGAATTTACGTATATATATTTAAAGATTCCAATATAATCCCCTATGCTCGTAACAATACTTTTATAAATCTAAGCATAATATGGGCAGGTTGAAAGACAAGATATGCTGGAGGACAGTTGAGAGGCGTGAAGTGTCCTTTAGACTGCCGCTTGTCCTCTCTAGCATTGAAGAGATCTTACTCCGTGAAGGAATACCTGCTCCACTATTGTGGCTTATATGTACTTCGAAGATTCGAAGTACCAAACAAGATGCTTTTTTCCACCACTTGCCAATTAAGCTTTTTCATATTTTCATAAAGTGTTTAGCATGTTATGATTATAAAAATAAATCGAAGAGTTTTGAAAATGTTTCATCTAGATTAAGACAAGCTTAATTTAATTAATTTTGGAAAAAAATATTTAACATCACGCCATTTTCTTGTATTACGTAAAAGTAAATTCTGTACGTAAGAAAATCTGTACGTCTGTTTCTCTTAACGTATTAAACAAATATTGTTGAAAACTAAGAGTACAAAGAGCTGCATAACATTAAGTTGGGAATTGAAGGAACTATATCTTACTTTACATTACTTTCCTACCAACGAATGGGACAATAGTTTCACCTTTAAGAAATCTTCAAGCAAATATCATCTCTAATCTAATTTCATTATAAAATATGCCATAAATCCCATGAAATGTTGAAGCTCTAGCAGTGTGTTTGAAATTGAAAGTTGAAAGTTGTTTTTTGAAAGAAATTATTGCTAAATGATTCCACAAATCTGATGGTTAAAAATTACTTAAAATTGGCATGTTTTATTTGCCAATTAATTAAGGTTTGTCTAGTTTGCAAATAATTGAATTGAAAAAGAGAATAATCCGCCTTAATAATTGACGTATTTTGCTAAATTAATTGGCAGGAAATATGTCCGCAATCTCCCATTTATCTTAAGTAATTTAAATGCAAACATTAAAAGTTCTTCACATTATAGATTAATTTGTTTGATATATTTGCATTTATAGTTGCTGCAGCAATATTGAAATATTTTATTAGCACTAGATTAACTATTAAACATGTTGCGAAGATAAACTCTTATATAACGTGATGATGAGGTTTTTCTAAATATAGTTATCCAGAATATATATACCTAGCCAGGCAAAATATATTTTATTAAATGTAGTATGAGTTTCGTATTATTTAATGTTTAGTTTGAAGTTTAAATTGCTTGAAATATATCCAACGAAAATGTTATGTTATGCTGCAATAATTTTTTTTTATGAGAATATACAAGATTTAATACATAAACCGTCTAATTTATCGCAATGTTTATTAGTAGCAACTTTAAATTAAATTTTATGAAAGTTCTACGAAAGTTGCTAAATGATTCTATAAATCTAATGGTTTAGAATTTACTTAAAATTGGCATGTTTTATTTGATAATTAATTAAAGTTCGTCTAGTTTGTAAATCATTTATTATTTTAACTTATTACCTTATCAAAGTAGACGATAAGATAGATTCACTGATTTTATTAAGAACATTTTTTAATACATTATTTTAACCACAGTTCAGGCTGATACCTCGATTTTCACCCTTATTACGTCCCTGCCTAGATACCTGTAGTATTGATTTCTAATACAAAATCTGTACTGAACATTAATTAAGGCATTTTCGAAAAAAGAAATATGAAACGCAGAATGCTGATGATGTGATGAAATGCTAGTCGCAGTATATTATTTTATATCAAGTTGATTTTAGATGTGGATATTTAAAAACGCAAAATAAATTATGTAACATGCTTATTAAAATTTCCAGTTTTGTTAGTGTATAGTAAATAAAATTACATTAAAAAAAAAATTTCTCATTGATGAGGCAACCGATGATCGTTTTCGATGATAATTAGATGACGCTATTGCATATTTATTTTGTAATTTATAAATCCTTTAATATTTTGCTATGAAATATTAAAAAATAGAACAATCCAAGGATACAGATTTGTTATATTGGATATAATATACCAAAAGTCTGATTACCTACACTTTTTATGTGAAATTAGATCCTTTGTCGTAGATAAGTCGCCATGAAGACCGCTTGGAGTGAATATTTTGTTTTTGCATTTTGTTATTAATTTTACTATAAGTTTAAACAGTTTTTTGGTGGAATGTATGAAAGAAAACATGCCAATTTGCATCATACTCTAAAACTATTTCAAACTATAGGAAAAAAATATATAGGTTCAGAGATACGCGTAACTTTGTCATATTTTTTTCCAATTCCATCGAATTGCTTTAGTAATTAATTAATTCTTTATTGCAGTTAATATATAAAAATATTTTACAAACGTCACAATTATAATAGGTAAAATACACATCATTTATACACGTTAAAAGAGATTAAGAACATTTAATAGACTATTTAATATTGAATTCATGTATTCATTAATATTATAAAACGATTTGGATAAAAGAAATTTATTTACAGTTATTTTTATTTCATTTTTACTCAAGTTTCTTACATTTATCGGTTGCGTATTGAACAGCATTTTACTTTGGTATTCTATACTTTTTGTGATGTAGTTAAACGACAGTTAGGTATATGAATATCATGTCTTTGCCTGGTCAGGTGGTCATGGAAGTCATCATTACATTGATAGTTATCAATATTTTCTTTGGCATAAAGTATATAATTTAAAATATATATAGAAGATACTGTTAATATATCCAGTTGTTTGAACAATCCTCTCTGTAGCCAATATTGCCAACAATTCTGATTGCTCTGCGCTGGAGCCCAAATAATCTCTAAGCTGAAGCACAATTTCACCAAACTATGTTACCATAATTTATGTGACTGTATACGAAAGCGAAATATGCCCACTTTAGAACAGATTGGGTAACATTTGATGCAAGACGACGCAAAACAAATCTATTCCGACTTATTTTTGCTGCTACTTTTTGTGTGTATTTATCAAATCTTATAGATAGTTACACCTAAGAAATTACATTCCTCCTTATTTACATAATTAAAATGTTTGAAGGATAGTAACATATTCACAGTCTTTTGTTCATTTAGACATAATTCGTTAGTAACATACCAGTCCGATGCCTTCAACTTGCGCTCTCTCTGCTTTCGCAAGTAAGTCGTTAAAGTTTTTATTTGATACAAATAGTACAGTATCATAGACATTGTGCAAATTCACCAACATAATGCGGGAGGTCATTAATGAACATTAAAAAAGAAGCGGGCCCAGAATAGACCCTTGGGGTACCCCTCTAGATATTGAAAGAGCACTTGAAGATTTACCATTGCATGTTACAATTTGTTTCCTGTTTGAGAGATAGGAATTCATTCAGGCTAGGCATCTCTCACCAAAATTGAATTCCCAATTTAATTTTTTAAATGTATCTATTATTTTTATATTTTTATATTTGTATCTATATATTTTAATTTATTAGTATCTCGTGTGACACGCAGTCAAAGGCTCGGGAAAGATCTAAGAAAATTGACATGGCAAAATTACCAGTCTCAAAACAACTAATAGTTTTATTTATAAAATCTATGATAGCATCAGTTGTCCCTCTATTTTTCCGGAAACCATATTGTGATGAATATAGTAAACCTCTACTTTCACAGTAATTGGAAATTTTAATTGGCTGAATTCGCTGAAAAAAGAAAATTAGCAAATTTCGAAAACCGTTAAAACGTCCAACTTTAGTGCAGGCGTGCCATTGTTTATATAGCAATACAAAAAAACTTTTAAAACATTCTTTTTAATTTTTACAAATATCAAAAACATTACAAATGAAAACATGACATTTGTCTACTATAAATTGCATTTATAGTAGACAAATACGTTTTCGATTTGAAGGTGATAATACTCGCTTAACTCTAGCATAGCTTCATTTCTTCTAGCTCGTCCATTCCCTGTCTACGTCACTATAAAAATTCGAGTGTACATTTTCATCAATTTTTTGGATTTATCCTTATTTTCTGTTAATATGCTTATCAAATACAGCACTACTTCAGCGAAATGTGATTTATCGTTTAAAGCGGTTTAGAAAAAACTACGTGGATTAATATTTAGCATCCAATATATATTTGACTTTTTTGAGTATTTATACCCATTTTTTTTGCTAATATTTTTTAATTAACTGGACAAAATAATGTTTACTGTGAGAAAGACTAATATTTGTCGAGGTTGAAAAATTAGTTACGTTGAATATGAATCATATAACAAGAGAATTATTTATTATGATCTCGAATTCCAAATGAAAGACTCACTTAGTTACGTCACAATGATTATGTGATGATTAAGACGGCAATTTTTGTACTCCACACTCGATCACGTGGAATGAATTATTAATTATATCGATTGATATCAACTCCGGGTCTTATCTACACAATGTTGCTTTGAAATTAGTAATTAAACAATTTTAACTACTTATGTCAGTATCTTGACTACGATTGTATTATGCGGGTATTATACGCGAGATTGAACACTCCAATTGTAATATTTGCTTCCTGTTTCCCCATTGAGCCAGATGTACGAACATATATGATAATACCAAAGGCACATGTAGAATATTTACTTGCTCTTATTTCAATGCGAACTGAGAAATCCATTGCATCCATACTCAAATGACTTCTTCGATAATATGAACCGATCGTATAATGGAATGTCTTGAAGTCATTGACAGTTTGCGATATATACGCACATCCAAGAGTTAATATATTAAATCGATATAGCAATTTCAAAGCAATTTAAAAAAATGTTAAAGAAAAATTGGAAAAATAGTAAATTATATTCATTTATGCATTTCACCCTAATATTTAA